>JARYHS010013631.1:64534689-64747620 GCA_031002005.1 Vandiemenella viatica
CAGCGTGAAATCTGCGCCGGGCAAGTAGTTTAACAGGCTGTCCATTTGCAAAGGCAGAGTGCTCGAAGTAGTATGCAACCAGTGGTACACTAGGACTATAAAGTAACCACGGCGTATTTCTTCTCTCTATACAGATCATGAAACGCAGCATGTCGTTATTCAGAGTGGTCACAACTTGTTTAGGAAGAAGGAAGTTCATAAATATAAAAGGGTGATAAAAATAAGATGAGCTGTTATGTAAAAAGAAACACCGATCTATGTTACGTTGAAATCGTCTGTAATCATCACACATCGGTTTGTAACATGAAATATGTCATGTTAAGCGCAGTAATGTGTTAATGTACTGAGCTTGACGCTCAATACTCATACCATCAAAAACGGCTGTTCTGTATTTTGGAGGTGGTTACTGCTAACCTAACATCTTTCCGAGATTACTAGCATCTTTGTTTCCATACATTTTCTTGAGTAAAATCTGCTCATTCTTCGAAAATCTAGCCAGATTATTCTAATCTGTATGTATTATGCTCACTGAATCTTATCTCTCTCTTCATGAGTCGAAAGTAATTTTATCTTTGAGAAAATACTCTTACTCCTACAAGAAAAAAAAATTAAAATGTGGTTGACATTTATTACTCTTCTCCATACAGATAGAACCGCTAGTATGAAAATTCTTCACAAAACATGCATAAGTAATGTAATTTTCTAGTATTAGAAGACTGCAGAAAAATTAGAAATTTATGACAAAAACTAACAGCGTTGAAAGCAAATATAGTACTATCTAAATAACAACGGTTAATGTTTAAACGTCTGTAATGAAAGACTAAACAAAACTTTATTTTTCAGCTGCGTTGTCTCTGGTTTTAAACACAATAAATCTCTCTGCAACGAATTTTAATCTCCAGGTACAATGAATAACCGATGTAACTGTTGAGTGGAATCATTTTTTAAAAAATACATATATAGAATCTTGGGAAATATAGTTTAATCGTTGGCTTCGATGACATTCATCATATCAAATTCCGTCCTCTTAAATACAGTACTTGTATTTGACTTTGGTTTGCTCATAGGATGTAGTTTATGATTGTTTCAAAGAAAGTGAATAGTCGTGATAAACATAAACAAAATCACGTCAATGAAACAGCGCCGTCAACTTACATCGTTGATTTACGAGGTTTGACTCAGAATACTCAGCAATTACAATCTTCTTTTACCTATAACTACATTAAACCGACTTGAACTTACGGAATCGTTAACGTAAGAATAAGAAACAATCGTACTAAATACTTATGTTAAAAGTTACCCGCCAGTGTGGCTGGGCACTTCACATTGGATCGGAGAGGTATAACGGGGATGGGTTCGAGCAGTGGCGGATCCAGTATTTGGTTTGTGGGGGGGGGGGGGGGGCTAGGATTTCGTTGGGGGGGGGGGCTTGACTCTGGCCTTGACTGCCGCCCTTATAAAAACAGTAGAGCAAAAAAAAAAAAACAAACAAACAAACTGGATCCGCCACTGGGATCGAGTCCTGGCTCCAGCATACCAACAGTCCTGATTGCGATTTTTAGGCAGTTTTCCACAATCGTCAATGGTAATGCCTATACGGTCACCAATCTGCGTCTCATAAACTACACATTACACAAACAATAAATACTCTTATCACACACACAACATCGTTACACGTTTCTCAGACTCATGGCAATAGGTCGCCCTCACCACAAGACTACGACATGCCTTGCAAGCCGATAGTGTGACTGATTAATATGCTTTCAAAATAAGCACAAGTCTCTGGAAAGAGGAAATGCCGGGGCTGGCACGCGAAGTTGGAGAAAGTCCGCGAAAGATGGTAATAATGATGATGATGATGAATTGTATTAAGTATTAAAATTTGTTGTATTTAAAGTTTATAACAAACGTGTTTTGGTCATAAAAATTCGTTCAGGAACAGTCACTTGATCTATCAACACTTTAATAAACCAAGTTGGTGAGAGATAACATTCTGGTGACGACTCTTGACAAATCCGGTCATTCCTAAAATCCGGAATTCGATTTTAAACGCTCTGCCGTTATAATTGCAGACAATTACCGGGATGGTACTGTGTGTAAAACCCATAGATGTCTCATCAATGTTGTTATAGTTTAATTTAATTTCCGAGGAGCATACGCCCAACTGGCAACTTCCCTTTGCACCTAATTTCTCATTTCATGATCTTTTTATTTAATTTTAAATTCTTTGAGTGCGATTTTACGAATTTTAAATTATTTCTGGGTTTCTGATGAATTATTAAGAATTTCCCGTGGTAATTTATTCCCCTCCCTCATTCTTTGCACTAAAACAAATAAATAAAAACATTCCCACTACCCAACGCATGAAATCTAGGTACAGCATCTCTTCCATTCCCTTCCCTTCCTAGTTCTACTCCTAACTCTTGAACCAAAACAAATCCAAGAAAATAGTAAATTTATGCCTCATAAACTCCCAGCACCCTCTTCACCCGCATCCTGTATCCTAGAAACTATCAATCCCGCTCGTGTTTCACATAACTTACTGACTGAGTTCTACGGTAATTTCCTCAAACGAATCTAGCTTCACTTCTCTGCACCCCTTCCGATACTCCAATTTTGTATACTGTAGTAAATCACCCTACTCAGGCATAGTCTGACCAAAGTTTTAATAGTAATAAATATGTTATCTTGTTGCTGAAGGGCAACATCGGTGTCATTAACGGCTTGGGAGACGCTAACCTGCAGTAATCCGAACAAACGTTTCGACGTATGCCACATAGGAGAAACGCTTTCAGCAGCAGTTTGTACAAATTGTTTTTCTGTCGTGGAGTACAAAAATTTATATAAACATTACTCATAATATCAACACAGAATTAAATTCATGTTTTTCAAAAATAACACTACCATAAAATAACATGTAAATAAACTTATGATCTACGTATCGACAGATTGTATTTGTTGTTCCAAATTGAAACGTAATGTATAGAAAAACATTTAGAAATGAAATACCGATAACTATTTTTTTATCTGTTATCTGACATATATCATATTACTCTTACTAGATATTTCACTGTGATGATATGTTAGGGATGTCAAAAAGCACATAACTTTGTTTCCATTTGTTTGTTAATATTATAAACACTTTTATTTCGACCAAATTTACTTATAATATTTGATACAGGCAAATTATTGTTTATCATGTTAGGGCTGCCACGAATAATTAAAATGTGAAGCTCCGTTAAAATCGGTTGCTACAATTTTTCGGTATTGCTGCACATTGATAAAGGATATATATATATATCTATATATATAAACAGGTTCGGGAATCGGTAAACATGAGATTAAATTACAATCGTGTGATCGTAATGACCTGGTGACAGGGTTTCTTATCGATTGCACAATCCTCGTCTAACGTAGCTACCTAGTCGAAGCCGTTACTCCTACCGGGTATAGGGGACCTTCAATTTAACGTGGAATCCGAACCAGGGAAGCTTTCTGGAGTACTTCATATTACGCAGAAAGCTGAGCGAGAGTTGAAGGTCCGGTTAAGAGCCTATGAAATTCCCCGCCGAAACAGGGAGTCGAACCGGGGACTTTACAGTCAGACAGCTGAGCCACTGAGTGACCAGGCGGCTCAATAAAAGATGATCAACACTTAAATTATTGAGTTTTCAGGATCTGACAAAAACAGCACATGCACATAAAACCGTAACTTTAAAATGTCAGTATCTGTCGAAACACTGAAATTCATAATTTGAAAAGTAATGTCTACGTGGTGTTTAGCGTCCCGAGTCCGTTAGATGACTTGGGCTGCCTCATCGATCGCGACACTGACTCGTCGATTCCTTGATGAACAGCACAGCAGGCGCCTGAATCTCCAGGCAATTTGTTCAGATTTCAACACACAGAAAGATTAGGATGAAATTATCCTTATTTGTATAGGGCCTACTACCCTTAACTTGAAACTCAACGACTTGTAAGTAATTATTATTAAATTACTAATATTTAGTAGGAAAAATGATATGAATCAACAACGTAGCGGTATTTTTTATGTGCAGTTTCTTCAATACAGCACTTGTCACTATTCGCGCAAAAAGTGCAGTGTCAAATTTGTTCTTAACTATTCGCATCCTGTTAAATATTCGACCGCCCCTTTAGCACAGTCAACTACTTGACCGTGATGGTGTCCGGCGCTGACACAAGGTTGGCTGATTCGATTCATGGTGGCGGAAGAAATTTTTATCATCAGGAATTGCTTCTCAGGGTATGAGAAATAGTGGTGCAAAATTCCTAATAAGGGGGCATCCATAAATCACGTAAGGTGTTTTTTCGGATTTCCTGACCCCCCCCCCTCTGGTGAGACTTCGTGAGATCTGTTCCGACTCCCCCCACCCCCTCTGGTGGGATATGGTCCGTGAGACCCCCCTCTAGAAATCGCCCTCGCAACTTTTGTTTTTTAGATCTCACCCTTCCAAAACTGGTTACACCCCCACTTTTCGACGAAAAACACCCCTAAAATCGACTTTTATGGACTGTAGTTATGCGACACTGTTGATGTTGATTCATCCGTTGAATGGGGACATTAACCCCGGAGGTCCTTCGGTCTCTTTCGGAACAGTATGCTCGAGTGGGCTGACCCTCCCCCTTCCTTCATTTCTCATCCACAACACACACATCTCTCTACACTAAACACGCACACTACCACAGTCATTCACATTTACAACAACACGTGCGAACACTGCCACGCTGGGGAAGGCAACGTGTGCCGCCACAGTTCGTCTTCCCAGACGTTGCCACGGAAGGATAAATACCCCCAGGTGCAATCGCCATCGCTCGGACACGAGCAAGCCATTCTGAGAAAAAGTTAAAATCTATCCAAGATTCGATAAATTCTTTATAAATCTATTTCGCGGGTTTTGGTACACTACTGCCATCTGTCGGCTTTAGAAGCTAAAGACACGAAACTTACAGAAAGAACCAATAGATGTGTACCGAGCGTGGTGGGTTAACGATTAACGTTCTGGCCTCGCATTCGGGAGGACGCGGGTTCTAATCCCCGTCCGGGCATCCAGATTTGGGTTTTCCATGGTTTCCCTAATCACTCCAGGTGAATGCTAGGATGCTTCTTTCAAAAAGGCCATGGCCGAATTCCTTACCGTTCCTTGTCCCAGTCCCATCCCGCCTCTAATGACCTCGACGTCAACGAGTCTTAAAGCCATAAGTAAAAAAAAAACAAAAAAAAACACACCAATAGATGTCGATAAGATACCGACACTTTTCTTTCATGCTGACCCCAGTTAAGGGAATGTGATAACAGAAATCACAAATTTTAGGCAAAAATCAAACTTATGAAAAACTTATTCTGTAGATTTTAGGTTATGCCAGGATACAGAAATTTTGATTCATGCTCCAGTACCACATAGAATATAGAAACATCTGGTTTAAAGTAAGATGCTAAGATTTCAAGCAAATCAATTCAGAAATTTTCAAATTATTTCAGATTAATGGCTGAAAGTATGATGTCCAGAAGAGATTTTCAGTTCCGGTTCCAGCGCCACATGGCGAGCGTCATAAGAGATATCTTACATTTTAATTCAGATCCTAAGCATTCAAGCTGTTACACCCCATCTAAAATTCTGCTCAGTAGTTTTTTCTCGATGCTGAACCTACAAACACAGTCTCATTACAGAATTATATAATAGTAGAGAAAAGTTGAAGTGATCTACACTTAATGGTTCCTTGAGGTTTATTACTATGTACACAAAACACTGGTAAACAATAACAAATGTGGTACAGTTATCGGATGACCGTCGAGAAATTTAGCCTGGTCCTGATCCGGGGTAGAGAGAGACGGCTTCTACTTCTCGCGAACTTCCGGTGGTCTTCTGTAGTTGAAGCTGGTTCCGCGGTCAGGCCGGAACTGGCGGTGGAGCGGCCGGCTACGCTTATATAGGCGGCCTGGCGCAGGAATTCCGTTGTGTGGTAGTACGGCGACCTCTGTAAGAAATAGTCCCACTTAGCTTCTAGATGATTCTATTTGTTTTCCTGGTTTGTTTTGATGTCTCTGCGCCTGTTTGGAGTCGTATATGTATCCCGGCGTGCAGGCGCGTTGTGTGTGAGGTCTGCCTGGCAGGGGCCTTTACTGGCAGACTGAACATACCTCCCTCCCGGGGGGGGGGGAGGAAGCGATGTCTGCGACGTCTGCGAGGTCGTCTGCCGCGGCGCCCTGGAGCAGACTATGAAGGCTACCTCCAGGGGAGTACGGAGCTGTTCCCCTGGCGATGCGTGCCGACCTGCGTCGTGGTGCAGGTTGTGGTGGAGGTACTTGTGGAGCTAACGGCATCGGTTCGTCGGCGTCGATGGCCGGGGGCTGTACGGGGGGCGCTGAAGATGGTCCCCGCAGGTGGTCGAGAGGCTGCGGCTGAAGGGTGTCGGAGCGACCGACAGGTTGTGGCGTCGTTGGTGGCGCTGTAACTGTCCCTGAGCAACGGTTAGACGGCAGGAGTGGTGGAGGTGGCAGGGAAGGAGAGGAAGAAGTGGATGGCCGTGCCGTGGTGGAAGAGGACGGTGCCGTGGGGTAGCGGGGACGTAGTTGGTTTCGATGGCGTCGCACTATCCGGCCATCCAGGCTGACGTCGAACAGTTGGCGGCCCCGGGGCCGCTGGATGACCCCCGGAAGCCAACCGGCCCGGGAGCCAAACCCGCGGGCCCAGACTAGGGAGCCCGGGGTGAAACGGAATGGGCCCGAAGGTACCTGTACTTTGGGCGGGGGTAAGAGGAGATGGAGGAGAGTGCGAGGTTGGCGGCCATGCAGCAATTCCGCCGGGCTTTTGGCCCCCACTGGAGTGGTTCGATAGGAACTGAGGAAGAGTGTCAATGCCTCTTCGAGTTTGTGACTTGTGGTGTATTTGGTCATTTGGGTTTTGAATGTTCTGACTAGCCGTTCCGCCTCCCCGTTAGATTGGGGGTGGAAGGGCGGGGTGAGGAGGTGTTGGATATTGTTGGCGGTACAGAAGGATAGGAATTCCCGACTTCGAAATTGCGGTCCGTTATCTGTGACGATAGCGTATGGTAATCCTTCGATGGAAAAGATCTTCGTGAGGGCTGAAATGGTGACCTCTGTGGTGATTGTGGAGCAACGGACGACATATGGGAAGTGGGAAAAGGCATCCGTCACTAGGAGCCACTGGTGGCCTAGGAATGGGCCAGCGAAGTCGAGGTGAATGCGTTCCCAGGGTCCGGACGGTGCCGGCCAGGAAAGGAACTTTTGAGGGGGGCGGGGCAGTTGTTGGGCACAGATGGTACAGCGCCGCACCATCTCCGTGACATCCGTGGTAAGGCCGATCCAGAATACATGGCGTCTGGCAAGGGATTTGGTGCGGGCAATTCCCCAGTGTCCTTGGTGGAGAGTTTGGAGGATTGTCGGTTGTAGGGATCTCGGAACGACGACCCTCGGGGTGGAATTTGGTTCTGTGCGGAGGAGCACTCCCTCTACTACTGAGAGCTGGTGGCGGATGGAGTAGTAGAACTTGAGGTCTTGATGATGGCGTGGAGGGGAACGTGTTTGCCACCCGTGTTGGATGTGGTGTCGGATGACACGGAGGAGGGGGTCCTCCCCTGTGGCTGCCGCGACTTTTGAGGCCGTGACTGGAAATGTCTTCAGTGCTTCTTGTATGTCATCGTCGATCTGGAACACCAGAAGTTCCGACTTGTCGAAGGCAAGGTCTGGTCCCTGCGGTAGTCTGGATAAGGCGTCTGCATTGGCATGCCTGGAGGTGGTACGGAAATGCATGGTATATCTGAACTGGGACAGGAATAGTGCCCAACGCTGGATGCGGTGGGATGTTTTGGTAGGCAGACGTGTGGACGGATCAAATAGTGATAGGAGTGGCTTGTGGTCGGTAATGAGATGAAAAGAAATCCCATATAAAAGGGAATAGAATTTGGAGCAGGCAAAAACAATAGCTAGCGCCTCTTTCTCGATTTGAGAATATTTAAGCTGAGCAGCCGATAGGGCTTTGGAGATGTAGCTACGGGGCGTTCCGTGCCATCTGGTAATTTATGAGACAGAACTGCCCCCACACCGTAATCGGATGCATCTGTGGCAAGTATCAAGGGGAGGTTTGGAGTAGTATGGCATGAGGCATGCTGCGGACTTGAGCTGCTGTTTAAGGGTGTGGAATGCGGTCTCGCAAGCTGGGGTCCAACGGAACGGGACATTCTTGCGACAGAGGTGGTACAGGGGTGCTGCCACTTGTGCTGCTGAGGGTATAAATTTTCTGTAGTATGAAATCTTGCCTAAAAAAGATTTCAACTGATGTAGATCCTGAGGCCGAGGTAAGTTGGAAATAGCGTCCACATAGGAAAATGCTGGGGAAATGCCTTCCTGAGCGATGATGTGACCCAGGTAGGAAATGGATTGTTGAAAAAATTGACACTTGGAAAGGTTGCATTTCAATCCTGCTGCACGGAGGCGGAGGAAGAGTAGGCGGAGGTTGGTCATGTGTTCGGCAGCGGAGGGTCCCGTGACGACTATGTCGTCGAGATAGTTGATGCATCCCGGAATATCCTGGAGAAGTTGTTCGAGATACCGTTGAAAAATCGCTGGAGCACTGGCCAAGCCGAACATGAGCCGGTTGAGTTGGAAGAGGCCAGAGGGAGTGTTGATGACTGTGTATTGTCGGGACTGGATATCCAAAGGGATTTGAAGGTATGCTTCTGCCAGGTCAATTTTTGTAAAGTAGGTACCTCCTGCTAGTTTACGGAAGAGGTCGTCCGGTCTCGGAAGTGGATAGTCGTCTACCAGCAGATGCGGGTTGACGGTGGTCTTAAAGTCACCACAGAGACGTAAGCGGCGTCCTGGCTTCTGAACTATGACCAACGGCGTGGCCCAGGGGCTGAACCGCACCGGCTGGAGGATCCCTTCGTCTTGGAGACGTTGAAGTTCTTCCTGAAGTGGTTGTTGAAGCGCTACGGGTACCTGGCGTGCCCGGAAGTATCGAGGCCGTACGTCCGGCCGGAGTTGGAGTGATGCTTCGAAGTCCTTTGCACAGCCGACGCCTGGTGAGAACAGGTCCTGAAACTCGGTGCAAAGGGCGTCCACTTCAGGAAAAGGAACATGCTGAGATACGAGGTGTATGTTATCCTCAATTGAAAATCCGAATAAGCGGAAAGCGTCCAGTCCAAATAAGTCTGCTGTGAGAGAACTGTTAACTACTAAAAAGGGGACTGAACGATGTACAGACTTATACATGACGTTTGCTGTGAATTGTCCCAGGAGTGCTATTTCCTGTTTGTTGTATGTCAGGAGGCGCTTGGGGGCCGGCGAGAGGGGGGGCGAGCCAATTTGCACATAAGTAGTATAATTAAGCAATGAGACTGCTGCTCCTGTGTCGACTTGTAGGCGCAGGGGCTTGCCATTGACCGTAACGTCAATAAAAAGTTTGGATGCTGTGGAAGTGTCTACCTGATTGATATCCATAGGTGCGCCGCTCAACCTGTCTTGGTAAGACCCTGGGCGGCGAGAGCCGGGATTGGCATTGGTGGTGTTGGTGCGGCAGACGGACGCCAGGTGTCCTTCCTTGCCGCAACGTGAGCATTCAGCCCAACGATCCGGACAATTTTCCCTCTCATGTGCTGAATAACAGGCGGGGCAGGAGGGCAGGCGGAGCGGGCTGCGGCGTCGGCGCTGCGGGATCCGCTGCTGCTGCCGAGACTTGGTGCCCCTGCCGGAACGGGCCGGTTCGATGTCCTTCTGAGGAAGCGGTCCCCGGTTGTGGTGTCGGGAGGAGCGCGACTGGGAGCTCTGGATGGCGGCGACGTCCTGTGTGTCCTTCTACGTCGGTTCGGATTGCGGCCACATCCGCCCAGGACTCCAGGCGGCGATCTGCGGCCGTAGATATTTCGAATTTGTAGGCAAGTTCGATGACCTGCTCCAGGGATGGGTCCTCTAACTTGAGGGCGTCATGCCGGAGTGCGGCATCTGGTGCAGCCTGTATGATGTGATCACGCACCATGTCGTCGGCGTAGGATTCGTGGGAACAACGAGTTTGAAACTTACATTTTCTGCTAAGGCCTTGGAGTTCGGCCGCCCACTGGCGATACGTCTGATCGGGCTTCTTCCGGCATTGATAGAATTCGACGCGGGCCGCGACGACATGGTACCGGCGTCTGTAGTATGCATTCAGTGTCGTACAGATGGTCGTGAAGGTGAGGGTGTCGGGGTCTTGTGGCTGAAGTTTGGTGAGCAAGACATACATCTTCGATTGGTTCCAGGAAAGGAAATATGCACGTTGGTCTTCTTCTTTGGTTATGTGGTGAATTGCGAAGTGTTGTCTTATGCGCTTCTCGTAGGTCTCCCATTCCTCGACGTCGTCGTTGAATGCTGGGAACGGAGGCGGGGCCGTGGGTTGGCGGAGATTCCTGACTTCCGCAATCAGTTGTCTCTGAGATTCGAAGAACTGATGTAGAAGTCCTTGGAGGAACTGATGCCATTCCGTAGGTGCTGCTGGCGTAGCCATGATGGTCGAGAGTTCTTATCCCAACCTTGTCGCCACTGAAGTGAACTACACTTAACGGTTCCTTGAAGTTTATTACTCGGTACACAATACAACAGGTAAACCATAAACAAATGTGGGTACAGTTATCAGAAGACCGTCGAGAATTTCAGCCTGGTCCTGATCCGGGGTAGAGTGATGGCTTCTACTTCTCGCGAACTTCCGGTGGTCTTCTGTAGTTGACGCTGGTTCAGCGGTCAGGCTGGAACTGGCGGTGGAGCGGCCGGCTACGCTTATATAGGCGGCCTGGCGCAGGAATTCCGTTGTGTGGTAGTACGGCGACCTTTGTAAGAAATAGTCCCACTTAGCTTCTAGATGATTCTATTTGTTTTCCTGGTTTGTTTTGCGCCTGTTTGGAGTCGTATATGTATCCCGGCGTGCAGGCGCGTTGTGTGTGAGGTCTGCCTGGCAGGGGCCTTTACTGGCAGACTGAACATATATTGTAGCCGAAATTTTTTTCTATGCAGTTAATATTGTGGTATATATCTCTCTGCCCACTCTAAAATACAGATATTATTATCATTGAAGATTTTTTCATTTTCTTTCAAATGTGACAAGTAGCCAAATCCTACTGAAAAAAATCCATCACCATCTTGGAATCTTTCCTGTAATTTAAGGAAAACTGTCTTTTCCCGTTATATTGTACTAGTCAGTTTTTACCGTCCTATCAATTGCTACTGAGGGTTCAGGTCCTTCATGCATGAAATATTCACAAAACGTCTTCTTAACGGGGTGTTTTACGGTCTGTTGCAAATGTGCTGAAGCTTTTGTCTCATGTTTCATTCGGCACACATATTGAAAGTAGCTCTCATGGTACAAGAGAATTTTCTTCCACTGTCCACTCCTGTTTACCACGTGCTCACAAGAGAGATTACCTGCGTATTTATTTAAAGGTTTTGCGGGATTTTCTTCCAGATTGTAGATGTCTACAATGAATATTAGACGCATACAGATTCATTCCCTTTCCGCTCAATTCGTGAGCAGAGTCCACAGCAGTGAGCACTGGATTTAATTTGCTTTCTCTGAGGAGAAAGCGGTCATCAATTTGCAGTGTCCTGTCACAGATTCCCCTTTCATTAGTTAAATTGAGCCAGTCTATTTGTTCCACTGAATAATTCTGTTTATGGTGACTACACTGATACAAAACTTAGTAGCTAACTCTCTTTAATCGTAGAAGTATTCTGAGGTAATGCTGCAGTTACGCTACGCTTTCTGTGTGTCATATAAATTAAAGACATACAGTAATGTTAAAAACTAATTTCACGAGCAAACCTGAAAAAATTCCTCAAAAGTAACATATATTCAAATAAATAGAGTTTTAACCTAAAACAGACATCACACATGGTAATTACAACTGAATCAATTTGCAAAAAGCTCTGGAACTAATTGCATGCAATTAATAGCACTTTTGGGAAAATAATTAAAGAATTTCCTTGTTCTGATTAATTATTTTTTCCACAAGTCTGTAAAAATATATATTGCCTTGTATTTTTAATCCTGCTTGCTTCCCATTACACATCTGGCACATTTAAGCTTCCACCAACCGTGATGAAATTGTTTCTACCTCTGCATGTGACTAATTTTCCATGAGGGTGTAATATTGCTCACTTTACCTTAAAAATAAAAGTAATAACTTAAGATTGTTTGGATCTTTCTGAATGAGGCTTTCTAAGCCATTGAGCCGGAGCTAGGACCGCCACTTCCTTTCCTCTGCGACATAAGGTTTAACGTGGAATCCGAACCATGGAACATCTTGGTATAATTCATATAATCAAACAAACTCTCAAAAATTCCTGCTCTTCCCCGGATTTGACCTCGAGACCAGACAAGGAATTTTTAAAAACAGGTGCCTTCACCATTGAGATACCGGACTGCTCCACTTAATCTATCTATTGTCATCATCATCTTCTTCCGTCTCCAGTTTACCAGCTGCTGTGTAAGAGCCGTCACCACCTTTGTCTGTCCAAATATGTTTCCTATTCTTGGACTCTACACCTTTCTCCTGTAGGTCCAGTTTCACGAAATAATGCCATTTCCTCCTGAGCCGGCCTCTTGGTATTTTGTAAAAACATCGAATCAATAAAAAAAACTGTGGCTAATAATCACAAAAATAATAGAAATAAATATTAAGATTACTAAATTTATTCAAGATTAAATTATTTCAATTTAAAGTAACTGTCATTAACAGGTGGTGACACCTGCGAGCAAATAGCGGGACATAACAACGCTGAAGATGAATTTTTCTTGCTTTTGGCTGTTCCGTCCGTATGGGTGAATGAATAAAATCAATTTCTTAGGTTCACTCCTACTGTTTACCGGTGTTTGCTGTGATTCGAAATAAGATATTACTACTCTAAAACAACTAATTATTAACAGGTACTACCCAATATTTTGATAAAAACCGGGTTGAGGCAACATCTAATTAACTATTGTTGGGACCCAACGTTTATTTTCCAAGGCTGCTCAAATAGTCAGTCAGCCACGGAACAGAATGAAAGGAAAACAATTGAGTAATTTTTTGTTTCTCCAAAGTTTGCCTAAACACCATTGGTGTTAAGTGGTTAAAGACTTAAAATTGATATTTTTAGGCACATTTAGGATTTAGTATTTAATGTCTGGTTTTTTATCGTAATGGTCTGGTATCGTAATAAAATATTTCTGTTAATTTGTAGCTTATGTTTCACTCACAAAGCTATACGTCATTCATACAACACTACTTAACCAACACACAAGGTCATAAAATTAATTTTTTAATGTTGGGTGAAAGGTAACGCTCTGGCCTCGCATTCGGTAGAACGCGGGTTCGAATCCCCGTCCGGGCATCCAGATTTGGTTTTTCCAAGGTTTCCCCAAACTACTCCAGGTGAATGCTTCAAAAGGCAACGGCCGAATTCCTTCCCGTTACTTGCCCCTAGTCCTTTCCCACTTCTAATGATCTCGACGTCAACGAGACGTAAAGCCATAAACAAAAAAAGCATGAAAGTGAACACATCATTACAGCTGCAGCATTACACTGCTGGTATAGTGTTACCGTATGTTCACACTGTAGCGGTGAGTGCCTGGGAGGGAGGTAAGGGTGAAAACCTTTTACTTCTTTTTATAATTCAAAGAAAACCCTAGGCTGCTAATTTATGGGGTGCTCAGAATGGCGTACAGGTGAGACTTATTTATTTTTAACATTAACATATTGAAACATTAAAAAGAACTAAGCAAAGCCTCTTCTTACAATTGCCAACATATTAACAAACAACGCATTAAAACACCACCACATTTCCAATTGATCTTGAAGCAAATTTCCAATATTAATTGGCAAACAAGAAAGCTTCACACTTGGTTTTTAAATGAAAGTTCCCTTCACAACAATCGGGAATCATAAATCAAATACAGTATTAACATTGACTGTATCCGATCTCAAATGCCGGGCGCCAGGATAATTTAAATTATCCACCAAGTGTGGCTTTAGGAAAGTCTGTCCCAGCTAGCTCAATATTTGGGGGTGCGAGAACTCCTAATCATTCAGAAGTCGTTACAGGACTGTACACAATGACTGAATGAAAGTACCACACTGCACTGTAGAAATATTACCGTGGCGGCGATATGTTTCCCTCGACAGCGAAATTATTATAGCCCCTTGGCTATAGCGGAGAGTGCACCACGTCCTGCAGTCAGCGTACTGAATGAGTGCACAGCGACCTCACTGTACAGGACGCTCGTATCGACCCTCAGGTTCGATGCCAAGACGGATCCGCTCCTTCCACTCTGAAGACTCGGCGTCAAGTGCCCTCCAGCGTCCGCAGGAAAAGCCTCCCCCCCGTCGCTCGTGGTTCACATAGAGCAAAAATTCACTGGCATTACAAAATGCAGAGGATAGCCTGTCGATGATTGGTTCTGCTGTTTAAAATATACAAAATATTATATATAAAAATGTACGGAATGACCTATTTTGGTCATTCTGTTACAACACGGACCAAACGAAAGACAACGAACTATCTGCAATCAACTGGAAATGGTGAAAATCAAATTATTGTTACATTTTCTCTCGGCGATTTTAAAGGAACAGGTAAGAGATAAATGAAACTTCATTGGCCGAAGAATATAGTTGGTTGAGCTAAGAAAAACATAAAAGTATTCGATGTTAAAAAAACATCGATGTTTTTAAGCGATGCATCGAAAAACATAGATGCAGGGATCCGATGTTTTACCTCGAATAAAAACATCGATGTACGAGGCATGTTTCTTAAGTAAGTACCGTTTTGAAATTAAAAAAAAGACGTGCATATATATCTCAATAATTTTATTTTTACATAAAAGCCTGTACCTTACTCTACTTTTCTACATAATTCCCTTCAATATTGAGGCACTTGTCATAACGTAGTACCAGTTTTTGATAACCCTCCTCATAGAAGTCTGCCGCCTGACTTGTTAACCACTGCATCACAACTGTTTTGACTTCGTTAACGTCTTCAAGACGCTGACCACCCAGGTGTTTCTTCAAGTGCAGGAACAGATGGTAGTCACTGGGCGCCAGATCAGGTCTGTACGGAAGATGATCTAGAATTTCCCATCGAAAAGATGTGATGAAATCTTTGGTCTGATTAGCTACATGTGAACGGGCATTGTCATGCAGCAAAATGACGTCCTTGCTCAACTTGCCACGTCTTTTGTTCTGGGTTGGACGGCGCAGATTGTTCAATGTCTCACAATAAGCTGCTGCATTGATTGTCTCATTACAAGGCAGAAATTTCACAAGTAATACTCCTTTTCTGTCCCAAAAAACTGTGCACACGATTTCCCGGGCAGAAATCGTTTGCTTGAACTTCACTTTTTTGGGTGAATCTGAATGCCGCCATTCCATGGACTGTTGATTTGATTCAAGTGTGACGCAGGGCACCCATGTCTCATAGCCCGTAACAATTTGGCTTAAGAAATCATCACCATCGCTGTGGCACCGCTCAAGGAAAGTCAATGCACTTCCTAAACGTTTGGTTTTGTGCACATCCGTTAACATTTTCGGTACCCAACGTGAGCACAATTTTCGGTAATTCAAGTGCTCGGTCACAATGCCATACAAAACACTACGAGAAAGATTAGGAAAGTCATCACACAAGGAGGAAATCGTAAAGCGTCTGTTTTCTCTCACCTTATTGTCCACTTTCTGCACCAAACTTTCATTAACGACCGAAGGACGCCCACTCCGTTGTTCATCATGCACATTTGTGCGGCCATCTTTAAATGCTCTCACCCACTTTTTCACCATTCCATCACTCATAATGTTTTGTCCGTAAACTGCACAGATCTCACGATCAATATCGATCGGTTTTAGGCCTTTAGCACAAAGAAATCTTATAACAGCCCGTACTTCACAGTCGGCGGGACTCACGATTATCGGAGGCATCTTAAACACTCAGTGAACAACGTAAACAAGGAAGAATTAGACAGTTATGTCGTCAGTGCGTAGGCAAGAGATGCAGGTACCCAGTGCGCATGCGCGGAACGCCGACCGTAGCGCTGCAGCCACGGGTTGATAAAACGGTACTTACTTAAAAAAATACGTCTTGTACTTTCTAAGTAACTGATATAACTTCTCTGATGCAATAACTGATATAACATCTCTGATGCAATATCTCTCAGTTCCGAGCAAGAAATCGGTCAAGATAATTTCCTGTATGTTAAATGTACTAAAGGTTTAATTTAAAATTCATTCAAATATATTGTATGAGGCTATTGGCTGTATTAGCCTTTGGCTAAAGCCATAAAATAAAATTTTAAAAAAGTACTTTCTAAGTAGACACCCCTAATCACAACTGTTCAGCGACTTAGGCGCGGGGGCCGGCCTCTTGACCGTCGACTTGCCGCGTATTTAGCTCAGTTCCCCGTAAAACATTGGATACTCATGGCAAGAATGTTACGTTTCCTTGGTTACTTTACCGAAGGTGGAGCAGAACAAGAAAAATAGACAGTACTGGATTCACTCAACAGTTAAAAAAGTTATTGTTTTTTATTTTAAGGAACCTTCTATGGCTTCAATTAAAAGGGACTGAAGAAAAAATTTCAACTTTAAAGGGATGTCTTAGTCCTTTCCCAACGAGCTCTTTGGTGCTGTAAAACAAGATTGAATTAAAGAAAACATCGTGATAAGTAGCACTCCTCCAAAAGAAAGACTAGTCATTAGAAATTATTATGTTGTCCATGTCAACTTGTCGCACTTCTTGGTACCAAACATACGCTCAAACTGTATTTTATGGTTCAAAAGTAGAGATAATAATGTGATTAAGATAAAAGTTATTGAAATGAAATCTTCACAGGAGTTCAGCCGGATAGCGTCTCGACAGCCGGCTCTGCTATCTTCATCAGGTCTACTGCTTCCGATATTCCTACCTGAAAATCACAAATAAAATAAAATCACATATAAAAGTTATTAATAAAATTTCGGTAATGTATCAATAGTAAAATATTAAATTTTAGTGTCTGGAAAGTGTATTAAGATATAACGAAATCAGGAAATAATTAAAGGAATAATAAATAATTAAATTTGAAATTTCGTTATTTATTTAGAATATCTCTATATTAAGTGCAATGTCATTGAATGATAAATTAAGTAAACTGTAATGAAACAAAAAGTAAAAAAATCTCATTTTCCGATTCATTTTCTTCAGTGAAACTTGGCAAATAGGATACTACAGATTCAACATGGGATGTTGCGGGGAATGGAGTGGAAGATGGTGGCGAATGAAATGTTAAATGGGTACATAGTTCTTATTTTGAGCTCTTTGAAATTGAGAGAACTGAGGATAAGATTGAGCTGTCTGAGGCCGAGGTTGAGGATAAGAGAAGTGATTTTGGTGCTGAGATTGGTACTGACTTGATTGACTGTCTCCTGCGAACTTATTGAAGAACGTAATGGACGTATTTTTTATGATGACTTGCAATGATGCTTGCCGCCTAGGGTCGGAGGTTATCCTCTCGTCCTTTGGGCGACTTGCAGAAAGGGTGAACTCTGTGGCCATTGGCCGCAAGATTTCTGCTGAGCTATCCATCTGCAGCATTGTCGATAGGACTGACTGTGGTCCTCTGGTTCAGAGCCGTGTTGAGGGGCTGAACCAGAGAATACGGCGTTTCTGTGATAGTCATGGCTGCAGATTCCTTGATCTTCGCCCTGGGGTTGAGTCTTGTAGGAATCCCTTGGATAGATCAGGGGTGCACTACACACGGGATCGGCTACACGGGTGGCAGGGGCCGTGTGGAGTGCATTGGGGGTTTTTTTAGGCTGAGGGAGGATGACCCTGAGGAGGAAATTCAGTTGCGGACAGCCATGATAAATTCAGCACCGCGTGTTAGGGGTAGCTTAAAAGAATCCCGAACATTAAAAGTTCTAGTTGTTAACTGCAGAAGTGTTTGTAATAAACAGCCTGAACTCGAAACCGTTATTCGTAGTACAGAGGCTGATATCGTAATAGGCACGGAAAGTTGGTTAAAACCGGATATAAGTTCCGCCGAAATTTTTAATAGTAACATGAACATTTTCCGTAAGGATAGGTTGCATTCCCAAGGAGGTGGTGTATTTATAGCTGTTAGTAAGTACCTCCCATGTAGCGAAATAGATGTGCATACTGTCTGCGAAATCATATGGATCAAGCTCAACGTAGCTAGGACAAAACTTGTTATAGGCTCGTTCTATCGTCCACCCGATGCAAGCGTAAATATCGCCGAGGCCTTGAGAAATAATGTAAATATTATAGCACGGCAGTTTGCGGACCATGCAATAATGCTAGGAGGTGACTTTAACTTTCCAGATATCGACTGGAATAATTACGTTCACGTTACTGGGGGCAGGGATAAAGCAGCTTGCGAAATCATTCTAGACCTCTTCTCAGATCACCATCTTGAACAGCTCGTAACTGAACCAACGCGATGCCTCAACGGTAACGAAAATATTTTAGATATAGTTGTTACAAATAGGCCCGAACTATTCACGGATATTTCTACCACCGCAGGAATTAGTGATCACAAAGCTGTAATTGCTACAGTAAAACTAACAACCACACGCAGAAAGAGAAAAGAGAGGCTCGTTTACAGATTCGAAAAGGCTTCAAAAGAGTGTTTTAGAGAGTATTTGAGGCATAATTACCACACCTTCTTAGCAGCAGGAGGCACCGTTGAAGAGAGATGGCATCGATTCCTACATATACTCGGGGTAGGTATGAACTTGCATATACCGAAACGGACAATCAGGGAAGAGAATGATCCCCCATGGTATACACGGGAAGTTAAAAGGTTACTCAAGAAGCAAAGGAAGATACATGCACGATCAAAAAGGACGATGCATCGGACTGATTTAGATAAGTTAGAGGAGATAAGGGGACGTGTTAAGAATGCGATGCGTGAGGCATTTAATAACTTTCGTGAAAATTCTCTCTCTAAGAGCCTCACTGAAAACCCTAAGAAATTTTGGTCGTATGTAAAAAAAGTTAGCTGTAGTGGGAACAATAATCCAGTTCTAATAAAAGACGGACGCGAGGTTGAAGACAGCCGCGACAAGGCTACCGTATTTAACACCGAATTCAAAAATTCATTCACGCAAGAAAACATGGAAAACATCCCCACTTTACCACATCGTGTGGAATTAGAGATGGATCCGATAGAAATTGATAGCGTAGGAATTGTAAAGCAATTAAAACTCCTGAAGTGGGGTAAAGCGCCGGGTCCCGATGGTATACCGGTAAGAGTATTTTCTGAATACGCGGAGGATATTGAACCATTTCTGTCAGATATATTCCGTAAATCACTAGAAGAGAGAAAAGTACCGTCTAGCTGGAAAATAGCCCAGGTAATTCCCGTTTTTAAGAAAGGAGATCGGAGTGATCCTAGGAATTATCGACCCATATCTTTAACATCGGTCTGCAGCAGAATTCTGGAACATATCATATGCTCGAACATAATGAAGTTTCTAGATGAGAACGAGTTACTTACACCATGTCAACACGGATTTCGGAAAAAGAGATCATGTGAAACACAATTGGCCCTATTTTCCCACGACATAACGAAAGTTATCGATGCAGGTTCGCAAGTTGATGCAGTTTTTTTTTTTTTGGATTTTCAAAAGGCTTTTGATTCTGTGCCACACAACCGACTCTTAGCGAAGATTCGAGCTTACGGTATTTCGGCTCAGATTTGCGAGTGGATACGGGATTTTCTAACTGGTCGATCACAGTATGTCGTTTTTGACGTAGAAGCCTCTTCTAAGATAAATGTTACTTCAGGCGTTCCTCAAGGAAGTGTAATAGGTCCACTTCTTTTCTTAATATTTATAAACCATCTAGGTGACAACGTCAAATGCTGGTTGCGATTGTTTGCCGACGATGCGGTTATCTATAGAGAAATAAGGTGCTCCGACGATTGCTTAGAAATTCAGCGTGATTTGGATGCTATTTTCTAGTGGTGCCGTAAATGGCAGCTTACACTTAATTGCAAAAAGTGCAAGGCAATGCGGATAAGTAACAAGAAGAATCAGTTTGTTCACGAGTACAAAATAAACAATTCACCTGTTGACATGGTTGATTCCTTGAAGTATCTGGGGGTGATAGTACAAAGCAACATAAAATGGGACATGCACATAACTTCCGTCGTAGGCAAGGCAAATTCTAAATTACGATTCATAGGTCGTATTTTGAGGAATTGTAATGCTCAAACAAAGGAGATAGCGTATAAAACACTAGTGCGTCCGCATCTGGATTACTGTTGTGGGGTTTGGGATCCGTATCGCAAGGTTCTGATTGACTCAGTTGAGAGGGTGCAGAGGAGAGCCGCTAGATTCGTGACTTGTTGTTACAGCCCTTATGAAAGCGTCACAGAATTGATACATAGATTGGGCTGGGATAGTTTGGAAGACAGACGACGTAGCTTGCGTTCGAATTTATTGGAGAATATGCGAAAAAAATTTAAATTTAGAGTGCAATGGAATACTTCTTCCGCCAACCTATTTAGGTCGCAATGACCAGAGGGATAAGATTAGAGAAATAAGATGCCGTACTGATACTTATATGTATTCCTTCTTTCCTCGCACTATTCGGGATTGGAATGGGCGGGTTTAGGATTGGTGCTTAGCACCCACTGCCACCCACAATGTTTGTGATTTGCAGAGTATGAACGTAGATGTAGATGTAGGTTAGCTCCATTCTTATAGTTAATTACAGAACATTTTTCAGTTATGAAAGGACAGAAAGTACAAAATGAAGATCTGATTTCTGTTCCTCTCCCCGTTTGCCCACGATGTTTTCTTCTAAAACGGTTATAATTTTGCCTCTAAAGGATCTTTTTTTTCCCGAATGACTTGTTGATAGAAGTTGATTTACCAAGGTTGACTAAAACAAAAGTTGAAAACACTTTTTTCCCCTCTCTCTGGTTCTTTAACTCATTGCTACAATCTAATTCGAATGATTTTTTGTTACTATTACACTCGAGAATTTCACTCAGAAGAAACTCATCTGTTTTGGTATATATGTATAGGATTTTTTCCCCAACTGACCTCTGATTTCCTTAGCAAATATTTTCCATAGTATCTTTTTTTTTAACAGTTTAACGTCCCTTTTTAACAACGTGGTCTTTAGAGACGGGAAAGGATGGGGGCAAGGAATGGGAAGGAATTCGGCCATGGCCTTTTGAAGGAAGCATCCCGGCATTCACCTGGAGTGATTTGGGGAAACCATGGAAAACCCAAATCTGGATGCCCGGACGGGGATTCGAACAGCCGTCCTCCCGAATGCGAGGCCAGAACGCTATCCGTTACACCACCACGCTCGGTCCCATAGTATCGAAAACAACTGAAGAATACAGGATAAAACAAGATAAGGGTCCAATTTTCAGAAACATTCAGTTACGAATATTTTAAATTTAAATATAGTCGTAGTTAAAATAGCAGTAAAAATGACGGTGTAGATATATAAGGCACTGAAAAATATGCAGTTTGAGCAAGAAAGATGAAGCTGCCAGGGAATGTATGCAAGAAAGATGAGAGTCCATACATCATTGGCTACACTAATGTCATACTTCACTGCTGTCTGTCAGAATTGATGTTTGTTTGGTCACTATCGTTTATTATATTGTGTTGATAGATAGTTGTGACAGTGAAAGTGCCATTATGCAATGAAAATAAGGAGGGATAGGAAAATAACCCCATCACTTATCACAGATGAAGGAAGGAGGGCCAAGCGAACACAAATCTACTCTATAATATTTCGGTTTAAATACCTTATTCATGTAGACAGGACTGGGCTATTTCTCAATGAGGGGAATACACACACCCTGGCTAACGTGACCATACGGCCCGCTTTGAGCAGGACAATCCCGATTTCAGGCTGTCTGTCCCGCCGTCCCCAGCGAGAATAAAAATATCCTGCTTTCGCAAACAAAACGCCAATTTAATATATCTTTTAGGCTCAAATACTGAAAACGTTCTTCGAGCGGGGGGGGGGAAACAACGACCACAACGCGTTCACATTTCTTTAAAATGGCCACAACATTTTATTCGCGTTATATCACTTGCAAAAAACAGCCAGAACGCGTTGTGTCTAACTCAAAAATGCCACACCATGAAATTCGTATATGGTCCAGGTACCATTCTCCTCACATGACGATTCACATTTCTTTTTTTGGGGGGGGGGGGACTTGAAACGCGACGGGTAAGAAGAATCATATGTCCTTTCACCAATGAAACACAAAGAGTTAGACATTGATATACCACTAACATGTTGTGGCCGTTTTAAAGAAATCACAATACGTTGTGGTCTTTTTTTTCCCCTCCCACGCTTAGTGAGCGTTTTCGGTTTTTGAGCCTAACATATCTATCTATTAAGAATTAAGGTTTAAAACGATGCGAGTTTTGCCGCGCAGCGGTCGAGTCTTGGCATTGCTGACCACGCGAGGATTTATTAGCAGCAGCAAAGATATGGAAATGTTCGACGAGTTTTCGCTTATTTTCAAATACTTGACAGATCAAAAAATCTTTAGCTGAAACGCTGAGGATGTTGCTGCTGAAGACCGTGCTAACACACTGTAACGATAAAAGAGTGGTATGCTTGCTTTGTAGCTTGGTGTGGGGTAATTGTTTTGCGCCTTGTTGTCAATGGATTGCAGGTTCTTCTACTAATGTCACCATGTTGCCATATTGATAATCTTTCGATTTATTCTCCAAATATACAATCACTAAGCCGCCACCACCACCAATGATTATAATTTGACCGTGTATGAAGGCTATCCAGCACGTCTTCTCCAAATCGCAAGTCCTGAGCTACGCTATTTTCACTTGGTTAGGATACTTTATCTCAATGCCCACAAGTTCACTGCTATTTAGGAAACACTGCTGTATATCTGCATGACGTCGGTGTTCTTATAATGTTTCCTAAGGAACACAATAGTGAAAGGCATCCGCCAAATAATCACCGCCGCGCTACCACTCATGACCAACCTCCACAACGGTGTGTCCGAGACTAGGGCTGCTGATAAAATATCGATATATCGATATATCGATATTTTTTTAAAAAATATCGATATTTATGAGTGATATTTTTAGGACGATATATCGATATATCGATATTGAAATCTGGATATCGGAGTCCGATATTTTTTAAAAAATAAGTTGTTATTTTCCGTTTTCCTCGTAGAATATTCCAAGTTGTTATTGGAGGGAAAACGATTACCTGTGTTGCACATGCAATACATTTTCATAGATAGAATTTTAAGAAACAATTTATGATCCGAGCACACGGAGAAGCAGAGCCGCCGTAAGGGGGCGTGTAAGGCAGCATATTATGTAGTTGGACAGGGGGCGGCATAATCGCTAATGCACACGGGCGCTCAAACAGCTAGCGGCGGGCCTGTGGAGAAGTAAAAAACGAAGGTAAAATAACTCATTCAATATTCATTAGAATTCTTGTCTGGACATTTTGAAAAGTTTTTAAAATTTGTCTTCAATCAATGCAAAAGTATTAGCATTAAGAAACTAATCGTAATGTACCAGGAATGGGTAGGGTTGCCAGATAGCCGGAAAATCCGGGAATGTCCCGGAATTTTGTGTCTGATCTCGTGTCCAGGAATTATGTGTTACTGTCCCGGAATTTCCGTGTACTAGTTTTTTTTTTCAAACACAGTTCACCACGGTGGCCATGAGGCCAAGCCAAGTATCCCATGCTCGCAGCGGGAGGATGGAATGCCCCTTAAATCAGAGGAATTGAAACTGACAGGAAAATACTCTTTGAATTTTCTGAGACTTTGAAAATTCTAGTCGCAGTTAACATTAACTCCCTTTATACAGAGTTCACATGTCTGAAACGTGTTTTTCAGGTTCTTCCAAAAGACTTTCCAAACGATAAAATCTGGGCCAATTTCTTTAGAATAAGCATTTTTAATGATTTTGAATTTTTTTAAAAAAATTGGTTTTATTTTTTCAATTCCAACAAGCAATGACTTTTACGAGACAAGTTTTAGCGCGTTGAATAATTTATGAAATAAGAGCGAAACAGAACGTTCATGGATTTGATCAAGGCTGAACTGCAAACTCAATCAATTTTGAAGACTCTTGCTGAGAAATTTATCAGTTTTGCAAAGCAGTGATGGAGAAATATTTATTAAATTGACAAAATCTAATAATAAATATTTTAAAAGTAGTTGATTAAGATCTATTTTGATTGATGTTGATTTTGATTTAGCAAAAGATAGATGCTATTTTTTTTATTTGTTGATAAAACCTGATGCTGATTTTCTGCCTAATTTTAATTAATGAGCCTAACAGAAGTGTTCAGTTTTTGTTTAATATTTTTGAGATTTTGATTGATAATACCCGATGTTGATTTTGTACCAAAGTAAAAAATTCCTAACGAGGTGGTTAATTTTTGTTTTAAGTTTAGAATGTTTCCTTTTGATTCATAATACCTGATGTTGACTTTCTACCATAGCTTAATTAATAAACTTAAAAGAGGTGCTATATATACGTCTGATAGCATATTTACCTAAAATATAATTTTTTAGTAATTTGCATTTTCGTTCACTCTTTAAAAATACTTTTTAGACCCAGAAATGTCCCGGAAATTATAAGCCTGTATCTGGCACTCAACAGTTAAATATTTCGCGCGAATTGGATACGCTTCTTGTTCCATACCAACAGAAGAATTGAGCTCCAAAATTATGTCACAGCCAGTTTTGTTATTTCACTTACGAATTTATTATGATAAGAAATTGAAAAAAAGAATCTACCACTTTTGGATTGCCTTTACAAAGCGCTATGCTAAAAACTTATTATTATAGATTGGTGCCTTTAAAAAACAATTTGTTAACGCCAAAGGAACTGCCTTGACAGTAGCGGCTCTAGGATATTTTCAAGCCAGGGAAAAACTGAGATTGCCGCCTCTTCAAACATTGTTGCCAGCCAGACCCCGAGAATCAGCCGAGAATCGCCTCCTTGATTGTTGGCCAAACGCATTGATGTCATCACTTTAACTGTTTGCCAAACGCATTGTTGGACACGATTTTGCCGCCCCCCACCCCTCAAGTTATCGCCCAGAGCAAGTACCCCAGTTTGCCCCCACCCCTCGCCCTAAATCCTGCATTCCACCTAGAATCTCAGCTTTAAAAAATTGTATTATGGTAAAGCGTTACCCATTTGCAAAGCAATATCAAAGAAGGGGAAATTTTCAATTAATGTAGGCAGTTCTCCATTTATAGTAGAAGAAACAACGGAAAAAACATGAGTTCATGCTCTTGAAAAGTATGTCCAATGAAGTTTCTGACATGAGTTTTGCTGCAAAATTTTACTTCATTCACGACCTTAGTTTGGAACTTTTTTTGGATTTGAAACTCTTTTAAATGACTATGACATTCTTTCATCACAATTCTATGCAACATCCAGTTGTCCTAGAAAATGGTAATTTGGTAAACATACTTGGTTTCATGCCCACAGTATAAGAAAAGTTCCTGTGTTTTTTCAATGCCAATCTAAAAGCTGAAACGTCTTAGAGAAAATTTGTACGTTAATTGCTTTCTTCATGATGAGGCTATATGCCTTAAATTTCAGTTTTGCACAATGATCAGAAGCATAAAAAACACAATTAATTTTACTTTGTTACTACATTTAATTTGGAAGTTATTGGTAGTCCTACACCGATGGTAACAATGCAGACACGGCGTCGCTCGCACAGAACGAATCGGACTCGAACCCGTTGTTTTACATGAGCGTCCGTTGTCGGGGAAAGTATTTTGACATGAAAATTGGATGTAAGCAGGAATATTGATAAATTCTGATACACAATCTTTGCTAAGGTGCAAACATTTGGTCCAAAAAAGTAAGAAGACTCAGAATAAGCTATCAACCTACAAAAAGAAATTAAATTCCACATAAAACAAAACTTGTAAAAAAAAGTGACTTGGTCACTATGCAAACTCTGATAATAGAACATCAACCTAAATAAATGCCTCTACAATGTTGCATTATTGAGCTTTTAAACTCACAAAAACCTAGATTTCCCTCGATGCTCTTTCTGGATTCACAAGTCTTCGAGTAAATCATAAACATTATGCCTTTACTTGTAGTAAAGTAGTAGTATAATGGCTAAATCACAATTTAAAAAAATATGATTTATCCGTAACGTCATGAAAAACCATTTTTTTCAGAAAATCAAAACTTGATTCAGAAAAATATCTCACAACTCTTCATCATTAAATATCCAAAAGACTTCGCCCTTTTTTTAAAATGATTTGTTTTTGTAACATTGTTTTTTTTTTAATATAATAGGGTCGATATATCGATACTTTTTCTTCGATATATCGAATCCGATATAAATATTTTTTAAAATATCGATATATCGAAAATCCGATATTTTTTTAAAATATCAACAGCCCTATCCGAGACTGACTTCAACAATCCAACTCGCATCTTGCGTCACACTCTCGACAATCGGCCGCCCCGATTCCACCGCCCAACACGGACACACAAATGGCCCCAATACTGTCTCGCCACAACACACAACTGTACGAACTTTCGTATATCTATTGAGTACATTATATGTCTGCCTGGAATTAACGGACCTGTCGAAAGAGTTTTTCTCTCCAATAAATAAAATATGGAAAAGTGACAAAACACAGTTAAGTGTCGCAGTATTGAAAACCATTTTGATTACCAAGACTAACATCAACAAGTCATATAATCTGCTCCATTCATGCCTTAAAACTAAGCCCGATATTCTGAAACAGGTTTGTCCTGCTGATAAATACAAAACAATTGCTTTGTTAGAAGTTAAATGTCAGACACTTAGGGCCTTATTATACTAGGCCACCTGGCGGCGCCACCAGCCGCGCCACCGGTGCCGCTGATCGTCACTGGGCATTGAGTCTTATGGAGCTTATTACACTAGGGCAGCCAGTGGCGTCGCCAGAAATTGGCGGCCGACTGCTGCCGTGCCCCGGCACCACTTCGGCTAGAGGTGGACAAAGTGACTCAATAAAAAGAGCGGTGCTCATTTGATCACTCTAAGAAAAGAGCTAGTTCTTTCCAACGGTTCACCAGTTCACTAGTTCACTAGCTCAGTTTAAACAAAAAGAGCAGTTATATCCTTTTGAGTGTAGTATCTGTTCGTTTTATTTACATTTAGACTGATTACTTAGGCTAATCTCACATCGGTTATTTTCATTTATTTTTTATTTATTCTGTAATATTTTTGTTTCTTAAATACTACCGGATTACTTTCACGCATAAAAGGCCACATCAAAGTGTCAATGAAATATTGTTCGGCTTGCTCGGAATATTTGATATTTGACCATAGTTAGTTTTACATTAATTTATTTACAAACACAAAGTACAATCAATTTTAAAGAACTTTTTGCTTTAAATGAAATGAAGGCTACTGTTCACAAGTAAAATTTTACTTATTTTGCCATTCAGCATCCTACTTATTTTTTCAGTGCAAATTTATCCAGCTTTTGAAAATATTCTTTCACAAGGCACGCTTGTAGCCGGAATACACAAAGAGAAACGGAGCGGGACATCAGATTCGAAAGAACTAGCTCCCCAGTGGCACTGCTCCGCGTTGTGCTGAGTGCTGGAATCGGAGAACGTTGCGATCGAACTAGCTCTTTCGGTGCTGAGCGATGGAATCAGAGAACGTCGCTTACGACCTAGCTCTTTTCGTGCTGAGCGCTGGGATCAGAGAACGTTTCGAACGAACTAGCTCAACAATGAACGGCGTGGGATAGAGAACAAACATGAGTCGGGCTGCGGGTGAGAGTGGCAAAGCCGAAACAGACTTATTGTTGGCTTACACTCGATTGAAGTTCAATCGAGACCGTCACACCACCGTCATTACGGCATCCAAGAAGAACTACCGTTCACTTTTTGTGAGCGACAGCTCACTCGCTCTTTCAAAAGAACTGGTTCACTCCCGAACGACCCATCTCTAACTTCGGCAGCCACTGGTGGCGGACAGTCGTGGCGGGGCATTGTATCTTACCTAGCTTATTATACTAGGCCGCCTGGCGGAGCAGCCAGTCTCACCACCACTCGTTCAGTATACTCTTCATATGCTACTTCCTGTACTTAAGGATTTTAAAATTGCAGAGATATTGAGTGATAGGTTTTGTGAGACAACTAGGGACAGGGAATGAATCAGAGGAGAGTCTTCCTAAAAGTATAAATCACGAAACAACAAAATTTGAAATAAATTCTCAGGAAATTACGGAGGGACTCAGAAAGCTAAAAAAATGTAACATAACTGTTGTAAATAATGTTACTAAAGATTTATTAAATATTGTGGGTTACGATATTGTACCTTACCTTGAAATTTTATTTCAAATGAGTTTGGAGACTTTCTGCTTACCAAAGAGCGATAGTAGTACCGGTTCATAAAAGAGGGATTAAAAATAGGATTCAAAATTACTGTCCAATTAATTTGTCATCAGTGATATGAAGAATGATGGAGAGATTGATATGCAACTATATCAGAAATGACTGTGAAGAAAGAAACTGATTTTCAGATCGACAACATGGATTTAGGCAAGGATATTCACGTGAATCTCAGATGGTGGGCTATATACAAGATATGTCAAAAAGAATTGGAAAAGTTGATAGTGTGGCACTAGATCTTTTTAATTCATTTGACAGAGTGAGCCATAAAATGGTTTTAAATAAACTGAAAACTATTGAATTGGATGAAAAAGTTTCTTGCTGGGTAGAGGAATTCTTAAAAGTCTGAAATCAAAGGGCTAGAGTAGGAAATACATTATCAAAAGAAGTGGAAGTTAATATGGGAGTGCCACAGGGTAGTGTTTTGGGACCATTGCTGTTCTTTATTCTAATGAATGACTGTGTTACAGTCAGAATCTAGGTATTTTACAGATGCAATGGTATACAACAGGATCAAAACAGGTGAAGACTGAACAGCTGCAGGTGATCTGGATAGAATATCTAAATGTGTAGGTCAGAATGGAACGAAGATAAATGCCAAGAAGAGTCAGCTTATAAGGTACACAGATAAAAAGATCTAAAGGTTAATTATGATTATAGAGTGGGGTCAGAATTGCTTGTTGAAGTGTAAATTCTTGGCATAACGTTTGATAACAAACTCAACTGGGCAGGTGGTAGAAAAAGGTTACAAAATCCTTCATGGTAATGAGAGGATGTAACAGAAGTTAGGGAGTTGGGTTACAAAAATTTGGTCAGAATATTTGTTAAATATAGTGGTGTAGTTTGGGACCACATTTTGGTTATCAAATACAGGAGTTGGAAGGTGTGCAAAGAAGAGCAGCTAGATTGGTTTGTGGAAATTATCGCAGGACCTAGTTAGTAACTGATATGATAAAGGAGCTAGATTTGGACTCATTGGAGGAAAGGAGGAGGGTGAAGAGAGTGCTGGGAATGTACAGGGCATATGTTGGTGATGGGGCTTGGAGGGATATTAGTCAAAGAAGTAGGAATTGTGCATGGAAGGGGAAAAGCGACCATGACCACAAGTTGGCACTGGATTTCTTGCATAAGGGAGTGGAAAAAATTTAGTGATGAATAATTTACAAAAAAAAAAAAAAAAAAAAAAAAAAAAAAAAAAAAAAAAAAAAAAAAAAAACGCTTAAGGAATTTAAAATTATAATTTTTAAATTGGAAAAGTAAATGGGGGAGGAATTTAACATTCCTGCTACAAAAGAAAATTTTAATATATGGTATATAAAGGGGAAATTAGATGACTAGGGAAATTGCTACCAGAGTGAAAAAAGAGAATGAAAAAGAGAAGGCGAAGGGAGAGAACATGTAATACATTCTACTTATTGTGTTATTCATTTTTTTAATAAAAACTAGTAAAATACTAAGACAAAAATTTACAAAATTCCTAGAAAGATAAATGGTCACGTTAACCATGGCCTACCACATGACCCACGCGGGTAGATGGAGAAAGTGGTACAGTCCCCTAGTTTTTTCACCAACGCTAACACACTTAAAGAAGGAGATGATGTTTGCTCTATGTAGTGGAATTTTATTTTTAATCATCTGCCTCTGGAAGTAAAAGAACTAACAATAATTTGCGTCTCCTATGGAGGCTAGAATAAAAATTACTCAGTATTTCGAATGCTTCCTTATACAGTGCATTTTAAGAAAAGATGAAAAGGTAATCAAGATCATGTTTCCAGTACAAGGGCATTAATATCTTGAGTGTGGTAAAAATGTAGGTCTGGTAAACCAAAAATCTTTCATCAAACTTTCTTACGAGTGGATTGAGGTAATTGAAAACGCTTGATGCAAGCATAGCCCATTTAAAGTTTTATCATGTGAAAATGAAGAGATTTTTGTTTTGGAAAGCTTTATTTTCCTCTGTGTATCTTAAAATTGTCCGTTTAATACCAGACCAGTGAATGATCTTAGAATCGTAAGTCACCGCCCTCGCATGATGCTTCACTGGAAAATCTGTAATGATAAACATGATGAAAGCATCGTTATTCAAACTGAAAGGAAAGAACGGTCTTTACGAGATGTCTGCTTTAATCTTCTTCCATGGCATTCCATGGACCATTACCAATCTCTGCAGAAAAAGTACAAGGCCCTTCAGCATCTAAAGAGATTTTGTTGAGAAAAGTGCCAAGAATAGGCCTACTTTCATAATCTGCCTCGACATTGTTTAGTGGACCTTCGTCTTGTTTTGATTATTTTTTTATGACACATTATTATCAATATAATTTTTTAATGCTTAAAATATATTTGAAGTAAGAATTATCCTTAAATAAATGTACCATATTAGTTGTTAGAACAAATACTGCTGTAGAATAAACTCAGTTTCTATTTGTAATGCAAGGAAAGTGATTTGAAATTTAAAATTCATTTTTCTCAAAACCATTCTTCATTTGCACTCTCATCTTTGTTTCCCTGTGCCCTTCAAATTTTAAGAACTCAAAGAACAAATAATTTTCTAGGCGGCATCAAAAAAACATGGGTCAGCGAGTTATTGAATCACCATGTATCCGGTCTGTTATGAGATTGCAACTGAACCGTTTTTATACAACAATCTTATTATGCTAAATACTAATTTAAATGAGATTGAATTAATTTTAAAGGATACTCAAAGTTATTGAATACTGAAAATAAAGTTCCGAGAATCAAATAAACGGCCAGTACACTGCGAAATAGCCGAAAAGAAAAAGCTCTGTGATATTACAAAAACTTATAGAAATGCTGCAAAATGAATCTAAAACAGTGTTATTTAAATTAAATTGTATAGTAGGCTGAAAATAGTAACAGGTACGTCACTTGTGGTACAACAACATATTTAAACAAGTAGGTTCATATAAAATTGAAGATTCTTTCCTTATTACGTTCTTTTTTAAAACAAGACCTCAAAGAATTAATTTTATCTGTTTGCAGTTACGTCTTAATTTTTGTCAGTCAGGTTTAGATACCTACCATAGGCATGGTAAGTCTTTTTATTTTTTAATAATCAATACAAAGTCCTGTTGAGACTACATTTCTCCTTAAAAAAACATTGAAATAAGAAAAAAAATCCGTTCTAATTTTAATTTATAATATTTAATTAAAAATATTATTTTTAGTACCTAAATCCAAAATAATACTTCACGACTGAACTCAAAACTAAAACGAAATCTTGCGCAATACAATCAAGGCACTGATGTCTGCTCGTGGTCGGTGATAGAATGAGAAGTGTTTGGACTGCGGGGTCACCATACACCAGCCGACTGGAGTGATGGCTTGATGCCGTTGCACACACCACCAGTTGGCTTGATGGCATGTTGGACGAAACTGATGGATATTGAACTGACCGGATATCGAAATAATCCTGTCAGTTCCACGTCGTACACATCAATTTCTACATAGACCATACGATAATCGAATAACAACGCTCCATTTGGACGGATGGAGAGATCGTTGCCTGGATCACAGCAATAATTTTTGATGCTAACAACTACACAGAATGTAGCCTGGATCGCAGCAATAATTTTGGACTCTAACAACTACCCAGGTCCACACGTTAACGTAACTGTGGCAGTTGACGTGTGTGGGGAATTAAGCCTGGACCACACTTTGAAATGTAACTGTGGCACTCGATTCGTGGATGCCCCAGTTTAATGTCCTATCTGTCGCAATTAATTTAGTTCAGGCTACATTACAACCTAAACGGTTGACCCACCACCTTCTAATCAGTCCTCTGATGAAAGCCACCGCACGATGGCAGAAACGATAGGTTTTAATAAATCGACGCGGCTCTACCCGGAGAACCAAGATAATACATACAACGACCGCGGAAGCTTTCGTAATCATTTACCTTCTAATCACATCTGTTGTGTATGATTAACGAAATTCAAAACAACATGTCAAGCTGGGCTGAAATTGAAACAAACCATGCATATGTACACGAAAAAAAGCTAAATTTTTCAATTAGCTAATTAAAAAACAATTTTCCCCCTCGTCTTTGAATAATCTGCTTTTATTTTCTCCTTAACTATAGGTTTCCACAGCTTCTAAGTCCTAATTTAAACATACTACTTCAGTTTGTAATTTTGGACATTAGTTTTACTGCCAGTTATTGAAATGTTTCTTTACAAATTCTGTATATTTATCAACTTCTAAGTAAATTAACCATCTTGTCAATTTTGAGTATTGAAGCCAATTCTTGTAGCAATTTAAACAAAACTTAAAGAACTATTTCGAAAATTTACTAGTCACTTCATCGTCGCTAATACTGGAGTTTGTAGATCTGCCACTGATACACCAGAAAGTTTCCAGCTCGTTGTACGGTTATATGTTAACTGGTAATTATCACCACAGGGGTTTCCAATTGCAAGCTAACGAATTTGTGTGGGTTAATTAGCTGTCGTAATTACCAAGCAGCTTCTGAAGGCACGTGTAACTTGTTAATACTCACACACCAATCAGAGGAACAGCGTATTATTGAACGAAAAGGCCCAATTTCGTTCAAACGCATGCTCATCGTAACTCCGTATTGACCACACTGGTACAAACTATTGCTTTCCTTCCATATGCCGGGGACACATTGGAAAAATTGGAAAACTGCTTCCGCGTTATGGGATAAAAAGTATCTTCCGGCTACCCGGCGATATCGTTCTTGCTTCTGCTGTGCACGGACTGTGCAAGTGTCAGTAGACGGTTTCTGGCTATGTGACATACTGCGATCGGTAAAAGATTACTTAGGCTTAAGAATTCCGGGGATTTATTCCATACCTTGTGAATGCGGCAAAGTGTATAACAGTCAGACCATCAGAACCATCGAAGAGCGTCCTAAGGAGCATAATTGATATTATAGGCTGATGCAACTGGAAATGTCGGCAATAGCTGAGCACGCTTCAGACCAATAGCACAGAATAGAGTTCGAAAAAACTGTGTTCTGGCCAGAGCCTCTTCCTTCTGGGACTCTGTCATAAGCGAGGCGTTGGAAATAAAGCTAAGTGCTAACAACATCGGCAGGGACAGCGGACTCTCCCTGAGCAAAGAGTGGACGCCAATCATTAGAGATCTCCGAAAAGAGCAAGGCAAATCTTCATAACATGGAGTAAAATATGCAAATGATGCCGCGGATTAAGCCATCCAACGCTTATGACCATTCTGAACGGACCGACCAGCATCGCGGACCGCCAGCATATCCGGCGATATCCTAGCTTCTGTTATGCACGGACTTTGCAACTGTCAGTAGACGGTTTCTGACTACCTCGTATGGTTCCTTACGCAGTCTGTAACATCGACACACCCAGTTGGCGGATCGCACGGCCCAGCAACCGCCAGCAGATGGGGTCAACCATTCGCAAGGTTTATGCTGTTCATGGAATCGTCGTTTCTTCAATCATTAGTAGATGACTATCTGGTTAACTCATTGTGTTCCTGCAAGATTTCATGAGGCGCAATGAGAAAGACATAGTCCTCCTCACGGAAACATGCCTAAAGCCAAACGATAAGTTTAACAGGTCTGGGTACCAGGCATAAAGGAACGCCAGGATTGGGCAAAACGGCATTGGGACGGCTATCCTAATCTGGAAGAAGATATCCCACTAATACATTCAGACACCGCAACTGTTATGTATGGAGAACACGGTGATGCGGATACACATTATCGAGGGGAACACCGTGCTCATTTCGACGTACCTACCCCCGAACAAGCCTCTGCATGAATTCGACCTTGACTCACTGATGGCGACGGGGAGGAAGGTCATCATCGGTGGTGACTTGAATTCCAAGCACCAATCGTGGAATTCTAGAATCATCAATGCAAGGGGGGAGCGGCTCCTGGAATTAACAGAAAGATGGAATACTGGTACCAAAGGAAGCAACCTACATCCCACATGATAGACGGCGACAAGTAGACGTCCTTGACGTGGCCGTTGTCAAGGACATCTACCGGATTCCGACTAAAGCAATCAACGACCTGTCCTCTGATCATCAACCGGTCCTGCTTTCAATTAGGAACTGGGTCCAGCCTCACACACTGGCAAAGATAACCAAAGAAATTGACTGGGACCAATTCACCAGAATCGTCCACAGCAAAATTAAAGCCAACTTCAATGTCACATACAAAGAAACAATCGACCAGGCAATAAAACATTTTGACGGAGTAGTAAGGGATGCCGACAAGCGCTCCTCCACAAAAACAACGCAAAGGATGCCAACAATTACAGAACTGCCACCTGATACTGAAAACCTATGGTACCTCAAGAATACGTCCAGGAAGCTATGGCAGCGTTTCCGCGACCCCCAGGCAAGAAGTAGTACAGGCAACAAGGAGTTGAGAGGACGCTTGCAAGAGCTCAAAATGCAACAATGGGAAACAAAAATGGCACAGCTCACCCTCCAAAACAAAGAAGCCTGGCAACTGGTGTGGGCCCTTAAACAGCCAAGGGAATCTAATATAGCAATAAACGAACCAGCTGTATCATGTTTTTTTCCAGTGGCGAAGGCAGAAGTCCTGGCGGAACACTTCGCGGCACAATACACCGAGGTGGAGTGTGCATTATCAGATGCCCATTAGCAGACGGCCAACCATATTAAAGAAAAAGCCCAAAACATCATGGATGCACCACCAGAGGACGAAGCCGAGCTTGCCACACCAGGGAAAGTCCGCGGAGTAATAAAGAAAATGCACTAAAATAAATCACCTGGGGCAGACCGAAAATCACAGACATGCACGTAAAAACCTGCCTACCAAGAGTACAGTCCACCTAACCAGGATATTCAATGCTTCTATAATGAAACGATATTATCCAAACAGCTGGAAAGTTGCGAAGCTCACGGCCATTCCTAAATGCGAGGAAGATCAGCTACTTCCGAGCAGCTACAGGCCCATTAACATACTCCCCTCCACCTCTAAGGTTCTAGAACATTAGCCTAGAGGCGCAATTCGGCTTCCAAAGCCGCGTGGATAGCACGAGTCAGCTCATCCGATTAACTGATGTGTCCAGGGGATTCAACTTGAGAAACTCGACGGTCGCTGTGTTCTTTGATTTTGAAAAGGCGTACGATAAGGTATGGCACGCCAACCTTATCACTAAGCTAAGAACACAGACGTCCACCCGTCACTGTTACGTTCAGTTAATCGGAAGCTACCTCACCAATTGGAAATTATATGTATCTGTCGATGGACAAAGGACTACACTGCATTCAATCCCCGCTGGAATCGCACAGGGGTCTCCGATCATACCTATCCTGTTCAATTGGTCTGTCAACGACCCACCAGTAGCACCATACATAAAACTCTCCCAGTCCGCCGGTGACACAACAATCTACTCAACAGGCTGCAAACCTAAAGCGATAGTTAACCGAATGCAATGGGGCATCAATCTTTTAGACAATTGGTGCCGAACCAACAAAGTGCGCAGCTGTGTACTTTACCAAAAGAAGGTCAGCACTTAACATAAAATTAAAAATAATGGGCCAAGAAATTGAATAGAAGAAGGAAACAAAATATCATGGCAACACGGTGGACTCCAAACTTCTCTCCGCAACCACATCCTGGATAGGCGAAGACAGGGTCTGGCAGTCATTCGAAAATTTTTCTCCATACTGCACAGCACGAAATTAACGACCACAACCAAACTCAGACTATACAAATCCGTCATTCACCCCTTCATCCTTTACAGATGCCAAGTGTGGGGAACGGCGGCGTATTATAACATCTTCCATCAACAACGACTCCAAAACCGTTGCCTTAGGACAATCCTTAGAGCTTACATCAATAGCCCACATTCACAAAGAGACTGATATCGAAAGCATACGGACAGAAATATTCCGCCAAACAGCGAAATTCTACCAGTGAATTGAAAACTCCAGGGACGAAGACGAGAGGCTCTATGCCCTTGGCACAACAATGCCAAGGCACTGGCACTCGCACAGAGTACCTTTAAATACCAACTTGAATAACACTGGTATGATACATAAAACTGTAGGGGTTTTGATATTAGGTCGTCCTAGACGACCATAACTATGTTTTCCCCTCAAAGCGCAAATAAAAAGAGTCCCCAAAACCAACACATCCAATACAATTGATACTTAGCAGTAAAGCGGGACATGCACAAATATAGCCCTTGTGGCCGCGACAAACACACACACACAAAGTGTTCTCTGCGTGATATGAGAATGTTATGTGTTACATTGTGACGTGGAATTTCGATGTGCGTGTGTTCGTATTGTTGATTGTGTGATATCAATTGTAGTGAGAAAGTATTTACAAGTGCATGATATCGAAATTCGCGTATCAGTCATTCAGTTCGTAGTTAAGTAATTGACCTGTGAGTATTTTACAACGAAGCCAAAAAACACGTCCCACTGCACGGGCAGTACCACTGGGCCGCGTCCCGCCGTTGCTTTCGCGTACCGGGCAGTGCCATGCCGCGTCGAGCAGTACATCGGCAACGAAAATGACGCCTGAGACTACGTGGTTGTCACTGTAACTAGAGTGCGTGGCGACAGTTACAACATACAAATGGAAGCAACTCACACCCCAGCAGAGCATCAGCCAAAATCAAATTCCCCAAGCCACAGGAGAGACTACCATGACCCAGCCAATTGGTGGGACCTGGAAATGGACCAAATGCGACAAGAATAAACGAGCAGATCAAGGCCCAGCCTAAAAAAGGACATCGATCAGAAAATCAGACAGATAATGCAGCCCATTTAAACGTTTTGGATATTCCGAAAATTCAAATACCTACTTGATGACATCCTCCTCTGTGAAGATGGAAGCTAGTTCTGGAAATACTACGGACCATATTTCAGTGCAGCAAAGCATATGTACAGTCAAATCCCTATATAAAATGCAATCGATCACTGCGCCGAAGGACAACGTCTTCTCAAGAAGAAGGGAGATAAAAATAGGTTAATCAGTGAAACTGTTCCTGTTGATCCGAGTGGAATCACAAAAAAGACGAAAACAGAATTTGCCTCAAAGAAACTGAGGACCGCAGCTTCTTCTTCGCATAAGGGAGTAGTGGAAGAAAACAATATATCCGCTAATGCATAGCATACACAATGCCAATAGCAAGCATCAACAACTGTTGACGCACTTAACCAAGTACAGATGCAACAAGAGGATGGATTTTTGCCAGCCCGCAAGACTTTTCAATCTGTCCAAACTGGCCAAGGACCAGGTAATAACGAAATGGAGATGTTAAACCCATTTAACCCTCTACTGGACTAGGACCAACAGCAGCAGGAAAGAGAGATGCTGTAGCTACACCAATAGTGGAACAATTTCCCAACAACTACAAAGAGTTGTAGCATTTAGTGAACACGTTACTGGAAGGATGCCCCTTCGATCCAAATAATCAGGAGGGTATAAGATAAAACTCAATCTAAACTCTACTGAGGATTAACTAGCTGTGACTGCTGAGCTGCAGGGAAGATGTATTCCCTATTACACGTTCCCCTCAGCTGCAGAATAGTTTCTGAAGGTGGTCCTACGAGGAATCACACTAGGTATGCTGGCCTCACACATTAAGGAGGAGCTGGTAGATAAAGGGTTCGAAGCATTTTCAGTAACTCGGGTAAAACGACCAGGGAGTTCACATCTGACGCCGCTGTTCTTAACAGCACTGCCTGATAGGCCACAAAATAGAAAATTTTTCGTGCTTGACAGTATTATGTCCCTGAGAATGACAATGGAGAAACAATAGTTAGCTGTGGGGCCAACGCAGTGTAACAACTGCCAGGCTCTTGGAGACGTGGCAAGACGTTGCCAAATGAAGCTAGTTTGCGTTAAGTGTGCGGGAGCACACCTGTACAGACAGTGTAATCCTTAGCGAAATGCGCAAGCTGTGAAGGCCATCAAGTGACCAGCTACAAAGGTTGTCCGTCCTCCTTCAAGCGCGCACGAGAACGCCAACGTGGAATTGCAATGGCACGGTCTGAAGCTGCCCGCAAAAAACGTGAGGAGGAGAATAAGTTCAAACAATTACATGAAAACGGATCTGCTCCGAGTGAACCGACAGCAGATTCTCCCAAAAAACGCGACAGCTAAAAGATAATGATCTTGATGTAAAGTTGTAAAAATCGCAGTTTCTGCCTCTGAAGAAACTCAACACCAATAGTCAGAAGATTAATGAATACAACCAAGCACTGCGCAACCAAAAGGTTTCGCAGAAAAGCCGGGCATTCTCAGATATTTTCACATGAAATCCATCAAACAAAAACAGTAATTTAGAACAACAGTATCCAGCTGCACAAAACAATCAATTCAGAGAAACCACGTGTGTAAATTTCATAGATAGACTCATGTAAGTCGTTGGTACTCTCATCAAGATGATGGCAACGCTAATGAGCAACATTCACTAGTTGCCAACTGACATAAAATCCCTTGTGATGATGGGGAGCCAGCCTACAAAAGTCACATCCTCACCATCAAATTATGGATAAAAGGTCTGTCTAAGTGTGTTTGGAAAGCTAATGGGATTCACTTCCAGATGATTGAGTTCCGGCAATTCCTGAGGGAGGAAGACATTGATATTTGCCTGGTTTGTGTGTGTGTGTGTGTCGCTGCCTCAACGGCGTGTTTGGGTATGTCCCGCTACCTAGGTAGCTCTACTGCTATGTGTCACTTTGTATAGGAAAAATTTGTTTGGCGACTCTTTTTATTTGCAAGTTGAGGGGAAAACACAACTTTAACCTATTCCGGTGCCAAATTACTGCAGTTACCGCACAGACAGACTGACAGCTGGAGGTGGAGTTGCTATATATATATATCAAGCGTGGCATTCCTCACCATGATGTCTTGCTGCCACCAATTGAACAAACTTGAAGCTACTGCCATTTGGCTGAAAACAGCATCAGGGCTTCTTACAATTGTCGCTGCACACCGTCCGCCGAGGAGATTACTGGTAGAGAGCGACACAGTCGGACTGGCCAGCATTCGAGGCAAACTTCTTGTTGGAGGAGACTTCAACGCGAAGCTCCCAGACTGGAACTCCCTCGTAGCAAAGCAAGCCGGCCAAAAACTCCATCATCTGGCTCTTAGACATAACCTACATGTGTGGGGCTTTGAAGAGCTCTGTGGAATGGTAATAGAGCACATGTCTTGGACATTGCCTTTACAAAAGGGTTCACTGGCATTATAAATGCAAACACACTGAAGAGGATGTCTTCGGATCATTCCCCAGTAATCCTTGAAGTAGACGCGAACTCCTGGAAACCTGAAGAAAAGATGGCACCACACTTAAGAAAACTAATTGGGATAAGTACCGTGACCCGATCACCGAGACAGTTGAAGAGCAACTCCTCCTAGACAACAGAACCTCAGACCAAGCGCTCAAGAACGTCGTAAGAATTATTATTAACGCCAGCAATGCAGCCACATCGCGTAATCTGAGAGTGCAGCTTTCAAAACAGCTTACTCCACATCTCCTTGCCCAGATTACACACAAAAATCGAGTTGATAAGGACTGGAAACTCAAAAAAAACGCACAGACCAGCGACTTCTAAACAGATTACAGCGAGAAATAAAGGCAGCCTTGACGGAACATAAAAATCTGGAGTGGTCGACCATCAACGTTAGGGACTAAAGATGACATCCTGTGGAGAGAGACTCATAGGTTCACCAAGAGACGAGCTAGGCAGCCGTCTCTTCACAGAGAAAGAGGCCTCGTCTTAGATCCAGACCATTTCGAAAAGCAGTTCCAGCTAGCGGAAATAGAAGACAAAGACCACATCACTGAAACCTGCAGAAGACTTGCGAGATTCATGGAGGCAAATGGCGATGAGAAAAACATAACTGAATTTACAGAAGAGGAGGTGCTGGAGGTGATTAAATGGCTATACCAAAAGAATACTCCTGGACATGATAAGGAGTGCAACCAGCTGCTACGCAATCTCCCGCGGACAGCCATCACATACCTCACTACCATCTTCAATGATATCATAAGAACCCAACGATACCGACGAAGTCGGAAGCACGCCATCGTCGTTGCAATAAGGAAGCTAGGGAAAGATCCAACATTCCCGCAACATTATAGACCAATTAGTTTACTGCCCTCACTAAGCAAGGTATTTGAGAGACTGCTGTTATAGAGGTTTGAAACCCACATTTCCTGCTGGGCTTTGATAGTGGGCTCTCTGCCACACAGCAGATAATGCATGTGGTAGAAACTGCCACTGCCTCTTTTAATAGGAGAAAATACTGACCAGTAGCTCTCTTAGATATTGCACGAGCCTTCGACTTGGTTAGACACAACGGTATTTTACTAATGTTGTATTTTCATGGAAATCCCAACCAGATGCTGAAAATAATTTGGAGCTACATGGTCAGTAGATATTTCAGCGTACGAGTCGGCAACGCCCTATCTTCTCGCCATCCAATACATGCCGGAGTTCCACAAGGTTCAGTGCTGGGACCTATATTGTACAGCTTGTATACTGTGAATATTGCAGTACCGGCCAGCGTATACACAGCCTTGAATGCCGTCGAAACGGCGTTCTTTACCCATCACCGCAACAAGGCAGTAGCAACAAGAAAACTGCAAGAAGAACAAGATACTGAGTAGTGGGCACGAAGGTGGCGTTTCACCATCAACACCACAAAAACCCAAGCTATAATTCTATCTAGGGAATTCGTCAAATGTGGAGAGGGTGTAACTACTCCATCAAACTTACACATTTTCGGCAAAGACATTCTTTGGAACTCCACAGTTAAATATTTAGGAGTGACCTTATACAGACAGCTAAACTGGAAGGGATACATTGAGGATCTGCGGGAGAAAGTCCTAATCAGATTACAGGAACTGTATCTACTATTTAACACAATAAGTTCACTTTTTGCAGCCACAGGAGTGACTATTTACTATAGTTTGGTACATCCACTTCTTGAGTACGCATACCCTGTGTGGGTGTACACGGACAAGACAAACATTGCCAGACTACAAACTTTGCAGAACAGGGACCTTCGTAGAGCTCTCCATGTAATAAAAAGGTTCCCAACCGGAGACCTGCACGCAGCTGTAGGAATACCACTACTGTGAGACATGATACGGCAGCTGGCCATATCCTACAGAGGCCACCACAAAGATCGCAAAACGCACTGATAGCACCACTGGGCATGTACAGGACATACTTCGACCACCACAGAAGACCACTCTGCATTTTTGAACAAGAATGAAAAAAAGCAGCACCAGAGAAGACATACCGCAAGAAAAGTGACGGAAATGTATGAAGTTTGAAGGAAATGTTTTCGAACAACAACCTTCACCTGAGAGAGAGAAGCGCAGCTTCTGCCAACGCCGAGGGTTTTGGCCTGTATCTGAGGGGAGGGGGCAACATTTACCCCTAAAGTTCACTGGTTAGGATTGTTGTCTACTTCATATGGTTGTTTGCATTTTGTAGTAGCTTTGCTGAATGTTTTTAATGGTTTACCTAGTGAGATTATTGGTTAGTTTACATTGAGAAGATGAATTTTGGCATATTATGTCTTTTCCCTTCGACATATTTGTAACCAAGATTTTGAATTATTTCCACAGGTAGGCACAGTTAATCCAAACGTTAACTTCGTTAATCATTATTCCGCTACTTAAAAAGTTAACTTCGATAATCGTTAAAGCGTTAAATGTTTATAAATTTAACGCAAGTTAAAGTTACCCGTTAAAAGTTAACTAGTCAAAAGTTGTACTGATGTATTAGTATTATAGTACGGTAGGTATAACTGGTCTCTATCTCAAGGTGTTATGTACCATGATGCAAGTGTGGATTTATTTATAAAAATTAACAAATTGTGATTACTCTATCGCCACAACAACGAAGTGGTATTCCTGTCTGTTTTTATCTTTGTTGAGACTGTGATCAACATAACACTTGCAAATTGTCTTACGAGAGACAATTAAGGTACTCGTGACCTTCTATAAAAAAAAACAACAACAAAAAAACTTGAATGCAGAATGAAAAGCAACAATATTATAGAAAACAAGTTGCACTGGGACACCTGAATATGTGAAAACTGCGACCAGTGAAATTTGCGGCCAACCTAAAATCTACGACCAATGCCTGTTACGGTTACCTTTGTGCCACGGCCTACCTGTGACCTAAAGGCCCCTTTAGACGACCCGGCCTGGTTTCACTAAATCATAGACTGCATGTTTTTACGTGAACAAATAGAACGAAAGTTAGTAAGCGAGATCTTTTTACATTACACGGCCGAAACTGCCAAACTAGCTTCTACCTTTTTTTTAAAAAAAAAAGACACACCAATGTTTCGAACTAAAATTGCACATCACCTTTTTCGTAACTTATGTATTATTTCTTTGAATTTTTTTGCACCGGTTACTGAAATTTGAGTTTTTTGCTGATCTGCAACATTGTTTGCAGACTCCAGTGCGATACTAACTATCTATCAGGCGGCCGGTCATCCACTGGCACAGAATTTCGTCCGAGTAATGCCTGATTTGATGGCCGAACAGTTTGTCCGGTTAACCTCTTCCGACACACACTGCCGATCCGTCACTGTTGCTTCAACACCAACTGAACGCGATGTTTTTACTAAACGTATAATAACGACATACATTTTGTAATAATAAATACACCTCATTACAGATAATAATGTTGATTTGTCAATAAGATAGGTAATGACGCTTTTTAGTTTATTTACGTTTGCAGAATTCACAATATAAAATAGTCACGCCGCCGCCGGCTGAAAATGCTCGGCGCGCCGCCGCCAAGATTTTAACAGACGGCGCCCACCAGGCGCCCACTACTACACCCAACATACGAGCAGCGCTGCCAGTACAGCCAACTTATATTATACCGCTGTCTCTTTGAAATTATACAGAATGAAACCCAATTATACAAAGGGGTCATCCATTGATTACATACGTGAGTGAAAGTTCTGGGAGCAAAAAAAGTCCACGAAAAGTAAACAATGTATACATTGATAAATTTTGAATAACAAAAAGGAAATAGATATGCAGGAAGGGTTGCCAACTCAATGAAACAAAGGGTAAACACTTTCAAAAAGGTGCTGGAATGTACTTTACTTTTAAGTGCTCATTTTTGTATCCAATTATACAAGGTAATCTGTTATACAAACAGGATATAAGAGGAAACCAAATTATACAAGTTTTGTATCCAATTATACAATCTGGCAGCCCTGCATACGAGTGGTGGCGTGGCGCACAGTTCAAACGAAAAGACGTCAACAACCTATGTAACAAACTAAAGTTAACGGAAGTCCAATTTAACGGAAGTTAAGAAGACCGTTAATGATTTTTTGGTTAACTTAAAAGTTAAATTTTCGCAATTTTTTTAACTTCGTTAATTAACGATTAAAGGATTAACTGTCTTGTTCCCAGCTGTGATTATTTCATTATGAGCCGTTGGCATTTTGCCCCCAGAAACCTTCAGCTAGCGTTTTGAATCTATCTATTAGTTTTGGTTTACTGGATAGTGTGTGTAGGTCCTCTGTTGGGAAATCGTAAGGCAGGTGCAGTGCTCTTTTGAGTGTCCTGTTCTGGATTATTTGCGGCCTTTTGCGATGGGTTGCTGCCAGTAAGAGGTCCCAGTAGGGTCTAAATAGATCAAGTATTTTTGCCATAAAAGTTTTGTAAAATCTCATTAATGGGTGGGGGTGACTCCTTTCCAGAGATAAGACTTTGAAGCCCTGGCATCTACTGACTGATCTGCTTTGGTCACTACAACTGATGGGTTATTGTATGGACTCTGCGAATGTTCAATAATTGACCATTCTAACATTCTGTTAATTTTTCCTTCCACCTGCTTTGTTTTACCAACGGGATGGAGTAAGGCTTAAGTTTAAAAGACTCATAACAATTTACCACAAAATGACACTCATATCTATGGACAAGTCATGGTCTATCTGAGAAAACCTGTGTATAATTCTGCAAGAATGCTGTCCAAATCTTTCCGTTACCCACATGTTCTACCACTTTCTGCTAACTAGTGTTAAGGGATTCGTTCTTAGAAAAAGTTTACCAGTTTCCTGTAAAAATTAGGATCTTTGGTATTTCATACAGCATTCTTCACTAGTACATTCACTGAATTATCCCCTCTTTCTTTTTAAAAAAAGTAAGTACAGAGCTGGTTGCCTTCTATTTGGAAATGCAATATCCACCTACGACAGTCTGACGTAGCATGAACCAAGTGTAGCCATCCAATACCAAAAATAAACTCGGATGTATTTTTTTTACTTGTGGCTTTAACCCTCGTCAACATCTAGGTCATTAGAGGTGGGATGGAACTGGGGACCAGGAACGGGAATGAATTCGGTCATGGCATTCGCCTGGAGTGATTTTGAAAAACCATGGAAAACCCAAATCTGGATGCCCAGATGGGGATTTGAACTGGCATCCTCCAGAATGTGAGGTCAGAGCATTAACCGCTCATCCACAATGCTCAGTCACTTGGGTGTAAATCAAGGAATAACATGTACATGTGTTTCAAAATTGTGGCCATTTATTTCCCCTTTGGGAAATACTTCTGTGGTTACGCATTTAGTCTTCCTCCCTGTGGCTGTGGTAGCCATTAATTTTGGCACCATGTAAAAGGTTAGTAAAATTTAATTCCTCAAAGAGGGATTGGGAAATAGCAGATAGCTCTGCTCCAGTATCAAGACGTGAATCAGGTTTCTACTAACGGTCGCCTCAATAAATGGTGCTTGCAGTAGCGGTACCAAGCATGAAAGTTGTTCCTGAAGGAGGTCATTTCTTGGATTATTATGATAAATGCTAGCAACTTGATAATCCACGGTAGACCCAGACATGGTATCTGCCACTGCTCAAGCGCAGACACTGGCAGGAATATTTTTTTGAAACTTCTTCATTGTGCTGATGACTTGGTCCAGGCCCAGAATCCTTTTTGGACGACGGGAAATTTACGTTTCGTGTTTGGTTCCATAGGTTACATCTACCTACTCAGCCCCTAGCTATAACTTTAAAATTGGGTCCATTTCTATGATACTGTTGTGAATTATTAAAATTTCCCCTACTCTGATTGTCGTGTGGCATATTCTGGGAACGATGTTTGCCTGCATTGTCAGAGTGACGATTCCCCCTTTCAGGGAGCCTAGTTTCTGAATTCCATGAACACTGATGTATATCTAGCACCTTTAAGAGATTTTCAGCCTCTGCAAGTGTGGTAATGCTCTGTGTTGCAAACTGTGTAACTACAGATTCAGGCATTCAATACACAATATCTTTTATCAAAATTACATCTAGTATACATTGATCTAAGGAAACTGCTTTATCGGCCTCTTGTAGGAAAAAGTAATATAATAGTTGAGGGTTCACTCTCCATTGTGCCCCATGGCTTGTGTATCTATGTACACAACACTACATCAATTGACCAAAAATGGCAAAGAACTGTTCCTTCAACTCAGAAAAAGATGCACAATTTTGTGACTACTCCTCCACAATTTGGTAGATCCTGCCAAATGTTGACAAACACAATTTATTTTTTTCTTGTCAAAATAGTTCATGAAAGGTCTAGAGTCTTCAAAGTTTTTTTAAAAATCTAACAAGGTGTACATTTCCATGTCCACTAAATCGACTATACGCTACCTTTTCTGGCATAGTAACAATACAATGCGCCACTGTAGCTCGTGGAGGATGTTTGATTATGATATCTGTCATGTGAGTTTTTAGAGAAATTAGTTCATTTTTGCAACACTGGATTTTATCTAAAACCTGGGTTTTCAAAGAAGTGAAGTCTGTTTCACAATTCTGGATTTTATTTGAGACTTGAGTTTTTCATGAAGTGATCTTGTCTTCAAAATGCTGAATTTTATCACTATTTGTTGTACAGATCGTGGTTAGAGCGCTTACATTTTTGGCTTTGTCTTTACACCTGAATTATGTTCCACATGTGAAAATATCATTGTTGACTTCCTCGCGTAGTTTCTCTACTTGCTGAGTAACTCTCATTCTTACAATTTCCCAAGGATTGAGAAAGTTTCTCAGATCTATTGCTCATATTGTGTGAATACTGCTGAAATTCATCCAAGAAGTGTTGTTCAAAATTATAAAAATTAGTTTCAAAAATGGCCTTTTCGTCTGCTAATTGTCTAGCTTGTGAATCCAACCTTGTCTCAATGTTGTCAAATTTTGTTTCAAGCTGTTTAATTTATGATTCAAGCTGTTTGGTTTGTGATTCAAATTTTGTTTCAAGCAATGTTTCCAAAATTCATGAGCTGCAATGAACCATGAGTGGTACCTGTGTCACAGCCTAGCTGTGCACTGGTAGGTTTTATGAGTGTTTCCAATGCTGTTTGTCCAGATTACACATAACTGGTATTAAGACCTACGAAGTCTTCATCAGGAGAAGAGTGAGGAAAAGCCTCGGGTTGAACGTGTGATGGGAGGGGATCTAAGGTTCTATTTGCTAGTGCCAATTCAGAATTTTGTCGAGCCAAAGATTTCGTATCGACGTGTCTGCACCAGAAGTAAGTTGTCGGTGTAAAACACTGGGTGTCTCCCTTTCTAAAACCATTAATTGTGAGGTAGTGATGTGAAGAAACGTTAGTGAAATTTCACTTAATAGCGTGACCTGCTTGTTCCACCATTTGAATTATGTGGTTAGGTGACATAAGTTCATCAAATGAAGTAGTGTCTTGAGTCGTTCTGAATGGATTAAATGTCTAAAGATTTTTAACATATGAATATAAGTTTGTTGAAAGGTCCTCACATCAAATTAAAATAACACTGTGATGTAAACAACATTAGATTATATACATCTCACTGGATAAGACTGCAAATCAATAGCCACTAAAAAAAAAAACAAAAAAAAAACAGGAACAACAATTACTAAAAAACTGTACATTAAGTAATAAGACAACAATAGTGCGAGGGTGAAAGAATATTGGGCCAAAAAGAAAGCTCACCAGAGTTAAGAACCATGTGGTCTATAGAGGCCAAAATGGAAAAGAAGGAAGCAATGCTTTAAAGTAATATTCAAAGTCATAGATCGTCACTGGTGCTGTAAAATAAACGATGACTTACTTTGGCCAAAAATGTTTACGGTCCTGCTGCTATCTGTTTGTCAAATGCAAATAATCTACAAATGAAATATGTAAAACCAAATATTTTTGAAACCTATTAATCTCAATATACAGGCTGTAATAATCTTATATATATATATATATTGGATAAAGGAAACAAAGAAACTGCCGCGAGGCACTGAAAATAAGATAGGATAGGGAAAATAAACAGTTACCCGTCACTTACCACAGATGAAGGCAGGAGGGCGAGACACGTAAAAACACAAAAACAAAAGAAGTACACAATATTTCGACTTTTTAGTCTTCCTCATGTAGGAGGCGAGACATATGGCAGGGGGAAAGATGTGGTCACATCCGAGCCTGCCACATGAATGAAGCACAGGCGGAAAACGCGTGGTAGTGGAAGAATTGCCGGGAGGGGGGGGGGGGGGGGGGGGAATAGGCTTGACCCGCGATAAAAGTGAAACAAATGAATATAATGTCTGTGTAGCTTAGTTCAAAAAGTTATAATTGAGAATAAAGGGAGATAGAATAATTTAAAAAATATATATATATATATATATATACAAAAAATAATAAAATAAATAAATAAAGAGGAAAATATATATATATATAAAATTATAAATAACTGTAAAATGAAATGAGAGTTAGCAAGTGACAGGTTTAACGTAGGTTTAGGCCAGGGGTGTGTCTGGTGTCAAGGATATGTTGATAGGCTAGTTCCCATCTGCGGAGTTCTGAAGGGGTGGTGGTATTTGGAAAAACTCTAATAGCTCTGACTGTGAAACAGGTGTTGAGGTTGTTTGAATTATGGAAGTTCGCATGAATTGCCACGGGATGGTCTGGGTTGGAAGTATAAACTGTTTGCCTGTGGCCATTCATTCTGTAGGAAAGTTGTTGAGAGGTGAGACCAATGTAAGAGGCAGTGCAGTGGATGCAGGTGAGTTGGTAAATAAGGTGAGTGGTAGCACATGTGGCATGTCCAATTATAGGGAAAGATTCGCCTGTGACAGGATTAGAGTAAGTAGTGGTGGCAGGGTGCATGCTGCAAGTTTTACAGCGGGGTCTGTTACACGGGAAAGATCCCTGTGGAGGTCTAGGGGAGTCGGCAGGTAAATACTTGTGGACCAAGATGTTGTACAGATTGGGCGGTCTGCTGAAGCAAGTGCGGGGAGCAGTGGGTAGGATTTTGGGAAGGAGGAGACGCATTTCAGGGAAGGAACGTAAGAAATCATGCCCACGGCGGAGTATCTGGTTGACAGATTCCAGGCCAGGAAAGAACTGGGTGACAAGTGTTGGACCACGGTCAGCTTTAGGAGGTGCAGAACGAGGGTTGTGGGTGATGGCACGGGAAATTTGTTTTTCCACCAGATCATGGGGGTATTGGCGGGAAACAAGGGCTATATATATATATATATATATATATATATATATATATATATAAAAATAGACGTGTGTTTTTCTATATTTCACTTTTCAGCCACCACTATCTAGCACAGACCACTGGTCTTTCTATGTGGAAGTAGCATGGAGTTTCCTGTCATGCACAACGTTGGCCGAATGTCAATAGCTGTGGGGATGTGGGAGATATGATGGTAAAAAGTGGTTGATGCAGGGCATTTTCGTATTTCAATCAAAGACCTGTGTCTCCGTATATGTCACTCTGCTGCCACAACTACATAGCGTAGACCAATTGTGTTTTGGTGTGGTAGTGGTCTCGTATCTCTTATCATGTACTATGGTGGTTAGATGTTGGTGGCTATGGGGGTGTGAAAGTGGACGACGTGCGGCACTTTCATATTTCTACCAAAAACGTATGTGTAATGGTGTATCACTTTCTAGGCAAAATTATCTAGCGCAGATCACTGGTGTTTGTGTGTGGTAGTAGCTCAGTGTCACCCGTCGATAACAACGTTGGCTGAATTTGGTAACTGTGAGAGTGTTTGAGATATGATGGTTGAAATTGGTCGATCAAGGATATTTTCGCATTTTGACCAAAGACATAAGTGTCCGTATATTTTACTTTGCTGCCTGAACTGCATAGCGTTGTGTGTGGTAATAGCATCGAGTCTCCCATCGTTCACTATGGTGGTTGGATGTCGGTAGCTGTCAATTCAAATTCTTTACACACACAAACAAAGTCGTGCGTACCAACTAGTAATAATAAAAAAATCAGAATTTGTTCATAATTTGTTCAGATTCTGATTGTAATGCCTGAAGCTTATGCAGCAAGCCACACAGTTACAAAGAAAAACAAAATATGTATCATAACAAATGTTGACAATCAGAATGATTTTTTTAGGATCCTAAATTTAAATCTTTAATTATGAAAAATTACTTTTACGCACTCTCACAATTCAGAAAACTGTAATTGAGAAATACAGCATAAAATCCCGATGCTGCGAGTTTGATACTTGTAAGAAAACAATGTTAGAAAAATCAGTAAGCCATGTGACTGATAGTATATTCATTAGAAACTAACTATATAGATGGATACACTCATACATTTCACAGCAATGCTTAGTGTAAGTTGATACTAATGACATACCCCTTAGGGTGGCAGCTGCAGTCAAAAGGGTAGGCCTAATCTTAAGATGCAAAGGTTGATTATGATTACAAGGTGGGGAAAGAATTGCTTGTTGAAGACTTAAAATGTAAAATAATATATTAGCCTTACATTTGATAACAGATTAACTGGGCAGGACACACTGGACATTTGGTAGGTAAAGGTTTCAAAATTCTGCTCTTGTTAGAGAGAGTGATGAGGGGATGTACAAGAGAAGTAAAGGAATTGCGTTACAAAACTTTGGTCAGGCCATTCATTGAATGCAGTATGGAACTCACATTTTTAAGTATCAAATACAGGAGTTGGAGAGGGTGCAGAAAAGGGCTGCTAGATTCATTTCTGGAAATTGGCACAGAATGCAATCAGTAACAGATATGATAAAAGAGCAGGAATGGGATTCATTGGAAGACAGGAGGAGGGTGAAGAGGGTCATGGGAGTGCACAAGGCATATGCTGGTGGTGACTCTTGGAAAGATATTGGCATAAGATTTAAAAGTAATGTATCCAAGAGAAAATATGACCATGACAGCATCTGGCACTCGATTTCAGGCACAAGAGAGTAGGAAGATTCTATTTTTTTTTTTATTTATTTTTTTTTGGTAAGGGGGCCAGGGACTTGAATAAGTTACCAAGAGAAATGATGAATGATTTACCAAAAAAGTTGAAAGAATTTAAAGTTGAAATTTGTGGAGGGTAAATGTAGGTGGGTGCAGGAAAGGGATAATATAAATGTGTAGGGAAATTTCCACCCGAGCGCACGATCCATTGCAATTACATTAAAAAATAAAGTTGTGTGGAAATGAGATGAGATTTTCGCTCTGTTGTTGGCGACAAGGTGTGGCGGCGAGGCGTTCATCTGCATGGATAACCAGGCAGCACAGGATGTTGTAGTAGCTGTTGGCAGCTGGCATTTACAAGGTACTGTTGCCTTGCAGGAGCACACTGTTGCTGGATGATTGTGCACACGGGGTCGAAAACTGAACGTGTGGTTTTCACAAAGATGCAGCCAAATATATAGTCTTTTCTAGTCGCTCCACGGTAGCTATGTTGTGAGACACATATGTGGTGTTGCTTAATGTTGTTGTTCATGCCATGTCGTGAAACAATTGACAGGCTTTAGCTCCGAACTTTTTCCATGGTTCAATGTTCATATTGCAAGTTCTTCTATACTAGGGAATAATTATACGTGTCGACTTAAAGTCCACTCTTGGTTTTATTAACTGAACACATACAAGTTTTGGATCACCACCTATATTTAATTTAGCAAATCTGACCACAGATAAGGCAATGACAAGATTACAGATTCTCACCACACTCTGGTCTGGCCAACTCCATGCCAACCATCACTCCAACAAACTAATTCCAAAACATACTCAGTTCATGTAGAAACTTTACTCCAAATTACTTAGAAGTGTAATACAAAACACTTCCTTCAATACTTTGTTCACAAAGGCAACACAGACTTGGCTACCATTCTAAAAGATGCAATACAACAACTCATCGTTCACTAGCTGCCTGCCAAACTCATACTACTTACAACGATTACCGAACAATCCTTTACTGTACTCCTCTGCAACCTAAAATGCTCCCCAAAACCTATTACATATCAAACAATTAATATCTCTAAAAATAGTTCTTTGATTTACCTAAACTATACAAATGCTTTATGTCAACAACCCCAGATAAATCAAAAACATGTTAAACATAACGGTTGCAAGTCCACAACTAGTAACTTTTCAGCACATTATACTGAATATTACTGTCTCGCCACAAGAGATTGGTATGCAACTATATGCGAAATGTCTGTGAGGAAAGAAACTTGCTTGCAGGTCAACAAGATGGCTTTAGGTGAGGACATTCATGAGAACCACATATGGTTCCTAGCATCTATCAATTCTAACATCAAGGGCAATAATTCTTATCTTCTGTTCTAATAATTTCCTTTTTTTTTTTTTTACATAACCATTTTCCATGGTACAGATGTCTCAATGAAACCATTTCTGAATCACTTTGCAAAAAATTCCCACCCTCACTAATCTGAGGCAATCACCACACGTTCCGCCATTAATAACAAGGAATTACTAACAGTTGTTAAGAAACCAATGTGCAGAACATGAGAGGATAAGTTGTTCAACCTAACTTTACAAGAAAACAGCTAAATTAACTCTTCACACAAGCAAAATTATGGTTAAGATTCTACAAAGCAGTGATTAATTACTTTTAAACACAATATCAAAAAGAGCACTAATGATACTAACACCAAGAACTAAATAAAATTTAAATGATATTTATGCTAGCTATGAAAAAATCAGAGACTAAGTGTAACATTCAAAAATGGAAAACATAGCAATATCACAGTCGACAGGTTCTTCCGTAAATAAAATTCTTCACTAACACTCACAGTATTATGCTATATTATTACTTATAGTTTTGAATGAATTTATAGCAAAACCTAACTTTTAACTACATTTATCTATGATCTGTGCACACCACAGAGCGATTAACATAGACACCCAGTTATTTTCAAAAGAATGCTTCTTCTTACCATCATTAATTTAAATCATCACTGAAGCATTCATTACCTATTTATGATATGTCCAATGCTTATGCTGACTCGTTCTTTCAGCTGGTCTTGAAAATTACAGTCATCAGTCCAACGTGCACCTATTATATTCAGATCACCTCAATGGCTCAACAACGGCCTCTCCTATTTTGCACACTAGACTTTCCATTTTCTACTCTTTTCCATCCAACTCTTCATCAACAACTTGGTCCAGTTGTCTGCTCTCTTCAGCATGCATACCTTCACTCCTCTCAAGCCATCTATTCCTTGGTCTTCTTTGAGGCCATTTAACTTGTTTCTTGATTTCATGTATTTTCTATTCTTATAAATTTTCTTAACATATTCATCACATCTGAGTCTTGCTCTGTCCCTAACACTTTCATTTCAAATTCTCACCATTTTTACTACCCCTATTCTGCTTATGATACTATTCATTCACTGTTCATGCTCTGACAACATAAAGCATAGTAACTTAGTACACTTGGTAAATTATTCTGTTACTTCTCTGAGCCACATCCTCGTTCCATATCAGGCTTCTGTCACTCCTTAAAAATGTTTTTGCCACTTGCTTCCAATTTTTCCCCACTGCACTTCCCACTTGTTCTCCTTCCATTATGCTTCCACTGGTAACTACTTCTTGATTCCAGCTGTGATAATATACTCATTTTATTTTGTATTAAATCTCATGTCAAATTTGTCCCATAATGTCTCCCCATACCTCTAACTGCCACAGACTAATGTACATCCCTTCCTCCAGGAGGTGAAAGACAGACAATGGCATGAACTAGGGAAGTGCCTATAGGGGTAATATTCTCTAAAGGCTACAAGTGCCCCATGACTGCTATTCTAATATTGTAACTCTGAAGTCCCTACAGTAGCCCAAAAGTGAGGGGTCTAATGGAGCTATTGTAAATACATGATAGATCTTGCAAACCAGTAGTCTATACATCATTGTTTTCAAAGTGCAAAAAAAACTTCTTGATTTTTATATGGATTGTTGAATTATTCTCCTATCTCGGTAGTTTACACATGAAGTCTTTAAAATTTCAGACATCTTGCTCCATTCAGCATTGAAGAAAACATTCTTATGTTCATTCATATCATAAGTATTCCTTTGTTTTTCAATATCTACCATTCCAATATTAATATTAATCCTATTGGACCCAAATTTTTAATGGGCCCAAGTTGATCTAGATCTAATTTAATTTCAATGGAGCGCACGCCCTGGTGGCAATATCACCTCCAATTTCTTTTCTGCTCATCTGTGTATCATCGAAGTTAATAACTTTAAAGTTAATAATTTCTATATAGTAGTTAATAATTTCTAATACAGTAATTTCTCTACAGTAGTTTTGTCTGCTTCAGTTTTCTTCAGAAATGAGTAAATAATACTTTTATTAAAAATCTGCTAGTGTCATCTTGTTTCTGTTATCAGTTTGAATAATATTTTCATTTCTTCTTATACTTAAGATATTGGCCGTTCTGAGTGAATCTTAATTTATACTGCCTAGCCTTTGGCTTGGAAAATTATTATCCTCCCTGGTGTATGATGGAAGTATCAGGTATTATATAGGTATATGCCACTGTTGTATATCTGTGTTAGAAAACTTGGTTCTAAGTAGTTGAATCATTGTGTACCAAATATTTAGTTTTAATAACAATGTTTTGTTGGAGATATAGATGTGATGTAAAATATTTCAACAGTATGAATATACAATAAATAATTCATTTACATTGTAGTTAATACATAAAAAGAAAACAAGAATTTTCAAAGTGCTCATTGTTTTATTCTTACAACACTTACATCCCATTGCAAGACCTTCACATGCTGTTAATATATTGTTCAAAGAGCCTAAAACAATAATTCTTTGACACTTGCTTCAAATAAATCACCTAACAAAACTTTAACAGACTACTTCAACAATTCTTCAAGGTAACCACTTCAGTTCATCTGAAAAACAAATGAAATTATTAATGCTTATAATGCAATATCAACAACCAACTTAAGTTAGTTTTTAATAAATGCTTCATGTGAGACAATTTAATTCTTTAAAGAATGTGAGCTAGTTAATGGGAAAAAAAAAATCATAACATGCAGATAAAATCAAGAATTAACTATTATACATGGTTACATACTTGTCTGTATTAGCGATTATTTGTAACAACTGTTCCAAAATTGAGACGCAGCTGTTCAAAGAAAACAAATGTGAGTATCGTGTGAGGAGCAAGACGTACAAATCTCAGCGTGTAGCCCTGCAATAGAAATAAATATATTTTAAATTGAAAATTATTATCTGCATTATGTAACAATCCTGTCATGTAAGTCTGAATCATTTTTCAGTGTCATATAGTAATAAAATGCTTGTGTCTATCCAGCCACATAAAAATTTCACTTTCTTGGAACATATCAAGGGAAACAATATCTGCCATACTTTCAATTAAATGCAATTACATTGCTGTAGTAATTGTTAGTTTCAGCAGTATTAGGGCAATGGTCAAAGACAAATATCAAATTAGCTGATGGTGTCATATACTCTGCTGTCCATTACTAACTCTCTGCTGCTTTAACACATTGATCACAATGTTCCAGGCCATATCAAGCTGGTATTTAGTATTTCTGATTTCAATAGCTTCCAGATAGAACAGAAAAGAATACATTTACATTTGTAAGAGACAATGTCCATTAATTACTGAGTATTTATACTTATTACTAAGTTTTTCTTTATGTTTGAAAATAAAATAATCTTAAATATATATAAAAGTGTTAAAAACATTTTATTTTTAAGTGATACAACCCTAATATCTGATTTAATATTTTTACCATTCTAACATTTATATTTTATAATTGTACTAGCCGCAAAGTCTGTAAAAAATCATGGGTTTAATGGAGTATTCTGGCAATTAATTTCTTTTTAGTTGCTTACCTAAATAGAATTGTTATAAAAGAAAGCTCAACGTGCTGTAATTTCTTGTTCCCTGTGATGTAGCAAAAAGTTTCAGTTGTTAACTTGACCCAGGTTGTGTTTCAGCCTAACCACAATCTCCACCAATATCACCGGTAGAAAATCAAAGCTTCAATCACACACGAATTAATACATTCCCTGTATTGCATGTCAATGTCGTCATGCATCACGATACAAACTTGATACAAACTTGATCCAAAATCTTCACATTTTCTTACAATTTTCTTATTGCCTATCATGAAGGTCGATGTTTTGAACACCTGACACAGCTTATATTGGCTGAAATAATGACCACAGTGGAAGCAAAGGATGCAATAAATAAATCTTAACAACTTATGTTATGCCACGTAATATTAGTTTTAATTGTGGTTTAGGCCACAGAGATCGCAATCAATTTGGAACTTCTTTCATTCAAGCCAAGTAATTATTTCAGTAAAAAAGCAATTAATATGCCATTCAAGCATTACATTTCTTAGAAATTACTTAAATAAATAGAATTGTTAAAAAAATAAAGCTCCATGAAATTCCTAGTGCTTTGCTGTGTAACAAAAGGTTTTTATTGCTATTCTGGTACAGGTTGCATTTCAACCAGACCATGCACTTAACTTGATGCCAGAGAAACAATTCTGCAATCACACACATATTAATACACGTACTATATCACATTTTGGTGTTAATAATGCATCACAATATAAACTAAATAAAAAATCTTGACAGGTTCTTCCATATTCCTTTTTATTCGTGATTCACATTTGAATGGCTGACACAGATACATGCGGCTGAAATCTAGTATCCCTAAAAGCAAAGGAAATTAAAAATAAATCTTAACAACTTACATCATTCCACATAATATTAGTTTTAATTGTAGTCTATGCTGTATAGATTGCGATCAGTGTGGAACTGCTTTCGTTAAAATGAATTAAAGATTTAAGTAACAGAACACTCAAGAAAACAAATTAAATTATTTAAAAAAAATAATACTTAATTACTCATACCCTCTGCTGTAACATCAAGTGCCAGTTCTAATAACAATCCATCAAAACTGCCACTAACATTGCGAAAAATAAAGTTTTATCTCACATATCAGTAGCAAAATATTTTAATGAATACTTTTACATAAAACAAATATTAAATAAATCTAAGCAACTAATAATTTTAGCATGATAAGTACAAGGAGTATAAGTCACAATTTTAACAATTTCTTGCTATCAATTTCTTTTGACTATAAATTCATGTCTTATCATCTCAATATATGTATAAACAGTACATGTCAGTATTTTTTTTCTAACAATTCAACATTGAAACTATTAGTACAAATCAATCCACATTTCATCCGATCTGTGAAAGGAGTTCAACTCAAGTTATACAATGATAATGACTTACACTCCTTGTATTTATGATGATAGAATTATTATGCCAATTTAAACACAATACATACTTTTATTTCAGTGTTCTGTCAGTTAATTTAATTGCGGATGCTTAGAAATGTTATTACATAATATGTATAGCCAAGAACAACGGTGTAAAGTGTGACATCAGTGTGCGACGTCACAGAGTGATGTCATGGTGTGACAGGTGATGTCATAGATGACCAACAGTTGCTTATTATAATATTAGATATCTATTTTTATTTTAACTTTCCCTTTTCTGATACTATAATTGTGTAAACGTTTCCTTTCTTCCTAATTAATGAGTTTCCTTAACACTTGTTATGCTCTGATAGATATATATTGAAGGAAGTGTATTATTTAATTTAATTTCATTTCACTGCAATGGAGTACATGCTCCAGTGATAACTTCCCTACATATCCATTTTTTCCCTTTCGTGTACCTGCTTATATCAGCCCTCTCCAAATTTCAACTTTAATTTTTTTTTTAGAGTTTTTGGAATATTATTAATCATCTCTCTTGGTAATGTATTCCAAACCCTGACCCACTTACCTACGAAATAAAATCTTCCCACATCCTTATGACTGAAATTTTATGTGACCGGTCATGGTCATGGTCATCTTTTCTCTTTCATACACCTCACCTAATTCTTTCGCCAATATATGCCTTATACACTCCCATGACTCTCTTCACACTTCTCCTGTCTTCCATTGAATCCCACTCCAGTTCCTTTATTATATCATTTGCTGATTGTGTTTTGCAGAAATTTGCAGAGATAAATCTAGCAGCCTTTCTTTGCATCCCTCCAACTCCTGTATTTGATACCCAAAATGTGGATCTCATACTTCACCAAAATTTTCAAGCAATGTTCTGACCATGATTTTTTTTTAAACCAAATTCCCTTTTCTGGCATGTCTCCTCATCACTCTCTCCAATGAGTTAGTCATTAGGTAAAATTCGTTGTGTAAACACGTTCCGAGCCTAATGGCCCGTTTTTCTACTTGTGAACAAGGCAGATGCCGAAATATTGTGTAGTTGTTTGTCAGCATAAGTGTTCCCTCTCATCGCATCCGTCCACTTTGGTATATGGTGGGTTAATTTTCCTTTCTTTTCTTATTTATATCGCCTAGAAGCCGCTTTCATTTTCCTTAGTTGCATCTCCAGTAAGTGTAAGATTTTGAAACCTATCCGTACTAACTCTCCAGTTTATCATGCCCAGTTTAGTTTGTAATCGAAAATAATGTCAAGGTATTTAATTTTCACATTTTTAACAAGCAATTATTTCCCCACTTTATTATCACAATCAACCTTTAGTTTTTTTACCTGAGGACTTAATAATCTGACTTTTCCTTGTATTTATCTTCATCCGATGTTGACCTACCCAGTTAGATATCCTATTCAGATCACCTTGCAGCTGTTCACAGCCTTCTACTGTTTTGATCCTATTATATAGCATTAACAACCAGACTTCTGGTAGTAACCCATCAACACCCAACTCCCATTTTCACTTGCATTTCCTTTGATCCTGCATTTCCTACCCTAACATTTTGCTTTCTACCTTTTAAGAAATTTTCTGCCCAGCAAATCAGTTTTTGATCCACTAAAATAGTTTGTACCTCATTTAGCACCATTTTAATGCTCACTCTGTTAAAAGCATTTGAAAGATCTAGTACTACATTATCAATTTGGGCTAAGGTATTATTAAAAGCAAAATACTGTAGCTCACTCTCGTAAGTAAACTGTAGTATATTTTGTATTTGAACAAATCAAAAATCCAAACCAGGGTCATAATTATGAATGTTATATTGCAGCATTTCTCAACCTGTGTTTTGCAAAGATGGTACAGGTGGTCTGGAAGCAGAAAATTAAAAAAATAATTGTTAAAAAAAACATAAAAACTGCCTTAAAAAAAAAGCACACTAAAAATTTTAAAATAACCTTGCTTAGAAGAAAGTAAATCTAAATTGACAATATTTTACATTACTGTTATAGAAATTTTTACATTAATTAGTTATTTATGGAGTCGGTGCCAGCTGTCACATGGCAAAGATCGAATCAGTGAACTTTATTTGGTGTTCGAGGCCAAACGGGAATTGCGATAAAAATTCCAAATATTTTACAGAATTTCGTGAGGCAGATATTGTTATTGTGGAAGACATCTTAGGGAAACAAAATTAGATAGTATTTTAATCTGTGGCACGGCCTAGTTGGTCTTCCAGACACATCTCTGGTGCTACAGTGTTAGTTGGTAGTCTGCATCATGCAGTAAATGCTTTACAGTTAGTATAATATCGGCGTATCATCTGTATGTTTCAGTTTTGTTGAAACATACTTCTAGCATTAATTGTAGGTAAGTAGTAACATTATTTTTTTACGTTTTATTGTTAACCTTATTGTTTTTATCTTTTAGTTTTTCTTGCTTTGTCTGGCACCGACTCCAAAAATTACTAATTAATGTAAAAATCTCTAAACAGTAATGTAAAATATTGTCCATTTAGATTTACTTTCTTCTAAGCAAGGTTATTTTAATATTTTTAATGTGATTTTTTAAAGGCGGTTTTTATATTTTTTTAAACAATTATTTAATTTTTAAATTTTTAGTGGCATTATAGTTTGTTTCGTATTTTAAAGATGCCGCAACAGTTCTCATTTTGCGAACTTCCTGGTAGTTCGGTGGTTAAAGCGCTTGTTTTTTTTTTTTTTTTTTTTTTTTTTTAAATTGTCCTTGTATACACCAACAACTTCCAGAACGGGGTTAACCCTTTGACTGCTGTAGACGCGTTAACGCGCGTGGCTACTACTGCGCCCAGGTGCTCCAGACGTGTATACACGCGCCGCCTTGCCGCTCTGTCTCTGCTCCAGACGTGTATACACGCGCCGCCTCGCCGCCCTGTCTGTACTCCAGACGTGTTAACACGCTAGCCTCTTAGCGGCCTGGCTATGAAGCCATATTTCCACCCAGGGTGGTTAGTTGTTTTCCTCATTCGGCCCTTGAGCATTGGCAGCTGCGATCTAATTTGTGTTGCTCTTTTCCTTTTAGTTTTCGCTGAGAAAATGGCATACAGTCATTATTTTTTTTAACTGCTTAACGTCTCTTAACAGCGAGGTTTTTAGAGATGTTAAAGAATGGGGGGCAAGGAATGGTAAGGAATTCGGCTATGGCCTTTTGAAGGAAGCATCCCGGCATTCACCTGGAGTGATTTGGGGAAACCATGGAAAACCCAAATCTGGATGCCTAGACGGGGATTTGAACCATCGTCCTCCCGAATACGCCGTCGTGTTTGTACCGCGGAAGAAATCATGGAGATTGTTACTAGAAGCGACAGTGAATATAATCACTTTAATATGGATGACAGTGATAACCCTTCGACAGGATCTCGATGTAATTTTCCTAAGCTGTGTACATCAGCTAGTGGAAAATGACCATTTTTCAGAGTTTGAAGCTACAGATTGTTCGAGCGAAATGTGTGGAAAAAGAGAATGCTTTAGTGACGTGTTTGACAGCATGTGCTTGTCGATTAAGCTGCAGGACACAAGTGTGGATTACGTTAACATTCCAGCAGTTTGTCATTTTTCCTGATATTCGGAAAGGTTCTCTCCAGATAAATTACTACGCTCACAAACTAAAAACATTTCAGTTGCTGTAATATCTATATAGTATATGAAGTACCGTCATGTTTGATTATGCAGACATTTACTTTTAGAGGAGCTTTAAACTGAAAAACTTTAGATGTTATATTAACTGTATTTATTTTGTATCTGCGGTTTCAAATCGCAGAGCGACAGCAGAAGAACTCCACACACAACGCTCCAGATGTATTCAGCACACAGCGGTCCGGTCTAATGCGGCATTCCAGCGCAGGTAAACAGCTTAGGCGTAAACAAAGCCGCACTCAGCGAGGGCTCGGCCGGCCGAACCGTAGCAGTTAAAGGGTTAATTGGATGCTCTGTTAAGAACATCAGTTTACATTTTCGTCCAGGCTGTGTTTCGACCTAATCATAACCGGTTAAAGCTGCTGCTGCTGCTCGACAATCGAAACATGTAACATCTGGGCATTAATACATACCACATACACAACTCTGTCTCTAGAACATATCTGTTTGTTCCGACATCACACAGAAAATATAGATTTTTAATTGGTTTTCACAGCATGAAAGCTTGGGGTCTAAGTTGAAATCTGAAGTACATGTTGAGACATTAGGATACATTTATTTTATGTATATTCTGCCATGACTTAAACATAGCTTAATTGATATTGACAGGATCTAAAACTGTTTTTTTTTTTTTTTTTTTTTTTTTTTTTTTTTTTTTTTTAAGAACATTGGAAATTAAAAGGAGTGGGGGTAAATGTAGACTGTCTTTTCTGATTGATTTAAAGTATACGTGTGTAAATTTCTATTGAAATCAAATAAAAACTATAGATATTTATTAAAAACAATGAAGGGGTGTGGAGGCGAAGAGTAGTTTTTTTTTGTAAAGCTAGTGTGGACAGTATTTCACTTTTTGTTTTAAAGTATACATGTTCAAAGTTCCATCGATACCAGATTAAAGCTTTAGTTTTGTGTAAAGAACATTTGCAAAAATTAAATGGGGTAAGGCAGTGAGCGGTTGGGTTTTGTAAACAGAATGTAGACTTTGTTTCTCTTTGTTTTTAAGTATGCATGTGCAGTGTTCAATCCAAATCTGATAAAAAATGTGGGTATGTATAAAGAACATTGGAAATTAATAGGGGTGGGGGTAGAAGGGAAGAGGGGTTGGGCTTCTGCAACCTAATTTAAATACAGTTGTTCCGTATGTTTTAAAGTATACATGTGCAAATTTCCTTTAGAATCGGAAAGAAACTGTAGCTTTGTGTAGATTAAGGGGGTGGAAATGGGGAGAGCGGTTCGGCTTCTCTAAACCAAATGTAGATTTTACTGTTTGTTTTGAAGTACATATGTGCATACATCCTTCGAAATCAGATAGAAACTGTAGTTTTATATAAAGAATATTGATAGTTTTTTTTTTTTATGTGCTTAACGTCTCTCTAACAGCGAGGTCTTTAGAGAAACATTAACAGTAATTAAAGGGGTAGAAAGGGGGATAGGGTTTGCGTTTTTGTGAAAGTAATGTGGACAGTACTATTTTCTATTTGTTTTAATGTACACGCATGCGAAGTTCCAACAAAACCGGATTAAAATGTGGGTTTGTACAAAAATTAAGGCGCTAGTTTTTTGATTTTTTGGTAAGAATTCTTCTCCATAAAAATACAAATATGTGCCAACTTTCATAAAGATCAGTCAAAGATCTTGTCGACTGTAGCTTTTTTAAAAAAAAAACTTGAAAAAATAAAGGTGGTGGAAACTGGGGGTTCAGTTTTTGCAAACCAGAAGTTGACATTATTTTTCTCTTTGTTTTATAGTAAAAGTGTGCTAAGTTCTATCTAAACCAGATAAAAACTTTGGGTTTGTATAAAAATTAAGTGGTTTAAAAGGGTGAGGGGGTGGTTTCTGGATTTTTTTGTCAGAAACTTTCTTTCTGAAAAAAAATACAGATAAGCACCAACTTTCATGGTAATTGGTCAAATGGTGGCAACTGTAGCTTTTTATGAAGAACATTGACAAAAATTAAGAGGGGGAATTAGGAGGAAGAGGGGCTGTGCTCTGGCAGACCAAATGTTGGCAGGATTTTCATCTTTGTTTTCAAGTATACATGTGCAAAGTTTAATTATAATCAGATAAGAAATGTAGGTTTCTATAAAATTAAGGGGTGTACAGGGGGAGGTGGGGTGATTTTTTTTTTGTCAGAAGCCTTCATGAAAAATTACATGTATATGCCAACTTTAATGGAGATCAGTTAAATAGTGTCAACTGTAGCTTTGAACATAGAATGTTGGCAAAAATTAAGGGGGTGGGTAGGGTGACAGGGGTACAATTTTTTCAAACCAAAAGCTGACAGTATTTTTTTCTTTATTTTTGACTATACATGTCCAAAGTTCCATCGAAATTGGATAAAAATGTAGGTTTGTATAAAAATTAAGGGGTGTAAATGGGGAGAGGGGTGGTTTTTTTTTTTTTTTAAATTTTGGTCAGAAACCTTCTCCGTGAAAAATTACATGTATATGCCTACTGTGATGGTAATCAGTCAAATGGTGTCGACTGTAGCTTTTTGTAAAGAACATTGGCATAAATTAAGGGGGTGGGTAGGGGGTTCTGTTTTTTCAAACCAAAAGTTGACAGTATTTTTCTGTTTATTTTTGACTATTCATGTACAAAGTTGCATCGAAATTGGATAAAAATTAAGGGGTGAAAAGGGGTAGAAGGGGTGGTTTCTCAATGAAATTCATATGGGACCACTTTGGAGGTATACCCTAGCCACTAAAATTTTTTCATTGAAATCGGTTAAAAATTGACGAAGATATCGCTGAACATACATACAAAAAAATAAAAATACAAACGAATTGAGAACCACCTCCTGTTTTTTAGTTCAGTTAAAAATTAGATATCATACCCATACTGTATAAGGCTATGAATGGTATAAGCTTTAATAAAAACTATTTAAAAGTTATGAATACTTCAATGACCAGGCAAAAATCTGGCATTTCCAGGAGATGAAGCTAAGACAGCATTGTTCCTACAATCGTTTATTCACTAAATACATTTCCAATCTGCACAGAAGAAAGTGACGTTCTTTCAAGAGTTATGTTAATGACTGTTATCTGTGGGTCATGTGGAAGGTGTGCTGGACTGTGGTACATGGTACAACTGGTAACATAAGAGCACTGAAGGAAACAACAATAAAAGGTGTCAGGTCTCATTCCTTTGATTTTATTTTGAATATGTAGGTCAGTGGTATTGTGTGGTATCGAGCCCACTGTGTCATTATTATTCACTCAGTTATTAAGTATAAAGAGATGGTAAATGTGAAATAAACTTTAAATACTTACAATTTCATTACTGTGTCTTTGGAAGAATTTAAAACATTCTTTTATTAAGTTATAATTGTACAATACGATATATTCCAAATGTTGATAACAAATAAGAAAAGAAAGGGAAATTAACCCACCACATACCAAAGTGGACGGATGCGATGAGAGAACATTAGGTAACGTTCATTAGGTAACGTTCGTTGTGCACACACGTTCCGAGCCTAATGGCCCGTTTTTTCTATTTGTGAGCAAGGCAGATGCCGAAATATTGTGTAGTTGTTTGTCAGCATTAGTGTTCTCTCATCGCATCCGTCCACTTTGGTATGTGGTGGGTTAATTTCCCTTTCTTTTCTTATTTATATCGCCTAGAAGCCGCTTCCATTTTCCTTAGTTTCATCAAATGTTGATAACACACACAGATAAAAAAGAAATTGACAAAAATAATGCTGCAGATCACTGACTAATGTAGGCCTGAATTTTAATTTAGAACTTGTTTAAAGATATAAATTGTGTCTATTATGCCAGTTTTAAAACATTTTTGATAATACATCTAATTTTGCCAACAGACAGTTATGAAGAATTTTGACAATGAATGAATGAAATTGCTCTCTGATTTCATCTTCTACCAGATCATAGAGTGATTTAAAACATCACATCAAACTGACGTGCTCCTCATGTGGGAGGTATGAGAACATTTTATAAAATTTCAATAATGTTTATAGTGAAACAAAGTCACTACACATTGTAAGTCAAATCATAAGTCCAAGTCTGATGCTGAAACAGTATAAGATACTCCATTTTACAGTGATCCTCTCTCCTGGTATAAAAATAAATAAAAAATATATGAGAATATTACCTTAAAGAATCCCTGTACCCCCAGTTTGGCTGTGTGCAGAATTATATGCCACATACTCTGTAACAGAAAAAAACTGAAATGTTACCATGGCAGAATTTGTTACTTTACTTTCTGAAACTACAAAGAAGATAAACTCTATGATACACACAGATTCAAGCATTAAAGTATTTCTTGTGCTAGGTGTCATTATTATATAGCAGGCCTACTTGTGTTCCTTACACATCATTACCTTTTAGTTTCATCACATTTGACAGTACAGAAAGAATAAAGTGCTAACAGGTGAGTCCAACTGGAGGTTTTTAGGGGTTGCCATCTACCTTACATTGTTATAATCTCTCCCATTTCCTGTACTTGTACTTTTTACTATGTCAATTTGGTCCTAGTCTTGAACATCATAGTTTTTTTCTATGTCCTGCACATCAGTTGCAGTCATCAGTTTGCCATACAACACTCCATAATAATGAATTACTCAGGTTTAGTTTGGTTTTGCACATTGTGTTTCACACAATCTAATCTTTTGGTTTTTTAAACTGATAACTGGATACAGATAATGGAAAAGTGGTTTCCTCAGGAACCCTCTGAGATTGGTAAAAGTACTTTGATTGTGTTTCTTAACAGATTCCCTTACGTAAATCAAAACACTATGGTATTAATGCTAAAGATGAAATTTGTTTAAATCATATGTAAAAAATAAAACAATATGAATATTGAAAAATGTAAATTCAGGTGTATTTATAAAAACAGAGGCCAAACACTTAAACACAGTATCAATCAGGTTCAATTCTTGATTAGCTGCTGCATCTTGTGTATGTAATATAGTTAGTAGTAAAATATTTTGCTAAGCCATGTTGATAGAATTAAAGATCTCACCATGGGATGAGGGGGGAGGGGATGTCCACAAAAAGCACATGACAATATTTGAATGTTCAATAACAGTATGGCTTTTTCTTCCATTTTTTTTTTAAAAGGGGGAGGTGTCCCCCCTACCAGATATCTCCTATCTAACCAGATGTTTACGAATGGGGATGTCCTCCAGAGCAGATATATCACCAAATGCTCACCAAGGAGGGGACCCAAATGATTACCAAGTGGGGAAGGGGTCCCACCAGATCTCACCAAGGGGGAGAGGGGATCCAGATTTATGAAATAACTGCCCACATAATTAATCAATGCCCCCTAATATTTTAAAACTTCTTTTTAAAATCATAGGGGGAACCTGTAAACATTTGCAAAAAAAGAGACCAACTCTGGTGGTACAAAAAGCAAAGGAAAATTACAGTCAAAACTCTTTTGTACATGTTTTTGATATCTGCATTTTCAGTATATATGGAAAAACTAATTGTGATAACTTTCTGTATTAAAATTTCATTAGCAGAGGATTTGAAAGCAACATTAAGGTAATTTTAACAATTGCATATCTATTTATTTATTAACTATCAAAACACAACAGAATACCCTATGACTTATTGACACTTCAAACTTATGGCTTTACCCCTCGTCATTGTTGAGGTCATTAGAGGCAGGAAAGGATTGTGAGCGAGGAATTCGGCCATGGCCTTCTGAAGGAACCATCCCAGCATTTGGCTTGGGTGATCTGGGGAAGCCATGGAAAACCCAATCTTCTGGAATGTGAGGCCTACCCACTACCCTTAGTTCTGACGCTTTGACTGCAGCCTCAGTGCATTTGAAACACTTGTTCACTGACTAAAGCCACCAGGTCACATGTGTCACTTTGATTTTCAATAAGTCTTGTCTCATCGCTCAAGAGATACGTTTTCTTACTACCACAGTTTGGTTATTCAACACAATGTATAAGGTATGTTTAGCAAATAACACGTCACTTTCAACTCCTTGTATTGTTCAAAAATTATTATATACACTAAAAAACCTTCTTTTAATGGGCGACTTCAATGCAAGGGTTGGAAACACAAGAATAGAGAATAAAATAGGACTACACGTAGAACCAGCAAAAAATAGCAATGGTCAAACACTGATTGACACATAAATCTACAATAAGCTCTACATATAAACACACTATTCCCAAACAAAGACTCCACAAGAATAGAGAATAAAATAGGACTACACGTAGAACCAGCAAAAAATAGCAATGGTCAAACACTGATTGACACATAAATCTACAATAAGCTCTACATATAAACACACTACTCCCAAACAAAGACTGGCACAAATACACTTGATCCGCAAGAGACCAAACATCAATCACAGATTACGTGATAACCAATGAAAAACTGAGAAAACTGATACTTGACACAAGAGTGATTAGAGTCTTCGAGATTGAATCAGACCACCACCTCTTGGTAGGTACAACAAGATTTCCACCCCACTGGCTTAGCAGTAATGTTAAGAAACAAGAAATACAATGTCCTACAGAGTTGAACTCTTACAAGATCAAAGCATCAAATGGCTGTATCAGAGAAGATTAAGTGAAATCAAAAAGAAATATAAAGTAGAGGAAAATATTGAATTACAATGGGAAAACCTAACCAAAATTCTGAAAGAAGCGGCAAACGAGAGTATAGAAATGAAGAAACGCTGGAATAGAAAACAAGGATTAAGATCCTGGGATGAAGAAATCAAGAGTGTTATTGAAGATAAGAGAAATGCTTATAAGAGATACTTAGCAACAAAGAAAGCAGAGGATTTTACTGAATATAAGAGGAAAAGAGCGATTGCTAAAAGAGAAACCAGGAAAAGACACAGAGAACAATGGGACCGCTTCATCAACAATCTGGAAAGAGATGTAACAAGACCATCAACCACAACATTCAAAATTATTAAAAAGTTAAACTGAGAAGTAAGATGCGACTCAGACATTCAAGTAATAAACAAAGAGACATAGCTAAAATATTTTCAAGAGTTGTGGACCCAAAATCAAGCAGACAATGAATCGGAGGTAATGTCACTACCAGAGACTAACGGCCCAGATGACATTCACTACAAAGTGTTAGAATCAGTGCTGAAAGCCTGTAAAAGGAACAGAGCTCCAGGAGAGGATGGAATTCATATGGAACTTCTTAAATTCATTTAAAGAAAGACTGTTGAACTTTATCAACAGGAAATGGAGAGGATAATATCCACCTCAAAGCAATTGTCATCCCAATTCACCAAAAAGGAGACATCAAAAATTTCAATGACTATAAAGGAATAAAAATATAAATAATGTTCTTGGGTGACTAGCCGAGTTATAGGAGTGTTATAATAATATTATATATAAAGGAATAAGCTTGCTCAATGCTGGTTATAAAATTTACTCAAGCATTGTTAAATAAAAATTGCAAAAATTTTATGAACCACTACTTGGAGAAGAACAAAATGGGTTTTGGAAGGGTAGATCATGTGCGGATTGGCTATTTCACACTCAAGATGCTAATTGAGAAAAGGAAAGAGCTTAAACTGGAAACACACCTGGCATTTATTGATTTCAAAAAATCTTTTGATACAATCAACAGAAGAAAACTTTGGCTAATTCTGGCAGAAAGTAACACCCCACCACAGATAATAAAAACAATTCAAAACATCTACAGCCACAATGTAATCGCAGTCAGAACCGGACAACAACTGTCAGAATGGAAACTCATTAATTGAGGAGTGAGACAAGGATGTTGGCTATCAACACTTTTATTCAGCATATATATAAACAAAATCATTAGTAACTGGCAAAAAAAATGCCATGGAAGAATAAAAATAGACAGAGAGACTAACCTGGATACATTACTGTTTCCAAATGACCAAGTGCTTTTTGCTGAGTCAGAAGATTACCTGCAGAGATCGGTACATAACCTCCATATGATAGCAAAAGAATACAGCATGGAGATTTCCTTCAATAAAACCAAGGTTATGGCCTGCATTGGAAAAAACCACAAAAGGACCAAAATCTCAATAGACAACACGCCCATAGAACAAGTAGCAGAATTTAAATACCTAGGTTACAACCTCAGCTACACCATAGAAACTGATATGTAACAAAAAAAAATCCCAAATTTCACAAAAGTTACAGTAATAAATAACACCTTCAGACCATCTCTTGTTCAACAGCACACGAGAATCTGGCTATATAATATCCTGGCTAAACCTACACTATTGTATGGCAGTGAGGCCTGGACACTATGCAAAGGAGACTAACAGTGGCTGAAATGTGATTCAGACCAGCTGGCTACACATTACGAGACAGAATGAGATCTGATGAAGTCAAACCAATTCTCCAAACTGTGCAAACCTACAGAACATCCTGGACAGATCATGTACTAAGGATGAAGACGGACCGGATCCCACGAAAAATTCTCAAATACCATCCCAGAGGCAGGAGAGATGTAGGAAGACCACCAAGAAGATGGACTGAGACCATAATAGGTCACCAGGCCTAACACTCGACAGGAAGAAGAAGACTAAAAACAAAAGTCTTTTTGCCACATAAAGTAGAAATAGAAATAGATACTTGACCATTTGGTGAGTGGTTTCTTATAATATCAATGAATCAATTTTATGATCAATCAACAAATCAGGAGTCAAAGAAATCTATTGCTTCAGTCTCATTATATATATAAAACTGTTGTTCATGAACCAGCGACTGAAAAAATGGAAGCCATTACACCTCATGGATTGAAGACGGTAGTCTGAAAATATTGGTATTAACTGGTGATATAATTTGTGAGAAAGTTAAACATCTTTATGTTAATGAATCTCAAGTGAACATTTGGATACAGGATTTCAAGCATCGGAAGGTTGGTTTAATAAGTTAAAAATGTGACAGTCACTCCACTGCATCAACATTGTTGTGTAAATATGGAGCACATACTATATATTCCTATACAAATTACCATTCCACAGTCATGATTTCTGTTTTCACCACATATTTAAGAAATGTATTCTCCATGAATAAGGAACTTTGACTGTGCTAATAGCAACCATCTATACAAAAATATAACATTGTTGCTGAAAATCAACAACAGTTATACTCTAAAAAACAAATAGTCATCATGATTGTATCTCACAAAATTGTTTTGTTGACCTGTGTATGGTTTCAGAAATTAATGTTATAAACAATCTACTATATAATTTCCTAAGCTCACTCATTCACTAACCTTGATAGCTACTGGCTGGGGAACTGTGTCACATGTCAGCCTTCATTCGCAAAACAGCGACCAGAGTTACCATTAGAAGAAATTCGTAGTTACATCCACAATTTAATAGCCAAGCAACTGCTACAAAATTAATTGCCATAATACATTCATTAAGTTTGCTTTTTGTAGTGTTTCATAGTTTAAAAAAATATTAATAATTTTTTTAGCTGAAATTACATGGATCTGCTTTTCAATAACATGTTGCTAATGAAAGCAACTAAAAAAAAAAAAAAAACTTAAAAAAATTTAAATTACTCAAGGTCTCTGCTGTAATCATGAATGCCAATTGTCATTCCAGCTTAGGATAAATTTCAATTTAATTAAAACTTTCACTAATGTGGTTGCTTGACCAAAGTTTATGTATTACGGTTTATTTGCTTTTTATGTATTTTACTAACCACTTTCGTTAATGGTCTTTGTTCATGTTTGCTGTACATGAGTTATTAGGTTATTTTAAGTGGACACAGACCAAATTTGTTACCTAATCAACTATTCTGGCAATTCATTTCTTTGGAGTTGCTCAACTGTTTCATAATATGGAATGTGTATTAAGTTCTCTGACCATTACAGATACTGTAACCAATGATTACATTAAAAGTGTTTGCCCAGTCTCAATATAATAAAAAAAAAAACAATGTGATGCTTTCAAAGCAAACAGAAATTTTTTTAAAAAAATTTTTAACTTTAAGGGTCAAATACAAGTCAAGTGTGTATTTAAGCAATTATACTACCGTGCTATCTTCTATGTTCATTTTTAGTTCCTACCACTATTAATACTTCTGAGTTCTTCAAGCTCAAGAGATTTTATTCACTCTGAAACACAGTTCAAGTTTATATTTGGTCAAATCAGGTCAATGTGTCATAACCATTCATCCTAAAAACTGGAATTATTCTAGACTCGTGACGATATGCAAAATATGGTCATGGGCTTACACTAGTCTACTATATAATTTTGTTGGCTCACTTCATCTGTTGCAATCATGGACACCATCAAATTGGGGACAGAAAGAAGACTTTTAACACCTCTCCTCAGAAACCAAACCATTAAATAGCAAGCAAAGATATTATAGCAACAGAATGCAGCAGATCGCTACAACAATTAGGTGCCCACTACTGCAGTTTAATTCAATTTCATTACAATGGAGTGAATGCACTGATGGCAATTTCCCTACACCAATTTTTCCCCCTAAATGTACCCGTGTAATTTTCTTCCTCACAAATTTCAACTTAAAACTCTTTCAGCATTTTTGTTAAATTATTGATATTTTTTCTTGGTAACTTATTCCCATTCCTGACCTCCTTACGTACAAAAGAAAATCTTCTCACAGAGTGGGCCTGAAACCTAATCCCAACAAGGATACCTTTTCCCTTCGATGCACTACTGCTAATTCTTACACCAATATCTTTCCAAGCCTCATCACCAATATACACATTGTACACTTCCATGACTCTCTTCACACTCCTCCTGTGTTCCAGTGAATCCCATTTCAGCTCCTGATTGTGTTCTATGGTAATTTCTGGAGACAAATCTAACAGCCCTTCTTTGTATCCTCTCCAACTCCTGTATTTGATACCCAAAATATGGGTTCCATTCCACACTATCACTTTCAGGCAATAGTTTGACAGAAGTTTGGTAACCCAACTTCCTTACTTTCTGGTACATCCTCTCATAACACTATCCTACAAGTGAAGGATTTTGAACCTTTTCCTACTATTTGTCCAATGTGTTCTGCTCAGTCGAGTTTCTTACCAAATATTAATCCAAGGTATTTACATTTCAAGCCTTCAACAAGCAATTCTTTCCCCACCTTATAATCATAATCAACCTTTAGATTTTTTTATTTGTATACCTAGTATGCTGACTCTTCTTTGAATTTATCTTCATCCTGTGTTGATGTACCAAGATAAACATCTTCTCCAGATCACCCTGCAGCTTTCAATGTCTTCTACTGTTTCAATCCTTTTACACATCATTATGTCATCTGCAAACAACCTAAATTCTGATTAGAATAATGAATAGTAATGGTTCCAGTATGCTACCCTGTAGCACACCCATTTTCAATTCCACTTCTTTTGATAAAGCATTTTCTACCCTAACTTAGAATTTTTTTTTACTCAGCAAATCAATTTTTCATCCAGTCCAATTTTTTTAACCTTATTTACCACCATTTTAGGCGCACTGTGTCAAAACCTTTGAAGATCTAGTGCTTCACTATCAATTCGGCCTCTTTTGTCCATTTCATTCAAAATAACTTGGATATACCTATTAAATGAGATTTCCATGAATATGCCTTGTTGTCTACTTGAAAACCACTTACATACTTCACATACATTTCTGATGTAGTTGCATATCAATCTCTCTATTAATTTACCTACCAGTGGTGTCAAACAGATTGGCCTATTTATTCAACCATATTAATCACTCCTCCTTTATGTACACGCTTTATCATTAAATGTGGCCGGCCTTGCCAGCGGTTATCTCCCTATTTTTGCACAGTGCTGCAACACAGCACAAGCACGTCACAGGAAACTGTAGCCAATCTCTTGACTACTCCCACGACGGAATCAAGGATCTTCTATATTTCAGATGATTCATTTCGTAATGTCAAGTTTCAGAATATAAAATTAAAGTTATGTGGCAGATACGTGCCTTAGCTCCACCCTCTGAGGTGTCTGATTGGCCAGATATTTCAACCAATGCCACTTACAGCTGATTCCTTTTCTAATGTCATGTTATTAAAACAAATTTAATGTTTGAAAAGTAACTTAAAGAATTGGTTTAAAGTGTAGCAAAGGGTAGACAGGATGTTACATTTTATTCAGATTTATCACCAGTAAGCTAAAGAAATGTTTATTTTCATTTTATTTGGGATAATTTCTTTTCTTATTTCTGTTTTTTGTGTCATTCATAAATCCATCTATAAATGGACCAAATGATTGAAATCTTAATTTTTAGTTGATATGGAAGTGGTCCTGAGGATATTACTGTAAAAACATATATCTCGAAGCCACTGATGTGTGTGGACAGGAAGTTCCATATAGGTTGGTTTGTCTATGGACAGAATGACCGAACTCATAGAGCAAGCGGTGTGGCCTAGAGGATACCACTGTAGGCTAGTAATGGTGCAGTCACTGGTTAGATACTACATTGGGGTAATTTTTTTCGTTTCCAAACTATTCCAACATACCCTTTTTGTATAAAATAAGTAATTTCTGAAGTAAAAAACAGATAACAATTAAAACATAGACTAAAAAACTATTTCTATTAAATTTTGCTGAATAAAATCTTCATTATAAAAACCAGACAGTTTAATCGAAAGCACTGAGCTATAAACAAAATCATCTCTAAAATTCACTCCTCATGACTAACCATTTCGAGAACTTTCATCTCTGGAGTAACTATTTTCAAAGAACGTCCAAGTTGATTTTACCATTTGCAGCAGGCAGCTGATTTTTTGTTTTGTTTTTTAAATACATTCACATACCTGTAGAAATAACGAGAATAACCTGGAACAATTAGGTGTCATAAAAAGCCAATTTACGGCATTAAGTTTAAGAACAAATTCTTATCTCTAACATGAATAATCTTCCCCTTTGAGTATAGAAAGATAATATTAGATGAGGAATGCATATTAAGAAATTGTAATTGAATGATGCATTTTTAATTTCACTCAGTTATAATTTTAAAATAATTTTGTCCTATTTGGCAGTATTGTGGAAGGATTTACAAACAGCAGAAGTACTTATTTAAAATTGATTAGAATTTTTGGTTAGTGGACAAACAAGGGAATAACCATGTTCGAGGATATAGAATTTTTTGTATTACGAAATTACAGAAACAATCATAAAGACATTATTTCGTAAAAGTGTATCTGCAAGACAGATTGAATGAAACTGTCTTCCTTAGCTGTGTTGTATACATCCTGATGTGGGTGAGCGGTAACGTGCTGGCCTTGCATTCGGGAGGAGGCAGGTTCAAATTCCTGATCAGCCATCCAGATATGGGTTGTCTATGGTTTCCCCAAATCACCCCAGGCCAATTCTGGAATGATTCTTTTAGAAGGCCATCACCTAATTCCTTCCCAAGAGGCAGGATAGGAGTAGTGGCAAGGATTTTGGCCATGCCCTTTTAAAGGAACCAGTCCGATGTTCCTATGGAGTGGTTTGGGGAAACCCGAGAAACCCCAAATCTGCATGACCAAACAAGGATTACAACCTATGTCCTCCTGAATGAGAGGCCAGAGCGTCACCACTTTTCCAACCACGCCCATCATTCATAAACTGTCACAGTGTTTACAAAATCGTAATAGATACTTGTTCAATCTTTAAAATGGTGAATAAATTAAAGAAAATAATTTATTTCTTTATCTATAAATGCTTGTGAGACCATACTTTTCGGATTGCCCTCATACAATTAACATAGATTTCCACAGTATTTGCAATTACCAGCTTTAATTTGGATAATTGCAGTGAAACCTATAAAATCTTTTGCTGGATGTGCTTCTCAAATTATTATGTGTATTATTTTCGCGTTATAAAGGTATTCTTCTTGGCCGAAGGAAGTAGGAAAGTTAAGACTATTTCCTGGTACAACGTTACCAACACTTGCTTCTTACAATGTTGTTATGTTTTCTCGCAGTGGTGTAGCAATTTTCTTATACAAGGAATCGTGTCTCATAGGTGGACGGTGTGAAAAGAACAGACACATTGGCGAAATGAAAAATTATTTTTCTTCCAGTTTGGTATAGAATATTTTTATTTAACTTATTACTTCTGTATTAACAGTTTGATTCTTTAAACAGATTACTATTCAATCACGAAATTTTGTATCTATAAGTACATATCTTTACTTTGGTTATATAATTGATAAGGCATTTATTTCTGTAAGTCCCAGTGGCTTATTCTAAACTAAATTTTTCTGGATATAATAAATACACTTTAAAATGCTCCTCATAAAGTGCTTTAATGGTAAAAATGAATGCAAGAAAAACTACTCTAACAGAAATTACTATCTGTTCTACTATTATCATATTGGACTTAATAGGTTTGGCTTCATCAGAATGCGTGTCGTCTCCCTGTGTACTTGTTCTGCCGTGTCTGTTGGAAACAGAAAGTGAATGGAAGATTGGGGCACAATGATTATAGGTAGCCAACATACACCAATTACTACCTCAATGCCCTGTGGATGCACCATACTGCTCAGAAGCGCGGAGTGCTTACTAATCTAGTCCCTGAGTAAAGTTAGTCCCTGATACTGAACAACTACAGGGAGAGCTGCAACACTTGAAATCCATGTTTCATGTCAATGGCTATGTGACTAAATTCCAATGTTCGAGTAGAGGAAGAAATAACAAAATAAAAACAGATGTTAGTGATCAGGAGAAAACACATATCTTCTTCTATTCTGTAGAGTAGTACTATACAAAATAGCTAGATTCCTCAACAATTAGAATATCCTTTCATCCTGCAACTAACATTGGACAACTGTTTCAATCTCCAAAGGATTATCCGAAACATCACACACCTGGCATCTCCAGAATTCCTTGTGAACGCAGTACAAATTACACAGGACAATTGAAGAAATATCCAAGGAACGTATTTTAATCTCAGACAGACAGAAAAATCTGCAGTGACTGAACATCTCATTGACAATGAGCACGAACAATTATTTGACAAAATGACATCTGTATCATGCTGATAACTTCTGGGACAGTGTCATTAAAGACATAGTAGAGATAAGACTTAAATCAGGAACAAGGTCTCAAGTCAAACAAGGAAGACAGCTATAAAATTATTACAAATAATGCAGTATCACACCATATTAGGGCACAATGTGTATCAAACGTGACCTAGCTGTATTGCCCCTCTCCTCCCTGCTAGCAGTTGTGTATAGGGATTGCAATCCAGCAATGCGGGATCCTGCAATCCCGCGGGATCCCGCATCATTGCACGGTCTGGCGGATCCCGCACAAAATTAAGCGGATCCGCAATCCGCAAAATCAGGCGGAAACACGTGTCAGTCTGCGTGACTCGCTGCCCCACTCGGTCTCTGTCGGATATTTTGCACTGTTTGCCTGTACCCTTCCAGTTGGCATTTTACTCATGTAAACAAGCGTTTGTTTTTGTCAACCTTCGTCATAATAAATACACTTTTACGTATTCATCAAAACTTACATTTGTTTCGAGTACACATTTCTGTAATTTGAGTTATGGTGCGTATTTAGTACGATTTTGTAACTATGTAATTATTTTTTTAGTGTCGCACACGTTATCTGAACTACACGGTTACAGCTTTTTATTCGCGGTTTCATTATTCCCATTTTATGTATTTGCAGATAAAGTAATTGTGACAATTTTCAATTTGCGGCAGAAAATTTGATTATTCATTGATATGAAACTAATGTTATCGTAATTTTAACGATCGCGTACATATTTATTTAACAGCTATCAAAAGGAAATTGTATATCCTTTGACTTATTGTTGTTTTGCCCGCTGCCTCAAAGCGTTTCTTTGATGAAAGCCACCTGCTTACACGTGCTGCTCAGGCTTTCTATTAATCCCTCTTCTCCTGGTTATTAATTCAACTAAAGGTAAAAAAAAAAAAGTTTTAATGAAATTTTCACAGGTGCATCGACGAATTGTGTTATAGGAACACCATACTTCGACGGCTGCCTCCGCCGTCTTCCTCACGTGTGTAATTTTGTGTGTTTGCAATGAAATCCGGAGATACAAACTATAAGGATTTCACTGCAATCATTCGCCGAGAAAGTCTCCTTTCTTACTAAAAAATAATAATTTCCACTCTAAAAAAGTCGTTACGCCACATAAGTAAATCTGAAATACTTGACAGTTTACGTGTTGGTGAGTAGTTTCCTTTAATCACATTGAATCAACTGTAATATAAATCAAGGAATCAGGAGATATAATAATGAATCACGCAAAAAAAGGCCAAGTCTCGTGCTTGTGCAGTGACAAAAAGTTATGAGATCTTGTTCTGAGCCAAGTCTACACTTTACAGGATATATTCACTTCACTTTGTGAAATGGAATGCTTTTCTCTGTGTGATGTATTGTAAGGCATATAATATGAACTAAGAGTCAATATTTTGCATTTTTATTATTTATTTAAAAATTGGTTTAGATTAAAAAACAAAAATGTAATCCTCGAGATACATTTAAGACACGCTAAAACGTTTTAATGTCATTTTGCCAATCAAAATATTGTTAACTGTTAATTTTTATCATTTAACATAAAAAAATATTTATTAATTTAATTATTATTTAATTTATCAACGATTTAAGTAACTATGTTTTAAATATATGCGTTAAAAAACTGTTTGGACCAATCCCGCACGGATCCCGCGGGATTGGCGCAAATCCCGCGCGGATCCCGCGGGATTGAAAACACTGCGGGATTGCAATCCTTAGTTGTGTATAATGGACAACCATGCCAACAATTTTAGTTAAATCTGAGAGGTGGTTTGACAATGGAAAAAGTGTCAAACCAAGTCATCAGACAATGTGAATTTGACATGGCTATATGCCTGAGAAGCTTTCTGTAAGTGTTACCACAGCAAAAGAGTACATAATTATCTATGCATCACTCTGTTGTAAAATAATCTAAGATTATGCAAAACATATTGGTAAAATCTTGGTAACAACCAGCATATATGTGAATTTGGAGAAAACATTTTTTGAAAAACAAAAGGATACCAAATACAAGGAAGATAAAAAGAAAAGAAAATATTTATAAGAGATGGAGGCATGAATGTATACTTGAAGATTAATGACACAAGCCATATTTCCAAATAGAGGAAGAAGATTTTGTGTGTTTTGTTTAGAGGCAAAATTATGTTATAAAGAAATTTTAGCAGCTGTGCCTTTTTAAGCAGGAAACCCTCGATGAAACATAAGATTATGTAAAAGTTAGTTGAAACAGCTTTGGCTAATTGATACTGAAAACCCTCCAACTGCTAATGATGCTGTCTAGCCAATTTGATTATAAGAAAACAAATAATGCTTTATCATTTTTTAGATATAAAGGTGTAATAAGCTGCACTACAATTTCACTGATTATTGAAACCTGCCATCAATTTCTAGACATTTAAAAAATGGTTTGTTGATTTTCATTAAAATCAATTAGATAATGTCAATAATCTTTTAGGCAACAATCATACTATATTGGAAGTATGACCCAGGTTCTCCTGCAGTAATGATACTTTTAATGTATTGGACTAGAAAATGCCACACAGAGCACACCATACAGAAAAACTACCTTTTCAATTATCTTGCCAACTAACTAAAATGTACGACCCTGTGCTTTGTGAATTATAATAGTAAATAAATCAGCTGTATCTCTCCAGTTAGATGAAGTTCTTCAAGAAATGTTCCTGTCTACCTCATTTTTGAATAAAAAGATAGATGTATTAACCAAAGGTGCGCCAAACATTTGCACAATGTCCGACTGGGCCAGATTGACAAGTCAGCGGTTGCTGAGCACAGTATTGACATGGGACATGGCTTTAATTTCAAGGCAACAAGAATTCTTGTGAATACAAGAGGTTATTGGGATAGTATATTCTCAGAAGCTATGGAAATCCGTATCTCGAAGGATCTTGTTAACAAAGATATCGGATTTCAGTTAAGTAAAGCCTGGAGCCTAGCAATGAGACTGCAGCAGGACATCTGAAAAGCACGCACCTCTTGTGCATGCCAGCAATCAACGGTACCTGCCAGCAGCATTTGTTTTCCGCCAATAGGAAAGCTTCCCATTAGCAGCCAACATTTCCCGTCACTAGCCATTGGTCGACCAGAAAAAGGATGATGTTGCGTGGACTTCACATGATATATAAGCGGCTCTATAATCTACTGGCAGCAGTCACTTGACAATGGTGGCAGAGTTTGTGACCGCCGAAATGTCATGTTTAATCAATGGACTAATTCGGCTAGTTTCCTGAGAAAATTTTATTCATTTGCAATGCTGCCAAGAAAACCTCCAGTCTTATATAAAAAGATAGATGATTAAGTTTTATTTAAAAAATAAACATAATAAATGCCTGAAAATTAATTTACCCAAAAATGCGACCCTGAAAGGCCAAATTAATGCTCCCCCTTCCAAAAAAAATCATAATAATGATTTTCACCAAAATCACTAGAGCTATTTTCAAGAAAGTCAGTAAACTATACATGATTGACTAAGCTCAGAATTATTGTGAACTTGATAAAAAAAAATGAAATTCAATATATGAAATCATTATTCATTAAAGAAGTATAATCTTAATAATGCTAAACTTATTAATGGTAATAAACCTTTATGCAAATGCAAGTGATCAATTCAAAATTCTGTGTTTAATAGGGTGCCATATTTATCTGATGACAAACTTATAGCAAACAATAATGTTAAACTTAAGGATGTTAATAAACTTTTATGCAACTGCAGTTGATAGATCGAATTCAATGTTCTGTGTTTGATGGGCTGCCACATTCATTTGATGAAAAACATATAGCAAACTATAAAACTATAAACAAAATTTATTATTTTGCTAATTTCTTCAAACTAAAGACTTATCAAACTATATTCACATGTGATAAACGGTGACAAAGCATCTTTAAAATAAAATTTAAGAATGCACATGTCACTGTTTTAGTTACAAATTTCTATCACTGGAAGAATTGCAGTTTGTCTGGAGCTCAAACTGGCATCTTCCCAAATGCTAGGGTTGAACATTAACCATTCACTGATGAGGATCGACACACTCTTAAATAGGTGACTAAATTTCAAACATATATTACAGTGCGCTTAAACCATTACTGATATTACTTACAGACAGTGACATGCATCACTCTGTTGTAAAACAATTTAAGCTAGTGCAAATCATATTTCAGGTTTAGTAGCTACCAGTTTATTTGTGAATTTGGAGACAAAAACTTAAAAAAAAAAAAAATGGAATGTAAATAAATGTTTTCACATTGATCATTCAGTTATCAGAACTTACAGGATCACTTGTTTTATTATATTTTGAAAATATAATTGGAAATTCTGATCTTATTCTACAAAACAAGAATGGATGGTACATTTATGACAAAGAATAAGTACTTGTTTATGCCATGATGTTACATAGTAGAGGATACTGGTATTCACATTACACATTTAACAATTTTTCTTGGCAAAGTTTGCATTTTGGGTTCATTGTGATAGTGAATGATTGACCATTTAGGTAGTCATGTGGGACCCTGATGTAAGGTCTACATGAGTTATAAATAGGGCCTCATTTTTAGAGCAGGGATTTTTATCATTGGCGAGTTCTGGCAAGAAGAACATGTGCTGGTTAGAAGCAGTTGATTCAGTCATAAGACATTATTGAACATTGATGAAATTACCCCTGGTCAAACTTAAAGGAAAGTTGGTAATACCTCTGTTGATTATCATTGGAGACTTCTCCTGCGGGCAATTAGACAGGATGTGAGATCCATAGATTGTCTTTTCTCTATATCACTAATGATGTTGGGAATATTTGTTTTCCAAAAGCATTGCATTAAAGAAGAATAAAGACTGAAATACCATCTACAAGTCTTTCATTTAATAAAAGAGATCACAGATAAATAAGAAATTAATACTAGGATTACCAAAGGCTAAAAAACATTCAAGTAAGCAATTCTGTTTATTTGTAACAATTTGGTGAAAAATTAATACTTGGTCATATCATATCTTTCAATCCTTGTTGAACTTAAGCACATGCAAACTGTTTCACAAACTAGGAAAAGTATTTCTGTACCTTAAATTCTCCTGGCCGAGCATTCATTGTCCTTGTCTTGAGAACGTCTATTGGTTGGCTCAGCGTGGTGGCAGCAGCACCCTGTATTTAAACACACATAATGCATTTCCATAAGATAAGTCTAAACTATCACACACACAAAAAAAGCAAATGTAATCCACTTTACAGCAGACTCTTCATAGGAGTAGTTTCGGTAGCCTCTCTACCAAGGACAAGGTTACTATGTCCACAGCCAGGTAACACTCCTGTCATTTTATCAAGTTTCTTTTCATGATAATTTGACCCTGTCCAGACATGGTGGATAAGGAAACAAACTACATGATACACTCTTTAATTGTGGTGTTTTGATAACATACAATCAATATTTCAAATACAAAATTTTCAGTTATTTGGTCCATAAAGATAACCTTTCCAGAGATGCTAAATTGCTGTCACAAGAAAGAATTGATTTAATTGAGAATTATGAATTGAAATTTCCAACAGCCTGCTTCGCTGTTCTTGAAACAAATCTTCTCAACAAACCATTTCTTTACTTTCTGATACTGTCAATCCACTACTTTGTCTGACTGCTAAATGACTAAATGCTGGCACCTGCTCCACCTAGCAGTGCTATACTGCATCCCAATGTACAACTCCTTACTTCATTTACAGCTTGTCTTCAAGCAGTTTTTTGCATTAATTGGCCATTGAGACTTCTTTGGGATATTCATCTTCAAAGAAAAATCCTCTGCAGTCATTTGCTATGCTGTATGAAAAAAACTGTAGCCTGTGATACAATACAACCTTCTTCAAGTGATAAAGTGGTAATAGTTCATCCTTACAGGTTGTCTGATAAATTTCTTCACTTAAAATTTGAATCCAATTTTTAACAAATTAAGGTACTTCAGAAAATCTTTAACAAATGATTACAGATAAATAATAAACACTTTATTATGAACAATTAGTTACAGTGAGTAAGCTGAAATTATAAGATCAACAAATATATTTATAAATTCAAAAATTTTACCAAGATACAGTTACACAAAACAAGTTGTAAGCTACCTTAGAATTTGTTAAATTCTAATCTTTCACTACAGTAAATGGAGAATGGGCATAATGTAGAAAGTGATACCATAGCATACAGCCATATATGCTTTGACTTAAAGCTTTAAAACCAACTAAACACTCAATACAGGTCATAAATAAACCATAAAGAATAAGAAAGAGACTTCAAACTCACCTAAATCACTGCAATAGAGAATAATCTATCGTAAAAGGCACCAAACATTGTCACGAGACAATATCACTATTTAACAATACTTTTTGACACAGTAAAAAACGATTATAATAATAATCAACCATGAGAAACTGAATTTTGCAATAAATAACACATGATCAACAGTTTAAAGAAAGTTAAAGTGAGAGAACACCAGATTTATACGTCACTAAATACACTTGCACGTTTAACACCATAAAACAGGATATTTAAAGCCATTTTCGAAGTTAGCTAGTAGTGTACATACAACTAAATAAAACGCTGCACAAAATACTAAAAGTTTGAGTCATTCCATACAGTCTGCTAGGTGTGAGACTGTTTCTAAAGTAATTACGTTTCAGATCAACATGCTTTCATATACAGATTAAAATTTTAGACAAAGTAAATAAACTCAGTGGGTAAAAAAACTTTTGAAATATATAATAGAAACCACAGTAAAATATGCTGAAAGCCATTTTTGAGGGAGGCTTTACTTTCATAATAATTTGATGAAAATTGAAAATTGTAAATGGTGCGGAGCCAGGAGGAAACTGGTATTTTTGAAAAGAAGAGCAGCTAAAGATAGAATCGGGATGTCATTGAAAAACAGAGAAACTGGAGAATAAGATGATATACATTTAAAAACCCAAAATAAAGTATTCCCACACTAGTTCTGGATGATTGAGGTTTACGTCATACCTACAGAAAACAGTATCAATACGTGGCAACATGTTTTAATTTTTTATGACTAATTGAGTAAGTTTATAGCAAAAGTTATAATAAAGTAAACTGATAATTAGGAAGTCCTCTAACTATTGTAAAATTTTGGGAGCTCTACATTACAAATTTTTGGTGGACTATGTTCGGGGCCTCATGTGACCTGCAGGATTATATTAGGGATTTGACCCGCCATTTCGTCAGTGGGACTAAGATTTTGGTAGTGAGCGGACCTGTTGTTTGGTGCTGCATGAGCTACTTCAGGTACTGCCTTTAAGGTAGTTCCTTCTGACATATGCCCCAGCCACCATGATAGGCTTTGAGTAGTGAACAGATCACTTAGCATCGTCATAATGTAACTTCATTAAAATTATTTAGGGGTACTCTACTCTTGCAGTCTGTCTTCCTTCATAACCAGCAATCGTTTGGCAATGTATGGCCAATAGCCTTTTTCTTCAGTATTTTGGAACTTTAATTTTGAAGAATATAGTGATATGTTAAAAGTGAAAAGTGTTTCTATGTTCGTAGATGTAAACTAACCTTTTATTTCTTGAAGTTTATTATGGAAAAAGGTGACCGTAGTTTCATTGCAGTTGATTTATCCAACGTCATAGTAATTTTGAACAGTTGGAATTTTGGCAGAACTTTTTCAAGAAGCAAGTTGTTAGTTAAGGTGGAGGCATTCTACTACCCTGGTAGTAACCTAGCTCCTTACAAAGTGTTACACAACACCACATAAATTTAGTCAATTCGGCTGGAAAAATTTCTGTATATATGTCTTTCCCTTACCTGCAATTCACCCTTTAAGTAACGTAAATTACAGCAACCTATTACTTCCTTTGAACTGAATATCACTCATTCCATCAGCCTCATCCTTTAAAACCCATTCCTTGTCCTCAGCACACTCCTTAAGCCTAAACAAAAAGGTATGAAACTGCCCACCAACTTAACTTTTTGCTCTCTCAAAAGGCATTATCTTTTCCCCTACCATAAACTTTGACCATGCCACACTAATCAATGACTCCTTGATATTCTTCTCTCCATTTCACTGGCAATATACAATTTTCCTTGTGTTGTCAGTGAGCCTGGTCAGCACAATGACCTGAAGCCAAGACTGAAGCAATTCCAGTCACCTTTCCCAAAACTATCCTCTTCCAATATTGTAGGATCTCATATCCACCTGTCTGATATGACACAGCTTTCTCACGCACCAGTAATTTTAACCCTTCCAAAACTCCTTCAATGTAAAACTTCCCACCATCGCCAATCATCATTCTTGAAGATTTGAGCTGAACCACAGTAGTTAAGAATTGGGAGTAACAACTATAATTAAAGCCCTTTGTCAATTATCAGATAGGAATATCTACTGCCCCCTCATCTGTGATTGCACACTTTTTATTAACAAGGAGATCAAAAAATTGGTAGAGATCAATCGACTCATTCTAAAGGTTCACACTGTAAGAGGGGAGTTTATGCTTGGGGTGGAGCATATACAAGTTATCATAGCTCGGACCGTGTGTAGCCTTGTATGTTACAGTTCTGACTTAAATATAATAACCCGGTTGCCACATAGCTTATTTGAACCAAAAGCTATGGAAAAAGGTAAAAGTTAAATGATGTTAACAAGTTCATTGTCATTTGAATAACTATATTCTTCAGATTTTTCAAAGTCAAAAACTGTACAGGCAATAGGACAAGTTACCAGAAGAAAACTTTGCAAGTTTGATTAACCGTTCGAGCCAGACCACACCCCAATAGTTCACAGTTCAAACTTTTTAGATTAATAAATTAAATAAATGTGAATCACACACTCCCATTGTGCCACAGTCTAGTAAATTCAAATGATCCCGAGGCCCCACGTGGCGTAATGCTATTTCAAAACTTCATTATAATAAAACTTGAATGCGCGAATCTACATTATTCCAAAATAAAACTTGTGCAGTAGTGTTTGATATGAAACTTGCAGGCCTAGTAAGCTACATGTTATTGAGTTCACGGTTCTTGGCAGACTGAGGCCGACTAACTGAATGTACGAGTCTATATCACATTGAGCTCCCCGCTTCTCGAAGATTCCTGGCGACTGCTCTCTTACAAACCGTGGGAACAAGCTCTTTTCCTCATTCACATGGATAGATCCTGGGGGGCTGATTAGATATCAAAACGCACATCAGAAAACCTTGCATCATCTAATTTGACCTTGACTATAAAAATAATTCAATCACTCTGAAAATTTACAAATAGCTAGAGCTACAAGTAAATGTTAATTTTAGTTATGATGAAAAATTTCGTAACTTTAATATTTTAGCTAAAAATAAATAATTTAGATACAAACTTTTAAAATCTCATTCCAGGCAAATGCTGAATAATATTGAAATTGATAATACTATCTTAAAAACTGCAAAACTGCTTTTCTAATGCAAATAAACACAGAAACTGACTTTAGAAATGAAATACAATGCAATACTAATAATCCATCTAACTAACGGTTCTAAGAATAAAATTTTGTCACACAGTTACAAAATTTAAGAAATATCTTACAACAACCAATACTCCAGCCCACTCTTAACTCCTGGAAATCCTTTTTTACAACTCTATACCTGCTTCCAAAAGAACCATAAAGCTTGTCATTGAAATGTCCCATAGTAGCATTTTAGTAGTTAGATACTCTAATATATTAAGAATACCTAACATTTCCACCTCTCACCCACTACAGTTCTCACACCACTTCCTACTGATGCTATCATGGTGACCATTAAGGTTATATCTTCATAATTTCTCACTGCTATAGGCCCCACACTGTTTTAATCCGGCTCTGGATAGCAGCCATATTTATCCCACAAAATATGCTCTCACTTGCAGTGGTATAAGTTCTGACAAGCAGTTCCTCATGCTTTATTCCAAAAACATCTCCCAGGTTTTCTTATTCTATGGCAGAATACGTTGTTTGGAGATGGCCTTAAATCAACATTATAAAATTTTACTGGGAAGGGGGGTAAAAAACTGAATAGAACAAAATCTGCAAATGAAGTTAAATGTTTTCTTGGGATTTACATTGTACTACTTAATACTGATAGTATTATGAAACAAAACTATTAGGGAAAGCAGTCTGAATAAGCCTTAGGGAACTGTGTGGGGGTTTGCATTTCTTTGCTTAATTTCTCTACAGCTGAATTAAAATGTTTGTTAACTATTTCACAAATTTCCCCTACTTCACTGTGCACAGGTCCATTTTGTTCTATTTTTATGTCTTTAGAGTGATTTACAGATTTTCCTGTTTCTGTTTTTATTATATTCCATATAGTTTTCATTTTATGGCCTAAATTATCTGTTTTCGCTGATATATACTTGTTTTTGGCCTTTCTTATTACATTTCTTAGTATTTTGGAATAAAGTTTATAATGAGCTTTCAGCATACAGTTATATGATACTCTTACTTTTAAGTAAAGGTCCCTTTCTAATATACTAGATACTCTAATACCCTTTGTTATCCATCTGTTACCTAGTTCACTGTTTAGAGTGTTGACAATTTTTATTTTTTTGAAACTCACTCCAAAAAGTGTTAGAAATATATTAAGAAAGGAATAAAATTTTGCAATAAAACCCAGTACAGTGTACCCTTCTGACCAGTGTTCATTATTTACGGAATCTATGAAATGTTTTATATTGTAATAACAGAGACTTTCCCGGCGTATACTTGAAATTAAGTCTTCACAGGTGTACCGCCAGATAGTGCTTTGAAAACACAATATTTCGATGACTAGCTCCATTGTCGAAATATCAAGTTTTCAAAACACTATCCGGCTGTACAGCCGTGAAGAATTCATTTCATGTTTTATATTGTTTTCATTAATATTTCTTCTATGTACCCAGCTTTTCTTTATCTGTTTAACAGTGTTTCTGGATTTGATACATAACAGCGTGCCATCATGATCTGAGAAACCATTTATTACTGGAAGTGTGCTGTAATTACTGTACTGAGAAATATCCTTAAAAAAATTATCACTATGCAATGTGATACTGGTAAAGAAATTAATGGAAAAACTGAAAGTATATGTAGCATTTTTCATTACTGGTCCATCAACTTATTTGATGCAGTACTCTTTCAATCTTCTCAATCTCTATTTATCTGTTACAACATCCATTTGATGTTGCCAGCTATATGTATTATAAACTTTGTTTTACTCTAGAGTTATTGCCTTCAAACATTACCTCTACTAAAAAATTAGCCAATTCAACATTTCTCCAAATTTGATCAATTATCTTCTTTCTCCTTTTTGTATATTCTTCTGTAAACTTCTTCATCTATGAAAAATTCCCAGACAAATGTTCATTACTACATCTCTTTACTTAGTGGTCAGCATCCCAATTTATTTGTTTTAAATTTCCACCTCCAAACTCTACTTCTTGTACTCCAGCCAGAGTAATAGATTTTTTTAGAGGTTAATGATTGATTGCAGAAGCCTGATTTTGTTAGAGACAGTTTGTGCCAAATCACTACAGATGCTGATACTGATAAAAAGGAAAAGGCTTTTTAAACAATTAAAAAAATGCAAGATGGAGAAAGATAACCCCCCACACAATGAACACACAAGAAATGAGATAAACACAACATTGAAGTATTTATTTTTATTTATTAATAATGTTAATTTCAATAGAACCAATGCTCCAGTGGCAATTCCCCTAGTCATTGAATTACCCCTTCTCATATTATTTTTTTTTTTTAAATTTCCTTTTATAATTGGAGTGTTAAATTCCTCTCTCATTTACTTGACTAATTTACAAATTTAAATTTTAAATTCCTTATGCATTTTTGGTAAATTATTTATCACTTTACTTGGTAATTTGCTGCAATCCATGACACCCTTACCAACAAAAGAAAATTTTCCTACTCCATTACACATAAAATCGAGAGACAACTTGTGGTCATGGTCGAATTTCCCCTTCCAAGATCTATTCCTAATTCTTTGAACAATATCTCTCCAAGCCCCATCACCAACATATGCCCTGTACATTCCCAGAACTCTCTTACCCTCCTCCTTTCCTACAATGACTTCCAATCCAGCTCATTTATCATATCAGCTACTGACTGGGTCCTACGATAATTTCCACATGAACAAATCTAGCTGCTCTTCTTTGCACACCCTCTAACTCTCGTATTTGATAACCAAAATGTCGGTCCCAAACTACACCACCATATTCAACCAATGGTCTGACCAAAGTTTTGTAACGCAGCTCCCTAACTTCTCTGGTATATCCTCTCATCACCCTTCCCAGTAAATCAATGATTTTGTACCTTTTTCCTACCACCTGCTCAATGTGCTCTGCCCAGTTGAATTTGTTATCAAACATTATGCCAAGATATTTACACTTTAAGCTTTCACAAAGCAATTTTGATCCCACCCTATAAACACAATTAAACTTTAGTTTTTTATCTGTGTACCGAATGAACTGACACTTCTTGGCATTTATATTCATTCCATGCTGACCTACTTACTCAGATATTCTATCCAGGTCATCCTGCAGCTGTTCACTGATTTCTAATTTGATTTGCAAAGCAGCTGTGCACACATTCTAATGCTTACCAAATGAATGATTTGGCCTTTAAGAACAGGATGACATTTGTTGGGGGAAACAGTGTAATATGAACGATAATAAACAGATTATAAAAGATAAATTGCATTCTGCAAGCAAATCTGCTAGCAAGCAGCAACTACAGCATTGTGAGGTATTTTAAAATGGGTTTCGCACACTCAAAAACAATACTTTCTGTTATTGTCACCCTGTGTCTATTTGCATCTGGAACTGAGAAGTATTTGAGCACTCTTAAGAAATAACAGTAATCAGAAGAACTCACTGCTACAATACTGGCAAGGAAGTGTGTGCTGACAGTATCCTCAAGACGACAGTAGTACATGAGCATAATTTTCGACTGGTCATAGAAGCACAATTGCCCAACTGTCATTAGAACTGAACGACTCACGGCCCAGGTGGTACCCGAGAACAAGCCATGCAATCCTTCCTGTCGGTAGATGCGAATCAGCCCATCAAATACATGCTTATAACTGTAATGAGAAGAAAAGAGTGAATGACAAAAACTGTGTATTCTGAGATTTAAATTCTTTCATAATATTACAGTAAAATAATGATAGAAAAGTAATAGGTAGGATTTAAGAAAGTATGTTAGTGTACATAAACTGAAAGCTTTCTCTGACATTTCTTTCACAAAAAAGAGTAAAAATTTAAAAAATGCTAAAAATTAATGTTTTTTTTTCTGTCAAAAGTTTCTCAACTGGTTTGATATAATTCTCCTGCAGTTCTTACCTTCAACTGTTCCCTCAACTAACCAATCCTGCATGTCTTAAAATGTGACCCACCATCATATCTCTTATTTCTGTAAGACTCTTACACAAACTTCTCTCTCATCCATCATTTCCAAAATACATTCATTTTGTACTTTGTTTGTCCACTTAATTTTCAGCATCCTTCTATGGCACCACATTTCTAATGATTCAATTTTTCTTCTTTCCTGTATTCCTAAAGTCCACGATACGATACCATAAAATTCTATGCTCCACACATAGAATTTTAAAAACTTTTTTTTTCTGAATCCTAGATCAATATCTGAAACTAAAAGATTTCACTTTTTCAAAAGGCTCTTTCTCTAGTGCTATATAGCTTCTAACATCACTCCTGCTTCAGTAATCAGGTGTAATTTTACTTCATAATTAGCAGAATTCATTTACTTCTCTTATTGCATCTGATCCTATTTTTATATTTAATCTACTATTACTGCTATCATTTCTGTTACATTTCATCTTTGATTTATATTAAGTCCAAAATCTTCCTTCAATATTTTGTTCACTCAGTAACTTCTCAATATCCTCAGCCTGTTCTGCTAACAAGACAATGTGATCAGCAAATCATAGCATACTGATTTTTTTCTCCTTGAACACTTTTTCCACATTATTATTATTATTTTTTTACTTCCTTTATTGTTCCTCTACATACAAGTTGAATATTAATGGGGATAGACTACAATCTTGTCTCGCACTCTTTTTAACTGATGCATGTCTCTCATGATTATCTACTTTTATTATAACTACTTGATTCTTATTTAGATTACACATTATTCTTCTATCTCAATATTTTAGACCTGGCTTTTTTTTAAAAAATTCTGAAGATACTGCACCACTTAACATTATAGAAACCTGTTTCTTTTCTGCTCTTTTATTTTATTATTATTTTTTGTTTGTTTTAAATCAACAAATGTCATGAAAGTATCTGTTTCTCTTGATCAGGCTTTGAAATATTAATGTTAAAGCAGAATTGCTTCTGTTGTACAACAGTTTTTCCTAAACCCAAATTGATCTTCACCTACAATCTTTTCTACTATTCTTTCTAGTCTTCTGTATATCAGTTACTAATATTGAGCCATGAGATTTTAGACTTAAAGTATGATAATTATCATATTTGTCAGTTAGTGCATTCTTTGGGAGGCTGAAGATAATACTTTCATCAAAAGCAGTTGGAAGCTTGTTTCATAACTGTTTGATATCAGGTTGAATAATATTTGGATTACTTCTTCTCACAGAAATTTACGAAGTTCTGTCAGAATCTCATCAATTCCAATCCTCTTATTTGCTTTCAAATCATCCAAAGCTCGGTTATATACAGTCCTTAAAACAGGATCTCCTAAGTCATCACTGTCAACATCGCCTTCTATTACCAGTACATTGTCCTTTCAAATCATCTCCCTTTTAGAGTTATTTCTTAGACCCATGTCTACCATCTCTGAAAAATTTTCTCTCGTGTTAAGTTGTTTCTATTTGTTCATTTCAAGTCCATTCTGCCTGGGTTGCTTCTTTATTCCTTGAATTTCAGCATGCATCTCATAACTATCAGCTTGTGGTGAGAGTCTTGCCAGCTTCTGGGTATGCTTTATACCGAGCGTGTTGGTGTAACGGTTAGCGTTCTCGCCTCGCATTCGGGAGGATGCCAGTTCGAATCCCCGTCCATATTTGGGTTTTCCATGGTTTCCCAAATCACTCCAGGCAAATGCAGGGATGCTTTCTTCAAAAGGCCATGGCCGAATTGCTTCCCATTCCGTGCCCCACATACTTTCTTGTTTCTAAAGACCTTGCTGTTAAGAGACATTAAGCAGTTAAAAAAAAGGTATGCTTTACACTCTGTAACTTGATTTCTGAATCGATGTTTCACCATTATATAATCTAGCTGATATCTACCTCTATCCCCCGGACATTAACAGCTGTGTATGCTTTGTGCAGTATTCTTAAATAGTGTGTTTGCCGTGATCAGTTTACATTTTTCACAAAATTCTAACAGCATACTTCCTCACTAATTTCTTTCTTCTAGATGAAAATTTCTTACAGTATTCCCCTCTTTTCTTTCTCCCATTACTGGTCGAATCACCCATGATTGTTATACTTCTAACCACCTTAACATATTGGATTAATTCTTCAATTTTACTGTATATTTTCACTGTTTCTTCATCATCTTCCTGTGATGGTGGCATACACACTTGTGCTAGTACGGTTGGAGTGGGCTTAGTTTCTACTATCATCAAAATAACCCAGTCACTAAACTATTCATAATAACTCACCTGTTCCCTAATTTCTGGTTCATTATAAATCCTACACTACTGGCACATTGACAGCTTTTATGTTAATTATTCGTTGTTCCCCAGTCCAAAATACTGTGAATCTATCCACTTAATCTCACTAATCTAGATGACATCTAAAATAAGTAATTCCATCCCCCATTTCAGTTTTCTAATCCACATGCCATATTTAGATTTCTAACATTCCACACACAGACTCGTAGGATGTCACTATCCATTCTCATCACTCCTCCATGAGCAGTCCTCATGCAGAAATCTGACTGGGAGACTAGTTTACCTTTGGTATATTTTACTCAGGGAGAAGCCATCATTTTATATGTAATTTGAGAGCATTATGTAGTCTGGGTCTTTAATACAGTGATTCCCTGTTGCCTTCTGCATCCCCATGCTGTTGATCATTTCTGATTTGGACAGTTTTCAACACCAAGGGCAGGAGGGTGGCCTGGACTGCTCCCTTTTCTTCCATCCTCCTTTCAGGAAGCGTTTGGCAGGCAGTGGGTGATTCCTTATACAGTGAATCATTTAATAGCTTGGTTTCATTTAGCTAACAGTCTATATTAATTATTTTTTGAGTATCTGAATGACTGTAAAATTCAATAAAAATCAAGATGAATAACAAAGTAAACAAAATTAACCATTGTGAATGTCTTTACCTAAGCTGAGGAAATAAGAAAACATTTGAGATTAAATTACAGGATTTATATCATCTCACTCATTTGTAGTAACTGAACGTAAAAACATTGGGCAGTTAATCCAAAGTTCTTATGATAACCAAATTTTTCTGGACAACAAAGTATTGTAACCAATCTGAATTTCAATTGTTCACAAATTTTTGTTTTTGGACTGGTCTGCCAGACAGTTCCAGCTTGAGGTTTGTTTCTCTAAGAGATTAGTGCTTATATAATCTGTGAAGTTTGGTAAAAGAGGTTAAGGCAGTGGATTTTCACAGCTTTCACACCGTATTCCAGTAGGATTAGTGGAGGTAGAGCTCTGCATTCCTATTTTGTGATTGTAGGCGCTAGATCTTCTGTGGCTGGCGACACAGTCCAGACCTTTTTCTTTACCTTCCTGCAGAGTTTCCTCTATGGTACTCATTTGATAGGAGGCTGAGTGGGCCTGGAGGAGTGTTATGGACATTCAGCTTCGAGGAAAAATCCTCAGCTTCATCAGGGATTAAACACTGGTTGTCTGGGCCATAGTCAGTTGCTCTACCACCTGAGCTATGTGTCCCCCGATGTTATACTTATCCTTTGTAAGGACCCAAACTGCTATACTGGGGTGAGTATAGGTTTGGGTACCTTAAATCCTTGTCACCAAAAACAGCACCTATGTCTATATTCCCCACCAGTCAAAATGAAATTGAAAAAATTATTAAATCCCTCAAAAATAAAAAGTCATTTGGTTATGATGAGGTTTCAACCCATGTAGTGAAACAATGTAACACCAGCATTAGTAGAGTTATTAGTCATATTTGTAATAGTTCTTTTGAAGAAGGTATCTTCCCTGACTCACTCAAGAAGTCAATAATCAAACCGCTTTATAAAAAGGGTGATACCTCAAAAATTGAGAATTACAGACCCATTTCACTTCTACCAGCATTTTCAAAAATCTTTGAAAAAGCAATGTACAGAAGGGTGTATGCACATTTACAAAAAAATGACCTACTCAGTAAAGTACAGTTTGGTTTTAGACAAGGCGTTTCAACAGATTCAGCAATTTTTGCTTTTGTAAACAACATACTGGAATCAATGCATAAAAAATTAAATTCCCTAGGTATATTCTGTGATCTTGCTAAGGCTTTTGACTGTGTTGATCATGAAATTCTACTAGGTAAATTAGACCACTATGGAGTTAGTGGTAAGCCAGGACATTGGTTTAAATCATACCTGGAAAATAGAAAGCAATGTGTATCACTGAAAGATGTTAATACAGGAGATGTTATAAACTCAGAATGGGGTATAGTTAAATGTGGTGTGCCTCAGGGTTCAATTCTTGGTCCTCTGCTGTTCTTAATCTATATAAATGATCTCCCACATATACTAGGTGATAATGAACACATGGTGCTCTTTGCAGATGATACTAGCATATCCTTGAAAGACCCATCAGCACAAAACCTCGAAAACACAGCAAATGAAGTTATAAAGAAAATTAACAGGTGGTTTAATGCCAACAAACTAATACTTAATGTAGAAAAGACACAGTTACTTCAGTTTGTTACAAAAAATAAAACAAAGGACAGCTATAATGTATTGTCAGAAGGAAAAGCAATCGATGAAAGCAGTTTCACAAAATTCCTGGGTGTATATATAGATAACAAATTGAACTGGAAACAGCATATTCAACAACTTCTTAAAAAACTGAATTCTGCAACATTTTCACTGAGGGTAATATCTAGAATAGCTAATATAGAAACCAGAAAGTTAGTATATTTTGCATATTTTCATTCCCTGCTCACTTATGGCATCTCATTCTGGGGAAACTCGTCACAAGCACAGAGGGTATTTAAATTGCAAAAGCGTGCTATAAGAACTATTTGTGGAGCAAACCCACAGACACCGTGCAGAAATCTATTTAAAAACCTGGGTGTTCTAACAATGCCAGCACAGTATGTATACTCTGTATTATCATTTGTAGTAGAAAATCCTGAACACTTCAATCTTAATGCTGACATACATAGCCATAATACTAGGAATAAATATAATATTCACAAGGATTACAAATCACTGTCAATTGTTCAGAAAGGGCTAACAGTTACTGGAGCTTCCTTATTCAATGTATTACCAACAGAAATTAAATGTTATCTACAAAAACCTAACTACTTTAAGTCCAAACTGAAAGAGTTTCTACTTCAGAACCCATTTTACTCTGTAAAAGAATTTTCTTCTTGGAATTTGGTAACTAAGAATGACTGATAAAATAGTATATATGGTGTATGGAAGGGGAAGGTGACAAAATTATCCACAATTACTAAAATGATATATGGTTTTTCTTTCTGTTGAAACTTGACAAATGAACTAATTACACTGTTTACAAAATTTCACTTATATATAGTAACTAACATGGGATAGCATGCACTCAAAAACTGCTGTGAAAAATTATCATATTAACAGGTTTTTAAGTAATTGACTGCTTATGAGTTGTTGGTAATATAATTGATATTGCTAATAGGTGTGTGTACTGTTCCACATAAATAGCAACTAACATAATATAATATGTAGTCACAAATTACAGTGAAACCTTACATGGTAACTGGTTGGTAAGAAAATAACTGGTTATTAGATGCTGGTAACAAGTGTATACACTGTTCTACATAATAAGTATTAATTAACTCGGGATTGTATTTGTAGATTACAGGAGATATTGGTTATACTAATGGGTTGTTGCTAACTTGTTGTCAATATATAATAATATTATCAATTATATAGTAATACTGACATTACTAATAAGTGTATGTACTGTTCCACATCCCCGAGATTATTCTCACATGGGATCAAAGTGAACATATCTATCTATCTATCTATCTATAACTCAATGTTTACCTTGGAGAAAAATGTTCTCTGAATTTGCATCTATAATTTTAAATGACCATGTTGCCACCTGGAACTTCAACTGTAAAGCTCAACGGCCACCACAAAGCTTATTTGAACCAAAAGCTGAGGAAAGGTCTACCATGATAACACATAAAAATTCACTTGAAGAAAAATCTGAAGTTAATTCTCAAAGTCACATTTTAAAATTTTGTATTTACAGTTGAATCGGCAAATTGAACTAAACTTTTCCAAAAGATTGTAGATTATGAAGAGTAGAATATATTTACTGACCCCTTTAGAAAATTTATAAGTTCATTATAGTTGTTAACACATGACTCTGGCAAAGAAAATCGTCATGGCCGACACACTCCTAGCTTGGCTTAATGGTTTCCGGCTATTACTTGGCCTAACCGACACATACTCCTGCATGTCTACTATACACAACGTTCCCAGAATAAAGACAAAAGACGAAATTGAAAGGACAGCCAGACAGTCTGAGCAGCGAGCTTTATACCCTCATCCGCATGCCATATGTGTATGAACGCTTATCCAAAATAGTGTAAAAAGATATAATTATAGGATGTGTTCAAAAATTAATTGTGTGTAGCCTGGCCTTCAAGGATTATGAAAAGTGTTTAGTGAAAATTCTCAAATAATTATCTTGCTTGTAAATGAATTTAGTTTTCAGGTGCATTAGTAAAAAGTTTCCCAAAATTAATTAGTGATTCCACGATATATTTCTTAATTCTAGCAATTTTTAGATGACTCTGCTGCATTGCAAATTATCGTGATAAAATTAGTGTCATTGTGTTCTACTTTAATTCCTGATTAAAATGGTGTAAATATTATTATTATCGGTGGTGTAATAGCAAAGTTATGAGTCTAACAAAGATTGGGTTTAAAATCTGTTTAGCAGATACTTGGTTTTAGTTATAATTATTCCAGTATTGTTTATATCAAAAAAGTGAAATAGATCTCGAAAACTACCACGAGTGGTTTATGACGAAATAATTTTAAAAATTGGTATAAAATCTGTTCTACTGCATGGAAGTTTCTGAAATTTTAATATATTGTACTAGATTTTTCGGTCTTTTAGGAAATCTACTTTTTAGTCCAAGAAATTACTGAAAACATATGATTAAAAATGTTGAAAGTGAAAGTGTATCTATCGAAGTGTTTAAAAATTTATTTACATTATTTACACGGTCTGAAACTACGTAATTTTACTGAAATTATCTTTCTTTCTGAAATTATTATTATTATTATAAAATTACTTTACTGCATCAAAAAGTGTTAAGAATTAGTGAAATTATAACACAACCAAAGTCTATTGTTTACTAGTTGGATAATAATGGATTACCCTATTCCAGGTTAGTTCAAAAGTTATTTACTATTATAAACTGTTTATTTAGCACTTGTATTATATTTTGAGTGGCTTTACTGTTTCAAAATCAGCTTATACCTTGAGTTGGTTTGCAGAATCAGCTTCTGCTTGAAACGTTTTCTCATATCCTATGATTGCAAACTGAAAAATTAAATATTAACTGGGAAACCTACTCCCTCCTTTATGCTCTATAACTGTGAAAACTAGAATTTATCCAAATTCTAAGGTGCTTACACCTTTCTAAATATGATTTAAGCACTATGATTTTTGAAGTTACATTCTACAACTTGCATTTAGTAAAAATTGTGGTGCTTGCTGAGAGAAAAGCTCCTCTGATATTGATCCATATATCATGAAAGAGCCAATTTCTGAAGCAGTTAGCTAATAAAAATACTTTACAGCAAGTAGATAAGATTCCTAATAGTAAATCATTCCGATACAACAGAAGAATGTAACTGCAGATCTGTCTTTTAGCTAATCAATCCTCAACACAATATAATGGTCTAGTTTTTGCAGTAAGAGTCAAGAATTATCATTGTAAGATCGTATCAGCCACACAGTAAACTGCACCTCAAGGCATGCTGATGAACAAAGATTCTATTTCAAATATGGCTTATGAGATACAAGCATGTTAATTTTTGATTTTGAAGTTATATTGTCCTTAGATTATCTTTCTGGCCTCATTTTATATTTGCACCCTCCTTTACAGATGTTGTTCCTCACATAAAAACCTCACAATATCCATCCACAGGTCATAGTAAGGTAAAGTTTGGATCACTTGGGATTTTCAAACACAGAAGTCTATATTTCCATTTCTAACCTGTGGCATTATGGGAAGATGTGAAGGAGATATGCTTTAAACACAATATTTATATATTATAACTAATAAAACTAATCTAGCATCTTGGAGAGCCACTGTGAATTCCTTTGGGTGAAATATTCAAGGAAAAGCTAAGGTACTAATGCTATTCAACAAATTATTGCTTTGGATAATGGTGACAATTACTCTGCTGCTAAGCAATGAAAATAAGCAAGGATAGAGAAAACCAAGCCTGGTGGGTGACTGGAATGCTCTGGCCTCATATTCAGGAGGATGCAGGTTCGAATCCCCATCCAGGAGTCCAAATTTGGGTTTTCCATGGTTTCCCCAAATCACTTCATGTGAATGCCAGGAAGCTTCCTTCAAAAGCACATGGTTGAATTCCTTCCCATCCCTAGTCTCCAGTCTTTTCTTGCCTCTAATGACCTTGACATCAACAAGGCATTAAACCATAAGCAAAAAAGGACAGAAAAAATAACCTGTCATTTAACAGAGATGAATGCAGGAGGGACAAGACAAACATGAAATATGAACACACTTTATAGTATTTAGGTAAATAACCTTACTCATGTGGAGGCAAGACACATGGCAAGGGAAAAGATGTGTACACATACAGATCTACTACATTAATGGGTCAAAAATGAACAAAGTGAAGGACTGCACAGTTGGTGGATGAGAAATAATTGTGGGAATCTCTATGATGACCAGTCCAGGTAAAATAAATAAATAATAACTTAAAAATATGTTTTCGATCTGTAAAAAGAAATTTACATAAAAATATGTAGATTAATTATATTTTTGTAATAACTTAGGTGACATGATTACTAGTGGGATCTTAGATTAATCTGAAATAAGGGTAATGTCTGGTGTCTAGAATGAGTTGATATTTCAGTTTCCATCTACAGAGTTAAAAAAAAAGGCAATTGTGACCATAAAACAGGTGTTGATACTGTTGGAGTCATGTGAGTTGGCATGGACTGCCAGTGGATGATTTGGGTTGGCAGAATAAACTGTTTGCCTGTAAACAATTCTTACTAAAGGAAAGGTGTTTAGTGGTGAGATCAATGTCAGAAACAGTGCAATTAAGGCAGGTAAGTGAGTTGACTGGTAATGAAGATGGTATGTCCAGTAATAGCAAAAGCTCCCTAGTGAAACAATTTTAATAGGTACTGGTAGCTGGATGCATGCTGGAAGTTTTGCAGCAAGGTCTATCACATGGGAAAGATCAATGTGAAAGTCTTAAGAGAGTCAGAATGAAGGTACTTGTGGACCATGATTTTTCTCAGATTACGAGATCTGATGAAACATATGCATGGGGCAATGGTAGGATTTTAGGAAGATGGGCACACATTTTGGAAAGGAATCTCATTAATTGATTCTGACAGAAATGGGCGATGAATATTGGTCTGTGGTTAGCTTCAAGAGGTGCAGAATGGGAGTTGTGGGTGGCAGCACCAAAGATTAATTTTTGTTGAAGATCAGAAGGTAGCAGTGGGATATGAGGGCTAGTGATAGTTTTTGGAAATACCTGGACAGTGATTGGAACAGATGTGTCTGCCATGGATTGCAAGGCTGTATGGAAGGGAATGTTTAGCATGGAAAGGATGGTAACTGTCAATGTGTAGACACTGATGTAAATTTATTGGCCTGATGTACACAGATGTATGGAGGGAACCTCGTCATAGGGAGATGTCCACATCAAGAAAGGTGACACTGGTGTGAGAATATTACTGTGTGAAGTTGCTTCAAATGTGTGGATGAAAAAGAAACCAAAACTATGTCGATATTAATGAAAAAGCATCATCTTCAAGCTGTTTAAGAAAATTCTAACGAAATCTTTCAAAAATAAAGACAGCCTGCAGTGACATACTTTCTTCTTTGGTCAGCTGGCAGTTTGACATCATTCTGCATGCGCACATTGACAACATCAGCTGGAGTGCCTATGAAGCCTCCTATGGTCCCACCTACAGAGGCTATGGCCACTTTCTTGTAGAACGGAACTGCAGTGCCATCACTATCCAGATTTCTTTTTACGATCTGTAACAAATAAGGTTCTTTTTTATTTTAGACTTTCCTATTTTCCCTTGGTCAAGAAAATAAAGAAAATGGTAGAGACAAATGTTAAATAGTCTAGAGTACAAAACTTTCATTTTTATAATGGTTATTTGGAAAATTTTAGCTAAATAAAATGCTCTAATACATCAATTTTAATAATCATCAGTTCATCCTGAAAAAGTTTATATAGAAAAGAACTCAAATTTTTGGTACCTTCTTGTTTCTCAATTTTTAATTTTATATAAAGTAACAACTGGTTGTCTGCATGCATATAAAACAACATACATCAATTAAAACATGACACTGGCACTCATTTCTCATCATTGACATGGTCAAATGTGGAGGTTTGGTTTTACAGCTGCATGACCTTGCTGAAGCCAAGCATATTATAACAAGATCACTCCTAACTTGGGGAATCAATGTCTTTTGTAGCTGCTCCTGTGGAGATCAGATACTATGAATTTGCTTTTGTTGCTGCCTACCCTGTACCAAAGTCTACTATCTCCATAGCAGATAACATTGAAACTTCACTTATGACCCTGAGCCAGGACCCCATTACCAGATGCTCAAAATGAAGAAACAAAAAAATAGCAGGAGTAGTTAGTATTACTGAAGTCACCAGAGAAGGAGGATTAAAGTGGTACTGTCATGTCATGCAAAAATGTAAGGAAGAGCAAATCAAGAAAGTTTGTGTGTGGGTGTGGGGGGGAGGGGGGAGGTGACTGTGGGAGGAAAGAGGGCCAGAGGGAAGGATTTAGTTAATGTGGACCTTATGAACACAGGACTGAAAGAAGAGGACATTACTGACCAGAAAAGGTGAGGAAACTCATCACAGCAGCCAACCTCTAATGTTGGGAAAGATGATGTAGAAAAAGATCAACAGAAACAAGTAACTAAAGCTGCATACACACAGTGTGAGCAGTGGCAAGTAACAGAGAGACCGATCATGGCAGTAATAATCCTTGGAAAAGTATACACCAGACAACAACACTAGTGCTCCTTGTGCCGGGATACAGAACCACGCTATGACATCACCAGAGCTCATGTATTTTGAAATGCTTGTCTCTCTTGCTTTAATGAATTTTATTTATTTGTTCAACTTTTTTTTAATTTCTTTTATTTTCTTTTTTGTTTTAATTATTTTATTTATATATTTTTCTCTTTGGTTCCCTTTTATAAATGTATAAATTTTTAGACAGAATTGAGGAATAGAAAAAATAATAGGGATATTGAAAATGGAATATAAAATAACTGCACCTCCTCAAAGACGATGGCTGTCCTTTTATAACTGCTAGCCTCTGCACAAGCATCAAAGATAGTAACACTAAAAGTCACTAGGTAGTGAACTATTCCATGGTTCCAGGCATTTGCCTGTTAGTATGGGTACATCTGAAATATAAACTCCAAAATGTTCTAGAAAGTAGAAAGAAAAGCAGAGGATAGAAAGTGCAAAGGTATTGTCCTTAAGATAATAAAGAAAACTCTCTGCAATAGGATCGGAAATGAGGGCTCACGATACTACTAATGCTATGATAGATTTAATACTACAATGAAATGAGGGAAGTAGGTGTTAAGCTCTTTTTTTTTTCTTACAGCTTCATGCCTCACCAACATAGAGGCCAATAGGTGGGAAAGGGAATGGTAGGCACGGAATGAGAAGGTATTTGGCCATGTCCTTTTGAAGTAACCTCCCTGGCATTTGCCTAGAGCAACTTCTGAAAACCATGAAAAACTGAAATCTGGATGCATGGACAGGGATTTGAGTCCACATCCTCCCAAATGCCAGGCTTGAGCATTACTGCTCACCAACCAAATGGCGTATTTTATATGTTTTCCAGTCAGCAGGAGTACAGAATCTTTTTATGACTTGTGAAGAAACTTTAATGTTCGAACTTAACTTCTCGTATTTAAATAATAATAATCTTTCTTATGAGTCATTTGACATTTATTTTCGTTTTACTTCATTCATAAACATCCGAATAATTACAGAGGTCCTTTGCTATCAGTAACTTTATATCAACATCTCAAAATGCGAACTAACTTTTCTATCACTCGCCAGATCTTCTTGCTCCATTGTTACCATCTGGTCTCCATAGCTACCGATTTTTCCTCAGAGTAATTATCATTCTTTTGTCTCTTCTCTGAGTAACCTGTTATGCTACACAAGCTCAGTAATTTGTTTGGTAGTAAAATTAGCAAACAACCTGCACAGCAATTGTAATGATGTTTGTGAGAAAGTTTTTTGTTATATGCAGCTGCTCTCTACATCACAGACCACACTGTGATCATTTCATATATAATCAATTATTTACCATTTACCATTTATGGAAAATGTCAGTATATATATCACATATAGATGAAAACAAAAAAACAAAACAGAAAACTTATCACCAGTTTCTATACTGTGGTGCATAGACACAAATATAGACAATAAAAATTCAGATAATTATGATTAGAAATGATAAGATGTAATATTAAATAGGCAATAAGAAATTAATGAAGAATCTTAAGTTTGCTGTAGTGGGAGTGCGACATTTGGTACATTTTATTAAAAAGTTAGCGCACTGCTGTAGGGCAGCCATTGTAGGCCAGAAAGAGACGCTTAGCAGTTATTCAACCCCCATTCCTACCAGTTCATCTCGATGTGAACTCCCTGGTTCCTGTAACAACTTCACAGGAACAAAAGTCTTCTCTTTGGAGGTGTATTATCTGTAGAATTCTGTGTTTTCTTCCACATGGCAGAGAGGTTCCTAATAGCTACTTGAAGTTACGAAGTCAATGTTGGCAGTGATTCTCTCTGAAAGATGAAATCACAAGACAATCCCCGTTACAGTTACCTGAAGGATGTTTAAGCTCCTCAGGACACAATAATAGCCTAAGTTTGCTTAGTCTTGATCCATCACCTAGACTGTAAGTGTCAGAATCCTACTTGAGCTGTAAGTGCATTAATATTTCTCTCTCTCTTTGCCTCTATACAAATGTTATGGATGATGATGTGAATGAAGGTAATTGTGGCAAGATAAATTGTTTAAGTATAGAACTGTTGGTGATAGATTTATATTGCATGTGTGTTCCAGTTTACCATATCTAATTTAGCCAAAAGGACAATATATAATTTGCATTTTGTGTGGTTGATCCATTCAAATTTTATTCCATTGTAATTGTTCCCATCATTCACCTAACAATTAATAAGTGATTTTCATATAAAGTAAATGATGTAAATCTCAAAGAAGAAGACCGATAAGTACAAATTAGCAAGATTTATTAGAGGGGGAGGGAGGAAGGTTACAATCTTCAATTTCTTATGACTCCCCATTGAGCTGTTGTATCATATAATTCACAAATTGCAAATACAAATCTAGCAGTCCTTCTGGTTATATATTTGGTACCCATAATATGAGTACCATCTAACACCATTATACTCTAACAATAGTCTGGTATAGTTTTTGTATACAAATTACCTTTCAGCTCTCATATGTTTCTGAATACCTCCCCAGCAATTGTGGGACCTTAAAACCTCTCTCTATAATGTGCACAGCTGAGTTTATTATTAGATCATACCTGTATGCCAAGATATCTGCACTTATGCATTGAACATGGAAATCCTCTTCCAGTTTCTAACAAATGAAAAGGTTTATTTATCTACGCTGTCATGTCTGTGGAATAGAAAATAAATGTGAAGGTAAATAGCACATGTGCAGGCAGCCTTCTGCAGTTTCTTGGAAGCACCTCAGGAATGCACTCTTCTAACAAATCTCTCTTACAACTTTACTTGCAGAACTTTAATATATTCCATTTACACAGAAAACTTCAGTAGATCTGCATGCAATGACTTGGAACACAATCGATACTACCTAAGGAATACTTTCCGAAAATATACGTCACCAAACATTTCAGAAGGAAGTTGTGGTTAGAGCTATGGATTAACACTATCCTCACTCCAATGCCTTTGTTACCACGTATGTTGCAGCAGGTGTTGGGTAGATAAGATGTTTCTCACCAGGATGGTGTTACTTCCGAGTTATAAAGGAATGTTCGGGGCTAACGGTAGCAGCAAGGATTGCGCATTTGCACAAGGGACAGGGCACTTTGGAGAGAATATGACAGACAATGTACACATTGATAAAAGGAGAGGATAAACACACAAGGTGCAAATGCACAGCACAGTCTGACTAGTGGTAGACATGCGGCAGCCACAACAGAGTGCAAATTATTTGAAGAAGATGAAACATCACCATCTTCCAATGATTCATAATCTGCTAACTCAATGTCACGAATTTTTTTAATCTTTGCTGTAGACTGTATGAAACTGGTAAAGTTCAATATAAGAATCAAATCATCAGCCTCGCAACTGCCCATTTCCCAAATGCGCCTATTGACAAGGTTTTTACAATACTGGCTTTAAGAGATGATACAAACTGATAACAAGTAAGATTGGTGTCATGATAACCATGCTGATAAATGATGGAGAGAAGATTTTCGATAGGGTCTTGATTGAGAATGTGTAACCACAGTCTCTCCACATCCACACTGGATAATTTCTTCCAAAACATCCACATTGCCTGAATATTGTTCCCCCAGCCATCCTGAAAGCTATTTTGCATCACTCTGTGTCAGGGACAAAGCGGGATACGGGAGTGGGTATCGGCTTCATCACCTGAACTCGAAGTCTTCCAAAAGTAGATAAAGTTCTGAAAAGTTCTATTACCGTGTTAAAACCTGTAGAATGCTAACTGTATTAATTACCGCGGTCGCCACTTACAGCTTAAGCCTCCTGTAAGAAAGGTACTATGGTAGAAATAAAAGTCTGAAGTTGAATCACTGAATTATATTCTTGGAAATTTTCACATAAGTTACAAAAGTTCACCGTTAGCAATGGCTATCGGAGAAAAATCATCAACCGAAAATCACAGATTATGAAACAGAGCAAACTCGCACTACCCCAGAATGAAAATGAAATTTAGAACATCACATGTCGGAAACTGTTAGTCTGAATATAGGTTGTGCCGAACTTTGAAAATGGCGCCGGTCAGGAATGGTTACCGTCGGCCATAATGCCTAACTTCCCCCACCTAAGCTGCTTCCACGCGCGTCCCAATGCGTCCACACTCGCACGGAGCGTGTGTTCTCCTGCACGTTTGACAAAATACTGAATATCACCGGCCGGTGCTTCCGCGTTCTGTCTCGCTTATATAGGCGTACCTCACGTGAGGTTGCACTAAGGCTGTGCCCTTCCGCTTTCTCAAACATTCACTTACATTTAATTTTATAACTTCCCTACCAAGTGTTTAATTTAAAATCTGGAGAAAGCAAGAGTTATGGGAGATTACGTGTGTGGTGTGGTGATGCAAAATTTTAATTTATCTCCAACTTTAATTTTTAGTCTGACGTCATGACAAAATTTGAAATTATTTCGGTATTGCACCATAGCTAAGGATTTTAGAAATTTTTAAACGACATCAATTACAAACACGACATTATGGTCAAAATGTTGGCCCTGATTTTAGCCTCTCAAAAATGTAAATTTTATTTAAGTCGGTTATGAAATGATTAAGTTATTACTATTAACAGATTTTCTCGCTCGCGCCATATTTTTTTATGCATTTTTATGTATAGTTCTGAAGGTATGTTAATTATTAAACCGGAAAAATTACTAATGTGTATCCTGTATTAAACTGCGTATTTTAAAAGTTATCCCATCTTCGTAGGTGCGATATCTTGGACACAATAAATTTGTTCTGTTATTTCCACGTGTGCTATTTCCGAGTGGTCTAGAAAATTCTCTAACATCGGTGCTACTGCTTTAAATGGCATGAAATTAATGTGTGTGAAACTAGAAGAATGGATCTTTAAGAAAAACTACTTTTTAAACCGGAATCTAAGTAGGCTTTTGAATAATAAAATGTTAAAGTTGAGTGACTTATTTTGTGTGTTCAGATAACATTTAAAAATACTTAAACGGCTGTAAACTACCAGATTTAGATGAATTTACTTCTCTTTAGGACTGTTTTAATTTATTAATTACTTTATATCGGGTGACCGTGTTTAAAATCAGTGTAAAAGCATATTTTGTGTATGGTGCCTCTGGCGAGTTACTTCGAAATGGATTAACAACCAACAGGTTAGTAAAATGTCTTTTAATGGTTATAGAAAATTAATTACGTGTATTTACTGGCTTTTAACTGTTCTTAGCGCTATCAAAATGGTTTATAAGTGTTAGAATTAATGCTTAAAGTTTGGATAATTTCGACTATTTACCGGCTTCCTGTTTTTACTGATATTTCATATTTCCCGGATTAAAACTACTTGGAACCTATTAAAACTGAAAGAGAAGATTATTTACTATGTTTTTATCGACTTTTTAAGTCTTGAAACTATTTAAAAAGCCTAAAATCGTTTATGTAAATAGCTTATGCAAATGTGTTTACAAAGTTTACAAACTGCTCAAATCTCACTGAAACTACATATTACTGTGAAGTTATTGTTATTGAAGGTCTAGGCCTCGCTTTTATTAGCTTTTTACAACCTTTACTGTATTGAAATCTCTTCAGAAATACCAAAATCTGGTATATGGCAAAATTTAGGGTTAGATTTGATTTCTATTGAAATTAACTATTTATCTCTGGAATAATGTTTAGTAGTTATGATAAAAGGTCTGTTTAGGCACTCTATTTACTGTTATTTAACATTCACTTCCTTTAAATCTGTTTAGAATATCTCCCTAACCAATATTAGGATCTGATGTTGGAAGTTTACTTTTATATGGAATAACCTATTTCCTGCTGGAATGTCGGTGATTTATGGCAACTTATGGTTTATTTATGTCTGCTATGTGCTGTTTAGTTACTTTTCTATATTCAAAGTGTTGTTATCTCGATTTTAACTGTGGTATCGTGTACTGATGTTAACCTCAAACATGGCCGGATTTTAACGGAATCTTGAAAATATAGCGAAAGATACCTTACATCTGCCTTTAACATTACAAAATGTCCACTCATGTATCTTTCTTATCCCATCTTTAAAGAACTGTTAATGGTCACTTTTTTGCACTCAATGCATGCTGGAGAGGCTAGATCTTCTGAACTAAAACTGTCAAATAACTTGTCACAGACAGTAATGAAATCAGCAGTCTCTCCTGCCTCAAAAGGAAGATACATATGGCATCCGTGATCATCCGGAAACCTGTCATATGTATCTTTCTCTTGAACAGCATTGAGGAGAAGATAAACCACAACTGTACAGCTCAATGCCTGTACACAAGAGCCTATATGGACTGATATGTTTCTCTGTGATTTTGGGAGCAATACAGTCTTTTCTCTCACAATCTATTACAAACAAATTTTTGATGTGAGACCAGATTGCCATCTCTCCATCAAAGTGAACCCTATATCTCCAGAAATAGTTCCATAAACACTTCATGAGATGGAACGGATCACAGATATTAACAATCTGTTTGCCACTCACCTCAAAAAATGGTCCAGAATTCTCACTCTTTGTTTCTTCATTTAAGTTATTTACAGCTATTAAGTTAGTTGAAGACATATAACATACAGCTGAAACAACCTTCAAACCAATGGACTGTAATTTCACAATTACAATCTTTATTAAAACCTGACTTTTAAAGCTGGAGGTTTTGGCAATACAAAAATAGTATACAACAGATTGCCTCCCTTTTTTATAATTCCACAGCCCATGAACACTTAGGGAAGATTAGCAGCTTCACTAGTCCAGCCTAAGTGACCCAAATCGACATGCTGCCACATTTTACTAAAATCTCACACAAAGAGAGATTACATCAAAAATCAAGGATTTTTTTTTTCATTAACCCTAATTGTTTAAACATTTTCTGGCATATGAGAAAATATCCCCACAGTTTTGAAAGGAATAGCCTGTAATGAAATGGAAAACATAATATGATAAAAGAGAACGAAAAAAAGAATCGGGAAGCAGTAACATGATGGGCTACACTTATAGATAGCCACTGGCAGAGCATTAGCTGTCCACCTGTGGCTCTTTGCAGGAAGTGATGCAATGGCAATTTGCTATCTTAACAGGATTCATGCCGAAGGTGAAATGTACTTATTAGCCTTGGAAACAAAATACAACACAGAGCCGTTACGTTCATCTGTCTGCTTGGGTTTGGCATGAAAACTTGATACCTTATGACACCACTTTGATTCAGGAACAAGCTGCTCAAGATGATGGTCACAGAAGATATCAAGAATGATTTTACAGGCTGTTTAATCCATCCAATATACAGTAAGTTGAAGTCACCTTCTAATATTATTGCATGATTCAGAAATTGATGTGCTACACTATTTTTCAGCAATAGATATGTTTGCATCTGGTGGATGGTACAAGGTGCGTACCACAAATTTTGCCCTAGCTACATTGAACTTAATCAAGACGACTTTACAGAATATATCAACATCTATTTCATTACATGGCGGGTATTTATTAACAGCTATAAATTTATCACCGCCATAGGAATGCAATCTATCTTTATGGAAAATATTCCTGCTGTTACTAAAAAATTCTGCAGAACTTATATCCAGTTTTAATTAACATTCAGTACGTATTACAATGTCTGATTCTGTGTAAATAATAAATCTGTATGTACTTATTTCAGATTTTTATTATATTAATGCTACCTTATTTATTCATTATTAAAATTTATATTTTTTAAAAGTAAGGTGTGTCAGGGTTATTGAAGACCAATATTAACTAAGTTCAACTTAAACTATGAAAAAATGGTCTTTGAAGCAAGAAGTGTAGGACTCTTTAAAAATCAATCAGCAGAATCTTCTCTTTAAAAACATATGTTCAAAAGTTTTTATTTTAACAAATTCAAATTTTTGAAGCAAAAAAACAGAGGAAGAACCAATGTATGCCACCACTAATTCTACTCTAGTTCAGCGTAGGGGTAATTGCAAAATATCTGCTCAGTGATGACTATTTTGGTCTTTGGATGGCTTGAAATGGAAAAAAATTTGCTGAATTATACAGTTTTCCCTGTAGCAGATCAGAAGATACGAAGAAATGAAAGAAAGAAAAAAGATAACCAGAAAATAATTAACAACTGAAAAGCCTTCTTTAATGACAAAAACCTATATTTAAAACATTAAAAATAAGAACTAAATTTACAGTTTCAACAGATATCCTTGTTACAGTTAAATTTCTCATCTTCAGTTTTTCTTGAGTAGTTTCTTACCATTTTGTGAAGAGAACATTAGATGGGAAGAATTAAATAAAATAAGCAAATGGAAAGTTTGGCAATTCTCACAAGAGTAATGTATTAAAATAATAATTAATTTTTATCAGTATCATAATTACAATAAATAAGTAATGTATAATAATTATTCTAGCATTAATTATGCTTAATAATAATTAACAAGAAATAAAGTATAAGGAAAAACAACATTAGCTATTTAATTCTTGGATGATACACATTCTTAAGTAATTAATTATTAATCTTAAATCATTAATACTCAAAAAGGGGGAATTGTATACCACTCTGCACTTGCCCCAGCGGCCACATCTGCACTTATCCCAATACGGAATTTTTGTGGGGCAAGTACAGACCAGGGATTAACATATAAAAAATAATAAGTAAGATAAATAACTGGACACAGTATTAATGACTAACATCACATGTATCACCCTAGCACAAATAAGTCTTGAGACCCCTTCAACTAAGGTGGATGATGGCAGATGCAACTCTCTTCACATATTACTTTTGATAACAAGCTTAACTGGGCAGGACACATTGGACAGGTGGTAGGAAAAGGTTTCAAAGTTCTGCACTTGTTGGAGAGAGTGATGAGGGGATGTACGAGAGAAGTAAAGGAATTGGGTTACAAAACTTTGGTCAGACCATTGCTCGACCATTGCCCTCATTTTACGTATCAAATACAGGAGTTGGAGAGGGTGCAAAAAAGGGCTGATATGTTTCTGGAAATTATCGCAGAATGCAATCAGTGACGGATATGATAAAGGAGCTGGAATAAGATTCATTGCAAGACAGGAGGAGGATGAGGAGGGTCATGGGAATATACAGGGCATATACTGGCAAAGAAGCATGGAAAGATATTGCAATAGGTATGAAAAGTAGTGCATGGAAGGGAAAAGATGACCATGACCACAAGCTGGCACTCAATTTCAGGCACAAGGGTGTGGGAAGATTCTCTTTTTTAGGTAAGGGTGTCAGGGATTGGAATGAGTTACCAAGAGAAATGGTGAATAATACCAAAAACTTTGAAAGAATTTAAAGATAAAATTTGTAGAGGGCAAATGTAGGTGGGTGCAGGATAGGGGGCAGATGGGTGTGTAGGGAAATTTCCACCAGAGCCTGTGCTCCATTGCAATTAAATTAAATTAAATTAACTCCAACTGAAATCGCACGGAGTCTTTGTAACTTTCAAAGAAGATTATGCTTAGTGCTAAATTTAATCTGGTGCCAGGTAAATGAAAGAGCAAATTTCTTATAAAAATTTGCTCAATCCCCTCCCAAACCAAAATCCTGGATCCGCCCCTGCCTAGAAATGCACTTGCCCTGGTGCGCTTTATGCATATCTATTTGTGCATTCTGCCACCACCTGTGATATATTTTCTCCCCCCCCCCCATCTCCACCCCCACCCCCCAAAGTTATAGGCCTAACATTAGTTCAGCCCTAGCACCCACACTTTGTCCTCCATATCAAAAATAGTCAAGCAGTAAGCCTTGCCATGCACACACCTCTCTTGCCAAATGGGCTGTTCCTTTCTGCAGGAATAAGGGTATAAACTGAATTATTCATCTTGTGTTTTTCTCACAGCCATTCTGCATTCTACTTTGGTGAAAGATGAGTTCCTTATATATAACTGTTAGAAAACAAAGGTGCTATAAAGTGGAGACATTAAACATTTGAATACGAGAATAATGATCACTTACCAAAGCAGAAGATTGTTCCAGCATGGAAAACAGAAAAATACGTAGACACAAAGAGTGACGAAATTTTCAGGCTCATAACCCTTCTTCAACAATAGAGTGAGGTAGCTGCCTGATGGAGTCTGGCAGCTAATTGGGGAGGCCGACTGTTGGCCAGTAGTTCACAGTGGGGAAAAATCAACATGGTGAGAAGTATGGGAGGTAGTTGAAAGGTGGTAACCTGAAAATTATGAACATGTCAGGAGAACAAGTCACAAATACTTGGAAGAAGTTGGCAGAAAATATTAATCAGTAAAATTTCTTCTTTTATAAAGACATAAAACATACATACAAAAATATACAATTTTTGTTTAAAAAAAAAAAAAAAAAAAAGACAGTACACACTATTCAAAGATTAGCTCAAATGAGCGGTGATTCTTTGGGAAGAGATAGAGGGAGTGAAGAATGGGTGGAAAAGAAAGAAGATTAATGGGTGTTATCTTAAATTAAGACTTGGCAGCTGATGACCAATTCAGCTGGTAAGCCAGGTCTCACCTTATAAGTTCAGAGGTGCTGCTTTTGTCTGAAAGGACAATGATGGCACAGACAGTGAAGCTAGAATTGAAATTGTTGGTGTCATGCTTGGTGGTATGACAAGATACTGGGCGTTCGGAGTCCTCGATAAATATCATTTGTTTGTGTCCTTCATTATAACGGGTAGTGAATTAATGATATAACCAATGTATGAGGTTGGGCAATGGTTGCACATGAGTTGATGTATTAGGCTGGAGGATACACATATGGCAAGTCCTATGATGGCAAAGCTTCCTCAAGTTACTGAGTATAGTGCACAATTTGCACCAGGATCTGCTACATGGACTGTTTGTAAGGTGAAGAGTCCCATGTTTATAGACTAGGAGTCGGCTGAGGTTCGCGGGTCTACTGAAGCAGTTTCTAGGTGGGTGAGGGAGGATTTTTGGAAGCAGAGTTCTCATTTCAGGACAAGCACAAAATAAATCATAATACTGTTGCAGAACTCAGTTAATTGATTTCAGATTTGGATGGTACTGGATGACCAAAACATGACTGTGGTTTGGTTTTAGAGTTTTGGATGTTTGATCGGTTGATTACATTGTGGTTATGAAATAATTTGGTGGGTAATTACAGTATATCGAAGTTTGGGAGATATTATTGGAATATAGTATAAGGGCAAGCTGGTTGGAACTTATGTGTCTCCCACAAATGCCAAGGCAGTTGCAGAGAGAGCATTTGATGTGATAAGAATGGCAGCTGTCATAATGAAGGTACTGTTGTAGATTGGTTGGTTTGGTATGGACGGATGAGCAGAGGTGGCCATCCAAGAGGGGTAAATCAACGTCTAGGAAAGTGACATGTATGTAGGAATAGGTTCATGTGAAGGACACTGAGAAGGTTATCAAGATCATGAAAATAACAATCAAATACCTCACTGCATTCTGATATGCCATCCAACTATTCAAATTACAATCACATATTCTCTACCTAAAATCATGTCTGAACTTCAGTATTTCCCTAATAGCATCACTATAAAATGTCCCGTATTTGATTGCTCCCTCCCCCAAGTTTACATGTTGTTCTATGCTTCCCACTCCTTGTTCTCCAGCAGTAAACTGATCTGGTAAGTCAACACTCCAGGCACCTTGTATCTAGAAATGGGTCACAAATAACAAGCTGCTACAATTAACTGTTACTTTAACAGACTGATTAGCAGGTAGCAGTTTAAAAGAAAACTGGCAGTTATTAAAATATCTGGTAACACTACCCACTGATATCACAGTAATTACTCTTCAATCGCCCACTGTTAGCACATCATCAATGCTTATTACACCCTGTAACTAACTGTAGTAATGACCATCAAATGACACCACCATTGCAAAATGCTTATTGCTACTTTGCCACTTGCCAGTTACTAACTTCAATAGTGCCCAATAGTACCCAACAGATGTTGCTATTACTGACAATGATAGATGCAACTTTGCAGATAATATTTGCGATATGGGTCAAAATTTATCACTTCTCTGTGACTTGGCAACCCTCAAGCCTGTTTTTGGCATCTGTCCACTGTCGTAAACCACCTATTGATGCTATTTGTTACTTGTTGCGATAGCTGGCTACCCGTGTCACCACTGTCACAAAACACTTATGGTGTCTTTGCCAGTTACTACTTGTGATAGACACCATTAAATAATACCACTCTCGTAAACAACATATTGCTTTGTAAGACTGGGGGAGAATATTGCCGCCTGACAGTTACTAACTGTGATAGCAACCTTCAGACAACACTGCCACCACAAAGTGCTTATTGTTACTTTTGCTTGTTGCGATAGCAGCCAACAGAAAGCGAACCATTGAAAGGTGCTACTTTGAAAGTGGAGTATACTACTCATAGATTCTAGCAAAATTGTTTGTTCTTGATCCAGCTTTCATGGTAGTCAGATTGTTACAGAATGATAACATCACTTATTCACTTGTGTTTGAGAATAAAGTTTATTTCTTCCATACAATTAATGAATTTGCTTAATGCATTAACATTGCCAAATTATTTCCATGATCCAAAGTCTTATTGACATTTGTAAAGAAATCTTCGATGCTGACATCAAAAGAATTGTTGTAGCCAATTTGTTAGAAATCCTGAGATCCAGATATCAAAACCTGGAAATGGTCAAGTCTATTGCTTTAAAACTCTGCCTGACCCAAGGTTTAAAATAATTCCATTTAGACGCCACACACAAGCAGCAGCACAAGTAATATATATATATATATCATGTCAGTGAAACTGGGTGAATGCAGGCAGAGTCATTTGATTAGATATCTGAAACAGCTCAACCACTGCAAACATGCCAATCAGGATCCATTTTAGAAGTTCAGTGTTGCATGGAAATGCAAAATATTAATAGGACAGAACACCCTCTGCAGTGGTGCTGAGATCATGGTTCACTACTCCCATCAATGTCACAGATTCTAAAAGTGAGATTCAATGTTGTTGCAACTTCAGTACTTTGTGAAGGAACGTTTTCAAATACTGGTTTTATATTAAGTGATAGGAATTCTAGGATTGGATCATCCCAGGTACAACAGCTAGTGTTTACTAATATGAATGAGGAATGACTGTTCACAAAAAAATTGTTTTATATCCTAGCTAATAGATTTTAGTTTCTTTTTAATATCTACTTAATAGTAATAATGGAACACTAGTTCTAGCATAAAGAAATATCTAATTATGGAAAGTAAAGATAAATTATAACCAACACTCAACATAGTTGACAGAAGAAGTGCAACAGCATAAAAATGCACAAACGCAAAAAAGAAATAATATTTTTAGCCATTCCATGTTTCAAGAAAAGAAAATCATTTCACTGAGCTCACGCAATCACCTGCTGGCAGCACAGCCACATGCATGATGGAATTAACAATTGGAGATGTCAGGGGGAGCAATGATAATATCGCTGGAAATATGAATTGTGGGAAAGAAACTAATTAAAAAAAGGGGGAATTGAAAAAAAGGAGAAATATTTTATATTTTTTAAAAATTGGAGACTGCCGACAGAAGTGAAAACTTAAAAACTATTAATACCATATGAGTAACATGTCATACTTATAGCTACAGATATACTAAATAATAGTAATTCTGTGTGGACGTAATGACCTTATTACAGGGTTTCTATTAGCTGCACTTTCTGCCCCTGCTTTAGCCGCCCTAACCTAACCCGGTAGTGCTACCAGATACAAGGGACATATAATTCAACTAGAAACACAAATTGCGGAAGCATTCTGGATACTTCATATTACAAAGCTAGCTATGCCAGATATGAAGCTTGGGTTAATGGTCTATGAAAATCCCCACCGAGGCAGAGATCTGAACCAGGGACTATTCGTTCGCCAGTTAGACACCTTAACCATGGAGCCACTTGTAAAACATCTTAGAATTTCCCATAACGAAGTTAGTTTCCAAGACAGCGAGTCCAATTGAAATATATGGTACCACCATGTTAAAGTCATTTTTACCATTAATTTTGAAAATAATTTCGAGTAATATGTCCTACATAAGCATTAATTCAAGTGTGAATAGTAAATTCTAGAGTTAAATTCATTGAAACAGCTGTTGAGAAACTTAACCTCAGATTTGAATATATAATATTTGACTTTCATATAACTTTGCTAAATGAGTATATTTCTTTAGTCCAAAAGATGTTTAGGTAAATAAATAGCCAGAAGATGATAAAGTCTGGTGTTAGAAGATCTAAATATGTTTAAAAGTGATTTGCCGGTTTAGAATTTTGTCACGTAATTTTCCACTCTAAAATTGAAGTATTCAGACAGTTAAGAAGTCAATTGATAGATAGAAAGTAGCGCAATTTTGGTTGAAACAACATATTAAAAATTTGGAAAGTTTTATGCATTCTTAAAGATCGTTTTTAGATATAATTTGGTATAACAAGACATGTGCTTCATGAAAAAGTTAAATATTTCAGTCTTATTCGGGAATTCATGAAAAGAAATTATGTTTAGAGTAAAGTTTATTTAAATATAAAGAAGTTTGAGCAAGTTTTATTTCAAGGTATTAAAGCATTTGATTGTACTAAAGTAAAATAGGTTTTGGCGCTAGAAATGCTTGGATGAGATGACTTGAAATCGAACTGCATTTGGGAGGATCAGTATTTCGAAAATTCATAATAAATCAGGGAATATAATTAGAGATTCCAAATTTTTACAGTAACCGTTTTTCAATATGGAAATTTGTTAGAAGCTATTTTCAAGTCGATATTCTGAATATTTCAAGTAGTCAAATTTTGTTTTCAAACTTTACACCACTTTCAAAATTAGGTAAAATACTTTATTTCATATCGGAGGATACGTGAAAAATAGGAGAATAGAATGAAATTTGTTTCAACTTGGTAGGAGTAATATTTGGGAAGCTATGGCAATCACATCTTAATGACTCTTTGCTGGCAAAACTATTAAAGTTACAAATAGCTTAATTTAACGTTTGTAATAATATCTTGCAGCTCCCAAAATTTCAGAGAGATAGGATTACTTTTGTTGCCAAGGTCAAATTGTATTGCGAAATATCATTAGAAACTCATCAGTTATCTGATACGATTCATGGGAATGACCGGAAAGCTTGGTTCCCAGGGGTAGATTCTATAAATACTCCCTCCAGAACCTTTCCTCGCCCCAGTTGATAAACGGCAGTCTAGTTGTGCAGAACCACTACGTAGGGCGGTAGCTAATTTTGGGCGCGTGGGGCGGCAAAGTACCAACTTATGCAGGAACGGTTGAATTTTGGTCATGGGTGAAAATAACTGTAAATACCTCATGTAGCTAAGTAGTTGTGGGAGCGTGAGGTTGGTCTAGCTTGAATGGTTGGTCGGATCTGCAAAATGTTTTTCGGAAAAAAACTGTTTGATTGCCTGTACAGTTTTCTGACTTGATAAAATTTGAAGAATATATTTAACTAACAAGAATGAACTAGTCATCATCATTGAACTTTTACCTTTCAATAGTTTTTGGATTAAAAGCTATGCGGTGGCCAAGTCATCAAATAAGTCAGAATTGTAGCATCCAAGGTGACACACGGTTATAGCTAAGATTCAGTGTTTATGCTCCACCCCAAGCATAAGCTTGTTGTCTTATACACTAGACCACAACAGATATATTGTTAACATTAGTATGCCAATAATATGAGCTCATAAGATTTGATCCATTCAAAAACCACCCAATGCACTTAAAGAAGTTTTCACTTCAAAAAATCAAACTTGGTCCACAAACCGACAGTTCGTCAAATCTTTCTGAAGGAGATGTACCAAGCTATTGTGTCAGAGGCAAGAAGGCTAATTCCTTTCTTCAGGGGCCTGGAGTTTAACATGGAATCAGAACTACGGAATGTCCGAGCATAGCTCATATAATCAAATACAAGTCCTAAAAATTCCTAATCACCGCAGATTTGAACCTACGACTGGAGAGAGAACTTTTGGAACTTTTGGATAAAAACAATGGGTTTGTATGAACAGTGGTGACAGAAATTAAGGCGAGGGGAGGAAGGAGGAGAGGGTTTAGGTTTCTGTTAATTTAATGTAAACAGTGTTTTTCTATTTGTTTTATAGTACACATATTCAAAGTTTCATCAAATTTGGATAAAAACTATGTGATGTGTTTGTATAAAGATCTTGCCCATCCAAAAACCATCCAACACGCATATCATTTGTGCAACAGTTGGCATGTCAGTGATGTGACTTCATAAACTCATAGATTTACCCCTGTCCAAACACTGCATAATGTGCTTGTAGAAAATTGAATTGAATTAAGTTGCACAGTCACACCAAGGCTGTACCCATTGAAACTAACCACAGCCCCACTTTCATCACCCAGTTATTGCCTGGACTTGAGTCAATTAACCTAATCTTTCGCCATGGGCATGGCTTCCTACATTCCTTCCCCGGGATGTGCACCATTCTTCATAAAATCCTGACCACTGCCCCACACACGTTTTAACAGACCACCAAATCTAAAAAATATCTTGGTTTATAAATATTCACCCAGTAATTCCACCAAACTACCACAAGGATTATTCCCGTGTAAAAGACCCCCCCCCCCCCCCCCATGTAAAACATGTAGCATGCATCCAGCTACTACCACTTACTCCAATTCTACCACAGGTGAAACATTCCCTATCAAACACATCTCATATATCAACTTACATGCCTCAATTGCTCCAGCTCATACATAGGCCCCACTACTAACCCACTTGAAATCAGAATGAATGGACACAGGCAGACAGTGTATGCTAACAATGAGATCGCCCATAAGATGCCAGTTCCCACAATCGTGAATAATTTAAACAAATGTTTCACAGTTAAGGCAATCAGAGTTTTCCCTGACAACACAACCTCCTATGAACTATGTAGATGGGAACTAGCCTATCAGAATATCCGGAACACCAGACATCCTCCAGATCTCAATCTCCGATAAATCTCTCCCACCAGACCCAACACTTATTATCACTACTATTTATATTTTATTTTTCGTACTTAAAGTTTTTCAAAATATGATTTAAATTTATATCATCACTCATTTATTATGTTGCTCTCCCACTTCCAATGATAATATACCTTCAGCATTATCTATTTAGTATTTGCACTTCCCACCTCTTCTATACTACCATCTATACCGAACATGCCATTCACCAGACAGTTGTCATTGTGTGCAAGTCTGGCTCCACCTGGTGTCTCACTTTTAGCTAGAATAAGGCTAATGCTGAAATATTACGCGTTTCTTGTGTTTGTACTTTTTTATGTTCATCATTCCCAGGCACCTCCATCTGTGGTAAGTGTTGAGTCATATTTCCCTATCCTTCCCGAGTTTTATATATATATATATGTACTAGGAAAGAAGGGCACTATAAAGCAGATACATTAAACATTTAGATGTGAGAATAACCACCATGTACCAAAATTTTACTGTGGTGTCAAAACATGGAAACATGGAAATACAAGGAACACACATAGAGCATTGAAATTTTCAGGCTTATACCTCCTCTTCAACAATAGAATGAGGTTGCTGCCTGATGGAAATAAATTAATTATACTGACAAGTGATTTGTATCCAGAATGAAGAAGGCAACTATTATCTGCGATTGAGGCCTGGGGGTGATTGCTTTCCAGAATGTGTTGGTAGGCCAATTCCCACTTGCAGAGATTGAATTGGGAAATGGTATCAGGAAATACTCCAATAGCTTTGAATGTGAAGCAGTTATTGAAGTCACAAGTTTTGCAACAAGGTGGCATAGATTTTGGGAGTAAACTGTTGATTTGTGACCATTAATTCTGATAGGTAATGTGTTCGAGATGAGAATGACGCAAGAACTTTGGCAATGGAAGGATACAAGAGCTTGTATCAGGCTATTGGAATAAAGGGTAAAGCATTCTTGATCAGAACAGATATGGCTACCTCAGATGATTAGGTTAAGAAAGCGTTTTGTGTCATATGGGTGTCAGCTAAGAATAGCCTACAGATGATAACAAATATATTAATACAGAAATATAGATGTATTACTAGAAAAAGAAGAAGCAGGAATAGAATATAGAAATACTTGTGCAGTAGATCAAAATGATGAATTTTAAGGAGAAAAATTCAGTTAGACATAAAATTATAATATATGAAAAACCTGTAGAACAAGTTTCACATTACAATTATTTAATGCAGATAAAGAAACTGCTGTTAGGCATTGAAACGTCATGTGGCAGGCCAGAGTGAGGTCACATCTCTTCCCACCTCCCCCTCCCCCATATGTCCTGCCTCCTACATAACTGAGGTTACTACTAACTGAAATAGCGTGAATTTTGTTTGTTTTTTTACGTGTTCATCTCACCCTCCTGCTTTCATCTCATGTTACTTTTTCCTATCTTAATTACAAGGGTGGTTTAAAAGTGTTCAGAATTGAACAGAAAGAAATTGAAACTCTCTTTATTTTTCAGTCTCCCTGTACACTAATGCACCTGGCCCAGCAATGTTCCAATTCCTTCATCCCTTCTTGAAAATTAGATTTCTCCAGACCAGCAAAATACCCATCAACTTTGGTTGCCAGTTCTTCATTTGAAGAGAATCTCTGTCCACTGATATGGAATATTGAACTTAGGGAAGAGATGGAAGTCTGATGGAGCCAAAACAGGTGCATAAGGTGGATGTGACAACAATTCATATCTTAATTCATGTAATTTTGCCATGGCAATGACTCTCGTGTTAGAGCGCACTATTTTTTGATGAAAGACAACTTTTTTCCTTGCCAAACCTGGCCTTTTTTCATTTTTCTTTGATTGTAATTCATCCATGAGGATATTGTAGTATATGCCTATAATTGTTTGACCATTGGGAAGAAAATCTATAAACAGAATCGCTTTCTCATCCCAGAAAACTAAGGCCATGACCTTCCCAACCAGCTGTATTGCCTTTGCTTTCTTTGGTGGTGGTGAATCTACATGTTTCCACTACTTTTATTGTTGTTTTGTCTCTGGGATATCGTAGTGAACTTAAGTTTCATCTGTGGTCTCAAACCAGTGCAAAAATTCTCATTGGTTTCTCTGAAAATGGGTCAAATATTGTTCGGACATTTTCACTGTGATATGTATATGAACCAGTGTTAAGAGTTGCTTTCTACCCAAAGCACTGACATGTCACTTGTTTACTCCTAAAGGTGACCGATTATTATGCGGGAACCTCATTGCGGTAGCACTGACATCTGGTGGTGATTCTGAGCACTATCTAAACTATCCTTGTACAATTGTTTAGGAAAACACACAGATGAAATAAGATTTTTGAGAAATGTTAAGGGGGACTCCAGACTAGACAGAATACATAACACAGAAGTAAGAACAGAATTAGCATCTACAATATGAAAGAAAGACTAAAATATAACAGAAGCAAATGGAAAGAACATATCAACCTGATAGCCAATATCAGATTAAAAAAATTAAATTATAAATCCAAAGGAAGAAAGATATGGGTCAACTGACAGAGTAAAATTCAAATGCGAAGTCAGAACTGGACTCTGTCTATACTGTGAAGTGCTGATAATTCTCCTTTATCATAACTGTTACCAACTGTGTTCTGCAATAATTTCTAGTGACAGATTTAACAGCCCTTGTAACATAATGAGTTTCATGGAGAAATTACAAAAGGCTTAAGGTTACTTTGGGAGAAATTAGTAGTTAAGGAAATGACCAGAGTAACAAACAGAGAGTGAGCGAGGTAATAGGTGTGTGCGTTTGAGATGATGATAAACTGTTACTGCGAGCAAAGGACGTTGTATCTTTCTTGTATCAATTGTTGGTAATTTAAGAAAATTACATATTGTAGTCATATATGTTATTAAGGTGAAGAAGAATATAAGGTCCCTGTATAAACCCTCAATAAAAAGTTTTCCAGAGTATTTTTCCCAAATATATGGTAAACTTGGGGAGTGTTGTAGCATAACAAGTTTCATGGAGAAATTAGAAAAGGCTTAAGGTTACTTTGGGAGAAATTAGTAGTCATGGAAATGACTGGAGTAACAAACAGAGAGCGAGTGAGGTAATAGGTATGTGCATTTGAGTTGATGATAAACTATTACTGTGAGCAAAGGACCTTCTATCTTCAGATCCTAATCTATTGAATGCTACTTTAATAAATTGCAAGAATTCATATGACAGTTTGTTGTTATTTGAATAGAAGGCATTAGGTTAATAACTTTGAGGGTTAAAGTTTTGAACAAGTTTAAAAGGGACATGTATCCCTGGCAACTGTGATTTAAGATATAAAGAAACTTGAAGTCCCATAGCTACACATATAGATGATCCGATAAGAAGAAAACTAAAAATACACTCTCTCCAATTCCCGTATTTGATACCCAAAATATGGGTTTCATATAGGGATTTCAATCCAGCAAAGCGGGAACCGCAATCCCGCGGGATCCCACATGATTAGACAGTCTGGCGGATCCCGCACAAAATTAAGCGGATCCGCAATCCGCAAAATCTGGCGGAAACGCGTGTCAGTCTGCGTGACTCGCTGCCCCACTCGGTCTCTGTTGGATATTTTGCACTGTTTGCCTGTACCCTTCCAGTTGGCATTTGACTCAAATGACCAAGCGTTTGTTTTTGTCAACCTTCGTCATTCGTAAGTAAATAAATACACTTTTACGTATTCTTCTGTAATTTGAGTTATGGTGCGTATTTAGTACAATTTTCTAAATATATAATTATTTTTTAAGAGTCGCACACGTTGGAAGCACCTTAGAATTTTGGTAAATTCTAGCTCCTCACTTTTAGGCATAAGGGGGGAAGCTCACTCTTTAGTAACAGATAGTTTCATTGCTTGTATAGGTTAGGAGAGTGAGGCTTTATATAGCATACAGATATTGTAACCAACAGATTAAATAAACCTTTTTAGAAGCAGTAAAAGTATTCAAAAGTTAATAAAAGGCCTAAATAAACTTTCTAAAGCAGTAAGAAAACATTATCTTGGGAGGAAATAGGTTAATTCACTCAAATTCAATTACTAAATAATAAACCTTGCAATAGCTCAATTTCAACATTTCTAAACCAATTTAAATGCAGTAAAGACTGTCAGTAGTTGATAAAAGCCGGATATAAACTTTGTATAATAGTAAATAAACTCTAAATCAACCGAAAATTAAATAATCATTAATAATTCAGTTTTGAACCTGTGAGCTTCTACTTTGGGAGCATTTCGTCATTTCTAAACCGATTTAAGAGCAATAAAGTAGCTAAACATTTAATAAGCCAACTAAATTAACTTTTTACACTAATATAAAAACTTTCTACTAACCTGAAACATGAAAATCCATAATAATTCAGTTCACCACACAATAGATTTCTAATATTTGGTATTTCACTGTTTTTACACACTTTCGAACGATATAAAGTAGTTTTAAAGAAGTAATAGCACAGTTAAAATATAAATACACTAAAATTCCGTAGTTTCTGGACGTGTAAATAACTTAAATCAATTTTTAACACTTCATTAGGTGCACTTCACTTTCAACATTTTTTATCACAAAATACTAGAAAGCTTTGGAAATAAAAAGTAGATTTCTTGAAAGACCCGAAAATCTAATATCACACATATTAATTTCAAGTCATTCCATGCAGTAGAACAGATTCTATAAAGACTTTAAAAATTATTCTACAACGAAAGCACCTGCCAAGTTTAGGAATTTATTACAGCTGATCAAAGTTAGATACAGAGATGAAACAACTTTCAGAATACGAAACTCAACACAGAGAATATTGTGGTAATTTTACATTTTCGCTAAAAGTAATAGAAATAAAGTTATTAAATTAAAACATACTTAGCATTTTTGGTAAATCTTGTCAACGCTGTAATTTCACTATCCGTGCATCAATCTTAATCAAAGTTACACCAAAAAACTCAGGAATTTTGGGAAAACACGCTGATAACAATAATATCTAGATAAATTGTGATTTAACTGAAATGACGAAATATAGAAACTTCGAGAATAACAGTAATTCCCCGGCGTAGAAAATAGTTCACATCATACGCTTAGAATTTCTAAACTAAAAGCTTAAAGTTACTCACTGCATAGCCATTATTTCTCTATTAAAAAAGTCTAAATACTGTCACACTTTAGTTTCCTTATATCCGTTTGGTTACCGAGATAATTAGGACCTAAATTTTCTAAGTGTTAGCAGAAAGCTGTGTTTTGGCTGTGACGTCAGAGAGTCTATATAACCTGTTGCGCAGATGGACGGCCATCTTTACTAGTCCGGGAGCTGTGCTGATATGTGCATATAGGTTGTGTAAGTGTCGGTGCTGTTGGGTAGAAGATGGTCAAGGTTGGCACTACCGAGTCGGACATTTTGGGACTTCGGCTTATGGCGGGTTTTCAACGATAACATGAACTGATAGAATTTTACATCAGGGGTTCGGTCGGGTTTTAACATCTCTCCACAACTTGCAAACTTTTGTAAAAGTAGTTTCGATTAGCCGAATCAACTTTTAGAATGCTATTTTGAACTTTTGGTTTTCATTTGAATAAATTTGAAGAATTCTGAAAAGTGAACCGTTATTATTTCGTAGTTAGCTGATAACCCTTTTCAATATTTGTGGGTCAACAAATATTGTGGTAACCTGAAGCATTCGAGTTGAACTATCCAGGCTACATGGTCACAACAAAATTATTTCGTAAGTTTTTCCAGAGAACGGTTAGTCATCATCAAGAGTGTAAGTTGAGGCACTAAGGCTATACTCAGCCCCAGTATCAGCCTAGGGTCTTACAACGTTATCTGAACTACACGGTTACAGCTTTTTATTCACGGTTTCATTATTCCAATTTTCTGTATTTGCAGATTAAGTAATTGTGACAATTTCCTAATTTACGGCTGAAAATTTGATTATTCGTTGATATGAAACAAATGATATCGTAATTTTAACGATCGCGTACCTATTTATTTAACAGCTATCAAAAGGAAATTGTATATCCTTTGACTTATTGTTGTTTTGGCCGATGCCTCAATGCGTTTCTTTGACGAAAGCCACCTGCTTACATGTGCCGCTCAGGCCTTCGATTAATCCCTCTTCTCCTTGTTATTATTTCCACTAAAGGTAAAAGACGTTATAATGAAATTTTCACGGGTGTATCGACGAATTGTGTTGTAGGAACACCATACTTCGATGGCTGCCTCCGCTGTCTTCCTCAGGTGTGTAATTTCGTGTGTTTGCAATGAAATCCGGATATACAACCTACGAGGACTTCACTGCAATCATTCGCCGAGAAAGTCTCCTTTCTTACTAAAAAATAATAATTTCCACTCTAAAAACATCGTTACGCCACATAGGTAAATCTGAAATACTTGACAGTTTACGTGTTGGTGAGTAGTTTCTTTTAATAACATTGAATCGACTATAATATCAATCAAAGAATCAGGAGATATAATAATGAATCACGCAATAAAAGGCCAAGTCTCGTGCTCGTGCAGTGACAAAAAGTTACGAGATCTTGTTCGGAGCCAAGTCTACACTTAACAGAGTATATTTACTTCACTTTGTGAAATGGAATGCTTTTCTCGGTGTTATGGAACGTTTATTTACAATTAAAAAAAAAAAAAAACTCTGTTAACTTGGCCATTAAGCAAACCATATTTTTAAACTTATGTGATGTATTGTAAGGCACATAATATAACCTAAGACTCAATATTTTCCATTTTTATTATTTATTTAAAAATTGGTTTAGATTAAAAAACAAAAATGTGAAACCTCGAAATACACATAAGACACGCTAAAAAGTTTTAATGTCATTTTACCAATCAAAATATTGTTAACTGTTAATTTTTATCATTTAACATTAAAAATTATTTATTAATATAATTATTATTTAATTTATTAATGTTTTAAGTAACTATGTTTTAAATATATGCGTTAAAAAACTGTTTGTACTAATCCCGCACGGATCCCGCGGGATTGAAAACACTGCGGGATTGCAATCCTTAGTTTCATACTACTCTACCATATTCAAGAATTGGTCTGGCCAAAGTTTTGTGACCCAATTCCCTCACTTCTTTGGTATATCCCCACATCACTCTCTCTATTTTTTTTACTTTTGGCTTTATGTGTCATCAATGTTGAGATTATTAGAGGCGGGATGGGACTGGGGACAAGGAATGAGAAGGAATTCAGCCATAAAATATATATTTTACCAGTTCATATAGGAGCTATGCACTTATAGCTACTATAATCTGGTCTAAAATTCAAGAAGGGAGTATTTGAGCTATAAAAGAATGCTGGAATGTAATATTTGTATCGCAAATGCACCTTTATATGGAAGAGGATGAGAAATTACACCCAATACTCACCAAAATTGAAGAGAGGAGGGCTGCAGCAATTAAAAAACTAAAATAAAAAAAAAAATGGGCAAAGCTCTTTTTCAATAATATAGAAATATATCGCCATGCTTGCGCAATTGCCTGCGGCCAACACAGCCACACGCATAATGGAACTGACCATTGGAGATGGTGAGGGAAGCAACGATCATATAATCAGAAATATTAATTCAAAGAAAGAGAACAACATAAGAATAAGGAGACATTTAAAAGAGGAGAAATAGTAGTAAATTTTAAAATATAAAAGTTTTTTATATATATATATATATATATATAGGATGTAAGACGCAAGCTTGCAGTGGGGTTCTGCATAAACACGTTGTCTTAACTCTGACCGTGTGTAGCCTTGGATGTAACAGTATTGACTTAGTAAAGATGATACGGCCGCCACATAGGTTTTTAACCAGAAAACTATAAAAAGGTAAAGTTCAATAAATAGTTCATTGCCATTTAAATAAGTATATTCTTCCAAAAGTTCACAAAGCCAAAAACTGTACAGGCAGTCAGACGAATTTTCCAAGGAAATTGTCAGGGACTAGTCGAATACTGGGGGATTAGGTATCGACTATGATCACCTGAACCAGTCTGCTGCCAAAATATTCTGAGTCCAAAAGAAAGTTCTGTAACCGTGTTAAAACCTTTTATGCTAACTGATAAATAAGACCACAGTCGCCACTTGTAGTTTTAAACCCACCACAAGAAGGGTAGTAAAGTATAAAATGAAAATCAAGAGTCAAAATCACTAAGTTATATTTTCCAAAATTCTTCAAACAAATATTGTCATTGTACAGTTAGCAAAGCAATCGGATATTATCGTCACCAAAGATTACAAGTTGAGATCAAGAGCATTAAACCGCTTCTCCCCCAGTTGAAACAAAACAAAAGTTCGAAATTCACATGTCCATCCAAATTTTCAAAATGTCCGCCACTACGCGTCCTTTCCTCAGACATGCGCACTACTAGACCTAGCCATGATGTTCCATCTTGCCCTGACCACTCCGCGCGAAACCCGAACGTGCGTTCACATGCACTTCAACATCTAGACTGATCTATCGGCTCCCCGGTGTCTTCTTCCCGCTTTCTTATATAGGAGTTGCTCATGTGATGACGTATTTCTACAGTGTACCTCCGCGCTCTTAAACATACCCTACTGTTTGATCTAATAACTTTCTTAATACTAGGTTAATCTCAGCAAGGAAATGGTAAAAGTGATGTGTGTTACTAGATGAAGTGTTCAGTGCCTGAATATTATGTTAATTTTGTCTCTCCAAAAACTTGTCGATATGGTTGATTTTCCTAAGTCTTACGGCTTTAGTCAAAGTTTTGTTATTTTTAAAATTGGTTGTTCTTATTAACGCGAAAGTAAGTTTAAAATATTATTCTCGATTTTAGGTTCTCCCGAAATATCTACTTTGTTTAAGTCAGTTAAGTTATGGTAAAACCGTTAATTCCTAACAATCGGTTGTGGCTACTATTTAGTTTTCATGGAATAACTCTGAAGTTTTATGGATTATTGAGCCGGAAAAATTATCAAAGTGTAGCCTGAATTTACCTGCGCATTTTAAAGTTTATCTTATCTCTGTAGCTGTTCTATCAGAGACACAATAAATTATTTAGTGATTTACACGTGGATTTTATGTCGAGTGTTTTTAGGAAAATCATAACATCGGTACTATGGCTTCAAATTGCGTGGAATTAATATGTGTGAAGCTAAAGGAATTGATTGTCCCGGCAAACTATTTTATAACCCGGAATTCAAGTAGGCTTTTGAATAATAAAATGCTCAAGTTGGGTGTTCAATTTTACGTGTTCATATTATGTTTAAAAAATACTCAGAAGGTTGGAAATTATCTGATTTAGATGAATTTGATTCTCTCTATGGCTATTTTAATTTATTAGCTACTTTATATCGCGTGGCAATGTTTAAAATCAGTGTAGAAGCATTTTATGTGTGCAGTGTCTGTAACAAATTATTTCATGATCGGATTAACATTCAACAGGTTAGTGAAATGTCTTAAAATGTGTTTAGAAAATTAATTATGTGTGTTAGCTGGTATTTACATGTCCTTAGCGCTCTTGAAATGGCTTTAAAGTGCTGGAATTAATTCCGAAAGGTTGACAAAATTGCTTGATTTACCGGCGTCTATTTACTCACTGATATTTCATATTCTACAGACTGAAACTATTCAAAACCTATTAAAATTGAAAGATTATTCTATTTACTGCTTGTTTTTCTACTTTTAAAATCCTGAAACTACTTAAAAGACCAAAATTATGTATGTGAACTGTTTAAGCAAAATGAGTATTAAAAATCCAATATGATTACTTCTTGTGGTTATTAGATGCTTTAAAACTATCAGAAATCTATTAATTTATCTACTAGGCTGTCTCAGGGATTATTATTGTTGTTTTTGGAGCTTTAAGATGGTCAAGTTTCATTACAATGAATTATTTTCATTCTGCTTCAGACTGTCATTTTATCATCCAGTTTATTTCTTTAAAAATCCTACTAAACTATATTTATTTCTGAAGTTATGGTTACAGTGAGTCTAGGCCTGTGTAATATAGGTTCTTTATTGTCTTTACTGTACTGAAATCTCTACTAAAACTGGAATATGCCAAAATTTATGAGTTAGATTTTTCCTTTACTGAAATTACTTATTTATCTCTGAAATAATGTGTATTAAACATGATAAAAGGTTTATTTATGCATTCTATTTGCAATTATTTAACATTTACTTCGTTTAAATCTGCTCAAAACATCTCGCCAACCAACGTTAGTATCTGTTATTAAAAATTTACTCCTATGTGAAATAACCTATTTCCTGCTGAACTATCATGTCTTTATGGCAATTTATAGTTTACTTATGCTGTGTATGTGTTATTTATTCACTTTATTATACCCGAAGTGCTGTTAACTTGATTTTTCGTGTGGTATCGTGTACTGAAGTTAACCCAAAACTCGGCCCGATTCTAACCAAATATGAAAAATAGAACGAGGGATACCTTACAAAATGTATTACAAGTTGGATTAACCGGACAAGCCAGACCACACCCCAATAGTTCACAGTTCAAATGGTTGGTTGTAATAATAAAATGAAAGAAAATCACCCGCTCCTATTGTTCAAAGTTTAGTTAATTTAGACAATCCCGAGGCCTCACTTGGAGAAATACTATTTTAACACGACATTATGGTTAACTAGAATAAAACAAGCGGCTTCATTATCGCGCAGACTGCTTCCATACGACTGGGGCGAACAACTGCACGCACAGTTCTATATTCACATAGCACTTCCTGCTTCTCGAATATTCCTAGCGGCTTCTCACACGAAGTGTGGGAACAAATCTTTTTCCTCTTTCTCAGGGGTGACTGATGGGAAGCTCGTCAGATTTCAAATCGCACATCTGAAGTCCTAACATTGGCTAATCTGACCTTGACAATAAAAATAATTCAATCTGCTTGAAACTTTACAAATAGCTAGATCTTTAAATAAATGTTAAATTTAGTTATTATGAAAAATATCCTAACTTTAATCATTTAGCCGAAAATAAATAATTTAGATATGGACTTTCGCACTCCAGGCGAATTCCGAAGAATGTTTAAAAATATTGAAAATACTATCTTGAAAACTGTAAAACTGCTTTCTAACTTGAATAAACATAAAAAAATTACTTTGAAAATGAAATGCACTAATATTTTATCCAATCTAACGCGTGGTTCATAAAACAAAATTTTGTCATGCAGTTTAAAAATTTAACAGATAGCTTACATGCCCCTCCAAAATTGAAGTTATTTTCTACAGAAAACTAACTGAAATTTTCTAAAAAGAAACAAAAAAACTGAAAAACCTAAAAATCTCCCTTTATCTACCTACTGTTGGGGCTGGTCTGCCATTCATACTTCTTTCACTCTCTCTCACTTATACCACAAAAATTTGCAAAATATTATGGCATCAATAATATCATCAATCATATCAAATAAACATTTGAAATTGTTTCACATATTTGAAAATTTTCAAAATATTTTCGTTTGAGTCAATGTTCATTTTGAGTGTCCATTTTAAATATTTTTGTCATCTATAAACATGAGAGAAAAATACAAAAAACACACTTATAAAATATTACACAACTGAAAAAAATGTTCATTTTAAGTGATCCTAACTTTAATCATTTAGCCGAAAATAAATAATTTAGATATGGACTTTCGCACTACAGGCGAATGCCGAAGAATGTTGAAATCAAAAATATTGAAAATACAATCTTGAAAACTGTAAAACTGCTATCTAACTTGAATAAACATAAAAAAATTACTTTGAAAATGAAATGCACTAATATTTTATCCAATCTAACTCGTGGTTCATAGAACAAAATTTTGTCATGCAGTTACAAAATTTAACAGATAGCTTACAAGGACCTTTATTTACATTAATTATTCCGGCCAGTGTTGGGTACAACAGGGTAAAGAAGGAAGGTATTATCTGAGATTGAGGCAAGTTCCTTTGAAATTTGAAATGCAAGTGCAATCGAATAAGAAGGAACAAAAACAATGATCTTTCCAAATTTAAAGTTTTACTGGTAATATAAGTTAACATATAACCTATCCTATTATTAGGTCCACTGCCATAATTTGTAAAAACATTAATATCAAAATAGGATTTAATTTGAGAAGACAATATGAACAAGAACAAAAATAGAAGAGAGAAAATGAAATAATTACTTACCAAAGAGGCTAGCCTGCCTAGCTTTTGATTTGGTAAGTGACGGGTTCATTATCAGTATTCATGTTGTAATTTAAATCAAGGGAAAAAATTAAAGAAAATTAATAAAACATGAACTATGAACTAAGAATCAATGTTTAGAATATATTCCAGAAATCCCTTCCATAAAATTACTTTTTTTTTGTGATACAATCCGATGTCCGAAATACTCAGGGTACAGCTCCTTACTAAATTTATTGAAGCTACTTAATAAAACAAAAGCAAAAGGTTAATAGCAGCACATACCTACAAAAAAGCAATACAATTACTTTCAATCAATGAAAGTATGAAGAAAAATTTACACTACACATCGATACTTACTTCATAAAATGCAAAGCGAAATGTGGAATATGTTAGTTGCCTCATTATTGCTGCAGACAACCCATTGTTGAGTGCAAGGAATCCTTCGTTTTGAATGATGTGCTTTGTGGTTTGCAGTAATGTGTGTTTGACTTCTTGCTGAGTTTGCATATGAACCTGAAATATCAAGAAACAAAATCTAGAATTTAAATATCATTAGGCAATTAAAACAAGGATGGATAAGAAAAGTAAATATATCACTTACCAGAGATAAAGGTAAATAAGGTAGGATAGGGAAAATATGTGTCACTTACCACAGATGAAGGCAGGCAGAAGAGCCAGATGAACACAAAAAAATACAAACACACTTTAGAAAATTTTGGAAAAAGTTGACCAACTATAATTGTTGGACAGAATTATCGTTGGTCAACTTTCTCCCCCACCACTGGTGTGATCCCCACCCTTCCCTCTTATTTTATCTTTGGTATATATATGTGGTAGGCCTGGATGTGTACATACCATTTCCCCCGCCATATGTGATGCCTCTTACATGAGTAGGTTATTAACTGAAATATTGTAAAGTGTTTTTGTGTTTGTCTGGCCCTCCTCCCTTCAACTTTGGCAAGTGTTTGGTATATATAATATATCATCTCTTTCCATATAAAAATGATATATACAATAAGTTATCATGTAAAAGATTATCACTGTAAACGTGGATTCATGGCAATTAAAATGAAAATAAGAAATGCCAGGGTAAAATAAAATAATCATTCACCACAGATGACAAGGAACACACTTTCTAATGTTCTGGTACAAACCATTCTCATGATTAGAGAAGGAGATACAAGGGAACTGAATGTGCATACAATGAGATTCAAAATCCTGAAAGTAAGTTCTGCTTTTAAACATTGCTGTAGTATCACTGCAGTTCATGTGTGCTGAGTTTGTCAAGTCATTGGTAAGGCAAGGATTCTCCGAGCAAACAGTTCTGCATTTCAAAAGCTCAATGTCCAAGACAATTTATACACTCACTGTTTGTGAAATTAGGCCGTCCTTTATTTCTTGAATGGAACAGGCTCTAAACCATCCGAAATTCACCATCAAATTTATGATTTTTCAATAAAAGATGTGAAAATTTGCATGATGCTGCACAGATTGCATCTTCTAACAACCTTTAGCTAAGAATAATTTCATTGTCTACTGATAGTGTATTTCCTTGTGATTAACATTTTTCCAAACCCCTTTCTTGATGACAGGTAGTTCCACAATTATGGTGATTCCAAAGAAGCTATTCAAATCATAGGCAAGGTTTAAGAACTTGGTGCCCAATTATAAAACATGCTTTAACTACAATGTAAAGTATACAGAAAAATACACTGTGTACTTGAAACAGCAATAAAAATATTTTATAAGCAGATTAGGCTTGCAACGAATATTCGGCAACTATTCGGTATTCGGCCTATTCGGCCACTTTTTTACTATTCGGCCGAATACTTAGGAATACTTAGGATTTTTTTTTCCGTTAGATAATTGCCTAAAATAAAACGATTGATTCATTGCATGATAATGTATTTATCTTACAATTACAAAAAATAATCGTGCATGGTCAAACTTACATGATGTTAAAGCAAAACAAAAATATTAAATACCTATTCACTGGAATCATCATAATTGAAATTTAGGAGTGGAAGATTGTGATGCAGAAATACTAATTTTTCTGCATTATCAGGTAGTAGTTTACTTCTTTTCTTCTCGTAGACATTTCCAGCTTCAGAGAAAAGCTGCTCGGAATAAACACTGCTTCCTGGCGCGGACAAGTATTTTGCTGCAAGCTTTGTCAAACACGGAAATTTCTCTCTTCCTGCTTGCCACCAAATGTACGGGTTATCATGCCATGATATACTATTAATACTTAGGGGTTAGAGTGCTAGCTCTGCGTGCCGAAGGCCGCCGGTTCGAATCCGCATGGATGTTTAAGTGTTGTGTGTCTGTGTGAATGTCCTGTCCGTCCTGTGGTGTCCATACATTGGAAAAATACAATAAATATACTGGATGACGACTTATAAACTGAAAGCAATAACAATTACATTGAGCTGGCTGTATGGCCTCCGTAGCCAAATGCCATTAAAAAAAATACTATTAATATTTAAATAAACATCAATTTCAGTTTCAACTGCATTTTTTCCTTGTGATGTCCCTGCATTGATCGTACTTTTCTCTGTAACAATCTCTTCAAAACAATCGATAAAAGATGAGTGTGTACTCTGACTGTGACCCGACTCTTCCGTCATCCTCTTGGACTGAATAGGGGACGAATTCATGCTGCCGTCGCTGCTTGTTTCACAGTACGTCTATAGACCATCGATCGAAATATACTGCCTTGTTTTTTCTCTTTGCAGTTGACTGCTGAAAACTGAAGCGAGAGTCCAAAGCGGTTGCCGACAAATAATTTTTATTTGTGGCAATGTCTTCAAATCGTTGGTTCAACTCTTGTTGAATGACAAGTCTAACTTGGCTTAGATTGGCTGTTAGCTCTGATGTGCTAGTTTTATTGCAATATCGCATTAGAGCAACAACATAAAGAATAATTTCAGAAATGCATGCATATACGGAACTGGTGATTTTTGTTAGTTCTTCAAATTGTTGTAGTAATCTCATACGTTGCTCTAAAAGCTCCCATTGAGCAGCAGTAAAGTTGACAATGTTGCAGTCACTGAAATTACCCGTTTTTGCTCCATTAACCTTTCAAGCATATAATATGTGGAATTCCACCGCGTACTGACATCTTGCACCAAATCATGCTCGGGAAGACTCAAATGCTTTTGCAGTTTTTCTTGCACAATACTGGAATGATTGAAAGGAGTCACGATCCGCCTTCCTGCAGCTATCATTTCCATCACTTCTGATTGAACTTTCAGACAATCGACAACAATTAATTGGAGAGTATGAATGAAACAACGAACTGAGGCCAACCCTGCATTGCCATAATTTTAGATTTTCTTGTCAGAATTAATACACAGACGGAAAAAAAAATCCCAACACCAAGAAAAAATTATTGTAGAGTAATGAAATTTGGACAATGCATTTGTCAAGTTAACATGTTTAATTGATTAAATTTTCAAGATCACAGGTTAATTTAAGCTCAAGAAAATGCATTTCAAATGTGAAATACTGTTAAATTAATAGCCGGTGTAACCTCCAGAATTTTGAATGCAAGCCTGCAAACGTGAATGCATTGTGTCATACAGGTTTCGAATGTCACTTTGTGGTATGGAGTTCCATGCTTGTTGTACTTGAGCTGTCAATACTGGGACGGTCAGTGCTGGCTGTGGATGATGCTGGAGTTGTCGTCCAATGATATCCCATACGTGTTCAATTGGAGACAGATCTGGTGATCTCGCAGGCCAAGGTAACATGTCGACACTCTGTAGAGCACGTTGCGAGACAACAGCGGTATGAGGGCGAGCGTTATCCTGTTGAAAAACTCCCCCTTGAATGCTGTTCATGAATGGCAGCACTACAGGTTGAATTACCAGACTGACGTACAAATTTGCAGTCAGTGTGTTTGGTATAACCACAAGAGTGCTCCTGCTGTCATAGGAAATTGCTCCCCAGACCATGACTCCAGGTGTAGGTCCAGTGTGTCTAGGCCGCAGACAGTTTGGTTGCAGGCGTTCCCCTGGCCTCCTTCTGACCAACACTCGGCCATCACTGGCACCAAGGCAGAACCTGCTTTCATCAGAAAACACAACAGATCTCCACTCCGTCCTCCAATGAGCTCTGGCTTGACACCACTGGAGTCGCAAACGGCGATGGCTTGTAGTCAGTGGAATGCACGCTACAGGGCGCCTGGCTCGGAGCTGTCCTTGAAGTAACCGATTTCTAACAGTTCGTTGTGTCACTGTGGTACCAACTGCAGCTCGAATTTCTGCCGCAGACGCATTACGATGCGCCACAGCTGTACGCCGAATACGGCGGTCTTCCCTCTCAGTAGTGCCACGTGGCCTCCCGGAACCCGGTCTTCTTGAGGCAGTACCATCCCTTGACCACTGCACCCAACAATCATGCACAGTGGATACATTCCGGCCAAGTCTTTCTGCAATATCGCGAAAAGAAAATCCACCTTCTCGTAGCCCTATTACACGACCTCGTTCAAACTCGGTGAGCTGTTGATAATGGCTTCTTCGTCTTCTTAAAGGCATTCTTGGCTAACATCAACTCACTATGTCAAATCTCAGCGGTAAATAACGTTCACAAACTTTACAGCGCGTATTTAAAGCAAACCTGATTTGCAAGCTCTGAGTAGCGCTACTAGCGCCACACTTATGCGCGAAGCGTGAAATTTGAATCAATGTCATCTTTCAGATGTATAAACACGCCTACCAAATTTCGTTTATCTAACACAAGTCTTTCTTGGTGTTGGGATTTTTTTTTCCGTCTGTGTATATTCAAACAAAACGGAAGCCACGAATCTTCCCAGTTCTCCAACTTGTAACTGATAAACGTTGAGGATGATGACATTTCGGCCTATATTCAACATTTAGTCTAAATGCCCTTCTCACAGACTTAAAAACGAGGTATGAGGATGTTGGGACTACGGAAATACTGCACTTTGTTATCGATCCATATAATGAAGAATTGCATCTCATACTACAAGAAGATTATTGATCGAAGTAATCACTATCGTACTATGTAGGGGGCAGTTCAGAAAGTGGTATCAGCAATTCGGTCTTAAGAAGGTTATACAAATTGCTTATCCCGTATTAGGAACTATTGTAATAAAGCTTTTCCATCTTCACACCTCATTGGATGTTATTCTTAAGAAAAAAAGTCGTAAATAATACAACGTAGATACTTGAGGCCATACTTCAAGCTTGTTAAAACAGGCACAGAGTGGTGGGAGGTAACTCTGCTTTAACAGGCGGGCGAGAGACAAGCACAGCAATACAGATTTTGGCTCACTCCGGCCGAATACTTTTGCCGAATATTCGGCTATTCGGCCAGGAAGTTTGCCGAATATTCGGTATTCGGCGTATGGCCGAATATACTATTCGTTGCAAGTCTAAAGCAGATGTCTTGCTTCACCCCCCCCCCTTAATACCCTTTTAGAATTAACATACTGGATATATTTCTCCCCTTCATAAGTGTCTCAATTGCTTTGATGCAATCCTCCATCTTTCCCTATCTTGAGGTAACCTCTTCATCATAACATACTTACATCCTACATGCCCAATTATTTACTTCATATATTTAATCTCTGTCTTCTGCTACAGTGTTTCTTTTTCCCTCCATTAACAAATTAACCTAATTCACATGTCTTAAAATCTGATCCACCATCCCATCTCTCCTTTCTCCAATATTCTTCTACAAATGCCTTTCCCTGTCCATAACTTTCAAAACACATTCACTTTGCACTTTAAAAATTCACTCAATTTTCTGAATATATTGATATACATAATTTATATAAAAATAAAATGAAAATAATTTAATTTTATAAATGTATACAAAAAATGCAAAATAAATAATAATAACAAGTGATATCTTTATTGAAAGGGTCTTGCAGAGCAGGTAGAGATCAACAGAAAGCCTGGTATCATGAGAAATGTTGGCAAGCTAGTCCTCATCTACGGACCTCAGATGAGATTCTAATATCTCGAAAGAATGTCAGTTCTCAATGTAAAATAGTTTCCGTGCTCTCTGGATAGTGCTGCATCCCAATATTAAATGCTGATGCTTCAGGAGAACTGTTTTGACTAATTTCTAGGGTCAAACTACACTGAGATGAGTTTCACACACTCAACTAATGGTCTGCTGAAAGGTCTGAACAGTCTCACTAATGAAGAGAGCACAGCCGTCAGGTGGCTGGGTCACTCACCGGAAATTGTGGTGTCAGCTGTTCTCTCCGTAGCAAGTTGTAACATAACCATGGAAATTATGGGTATATTTTTAGTGTAGATAGTGATCTGAGAGGTAGATATAACGTCTTTGGAGTTGAGCGATTATTTAGCATGCTTTGGAACAGTCTTGTAATGTCAACGGTCGAGTGAGTAACAGCCAGCGGGAGCTAACTAGCTGCGGCTGCGTGCGTGTGTATACAGCTTAACCAATGTTCCGAGGTATAAAACACTGTGTGGACATTGCTGAGGCATTTTGTGGACTATGAAGGTTGTTCTGAGTGAAATGGTTTCACACAAACTGTGTATGGTGAACCGCTGCTGAGTTGGACCATGTAGATTGTGTAATAATTAATTACGGGGCTTGTACTAAATGTTTCCAACTTTAATTATCCCCGAATCTGCATTCTTTGGTGAAGAAGATTAGTTTTTAGTGTCTGCTGGCTTGCTTAGAGATTTTGTAGTTTCAGATGAATAAATTTGAATGAACTGTGAAAGCTGAAATGTGGGTGTATTTCTCAGTAGTTTCTTGCTTGTTTCCTGTGACTGCAATTTAATTAGTTTATCCAATTAGCAAAAAATCAGCAGACTGGCAAACCGAACGTTTTAATTATAAGTGATAAGTAGTGGAGAAAAACATAGTACATTGTGTTAATCAGTATAGCTTCACTGCTGCATCGACGAACTTTAATTAATCTAAAGCCCCAACAAACCACGTATGACGTTACATGGCGCCTCAGTGACAGGACGTGTGGTAAAATAGGCATCTGGAAGAGAAATAACTTTCGATTCCCGAGCATACACACGGGGATAACAAGGAAAGAAGATAAATTACGGCAAATTACGAACAAGATGACAATTGGGTTCAGAGACGACAATAGCCAAAGAGGAAGATATACCACACCAGCAGCACGAGTTTGTTAAGTCAAAGACGGCTAGTGAAGATAATCTACTTGAAGACCAGTAGGAGGTGGCGCAGCCCAGTGGAGGACAGAGTAACTAGACGAGCATTTCCGAGCGGAGCCGAGAGCAGACGACAGGCGGCCGACGTCTACGCAGACTGGACTTTCACGAGGGTGTCCGGGACCAACCGAAGGAAGCCGAGCGGGAGCAGCTGATCCGAGTCAACCTGCGACAGCCGAGGGGAGCCGAGGAGCCAACAGTGAAGACGTGGAAAGCTAAGTGGGCGCTAATTTGCTGCTAGCAAGCTGCTGCGAAGCGTCTTTCCTATCCGTTCCGTTCCTTTAATATTTTTGTTCCTGTAATTTCAAATCACCTATAGGAAGGAAAACCGAGTTGGGTTTTTCTCTCCATTTCCAATTCCTTTGTCATTCTAGTGACACTTACGGCATATCGACAATCTAGGCGCTGGAGTATTTACGCTGCAGAAGTAGTTTGTTTCCAGTTTGCATGGATTTAATTCTGATATGGTGAACGTGTTTTGTGAATAGCGGCGTTGTGTTGATTTTATTTGCAGTGAATCGGAGGGGGAAAGTAAAGCAACTGAGTTATTATCTTTATTGCGTTTTCTCGTTGGATTTGTAAGACAAACATACCGAAAATGAGTGACGAGACGGAGTCAAAATTGGCTGAAATGCTGGCTAGGTTTGCTGAAACCCTTAATGATAAATTTGATTCTAAATTTGACTCTTTAGATAAATCCCTTAATGGTAGACTCGAAGTAATGGGAAAGGAACAGAAATTGCACATAGCAGAGTTAGTAAGAAAACTTGACCATTATGGTGATATGTGGGTCGGGCAGATGGAGAAGTTGTCCTATCAAATTTCCGAGTTAACAGAACAGGTTAAGAGGCCAAATGCAAACGTAATTTTACAGACAGGGAGCGAAAGATTAAGGAAGAAGAAAATTCAGGAAGATGTTTTTTTGCCTAATACTATATTAGGGGATGCCTTGAAGAATGAAGGTGAGACAAATTATAAAGGGGTTAGGGCTGTAGAAACAGATGTTCGAGAATGTCAAGGGAAGTTTGTGGAGAAAAATATACAAGAGAAAATTTTTGAGGTAGCAGATGGGATTTTTTGTGATACCCTTGCGAAGGAGAAGGCTAAATTACGGGAGAATGAGGTTATAAAAATTAAAGTGGAGGGATTTTTATCTGTAACTACCGGAGAAGTAAAGTTGGATAGAATTAAAGCAGTACGACAGCCATATGGCTTTGACAATAGTGACTGGAGCGGGAGCAGTGGCCGACAGTCGGCTCATACTAGCATATACCGGGTTACTGTTGGAACCCGGGCCACAAAAGAATTTACCTCCGCGACACTAGCGAGCGCAGAAGAACAAACGGCCGAGTTGTGTTACGCACTCGAACGTAATAACCTGTCAGAATCACTTACTTTCGATGGCGAGAAATATCAAGGAGTTACTGGTATAACAAAACAGTCTCAGTTTGTAGGTGAGGAGAATGAAATCAACAGAAAATCTATACGGTGGAAGACTAATGAGGAAAATGAAATCGACAGAAAATCTATACGGTGGAAAACTAATGAGGAGAATAAAATTTACAGAAAATTCATACGGTGGAAAATTAATGAGCGTGGGCAAACAAGTGTTAAATTACCCGATTGTGACCAGACGAATAAAAGTAATCCTGTCCTGTCATTTTCATATTTTTTTTTCTTCTTTTCAATTACCAATCCTCCTTTTGAGAGAAAATCTCTGTACTACTATAAATCCTACTTTTCCCTTACCTTCGAAGGTGCAAACAGCAATATAGAAGCTCGAAGAAGTGTGGTAAAGTGAATAAAGTGACGCGTGTGATGTGATGCTTTGGAGCATAAATGTGTACAGGTCATTGACCTGAGTGCAGCTTGTATTTATATCTGAAGCAATGCTTCTGACAGCAAGTTGCTCAACTTGCAATTGAATACCAATTCATGTTTTTTTTTTCCTATTTTGTGTTCTGTGTTTTTTTTTTTTTCTTTTCTTATGTTTATTGTTTCTGATTTGTCTTGTGTGTAATATTTTTATTATATGTTTCTTGAACTAAATGTGTAAAATATTGTCAATGCCAAACGGAAAGCCACCAAAGTAGAATTGTATAGCGATTTTTTTCTTTGCTTGTCTTGATAATTGATCATGCCTAATATGATCAATTATCACAAGTTATTAGGGAGGGAGTGTAACATAACCAGGGAAATTATGGGTATATTTTTAGTGTAGATTGTGATCTGATAGGTAGATATAACGTCTTTGGCATTGAGCGATTATTTAGCATGCTTTGGAACAGTCTTGTAATGATGACGGTCGAGTGAGTAACAGCCAGCGGGAGCTAACTAGCTGCGGCTGCGTGCATGTGTGTACAGCTTAACCAATATTCCGAGGTATAAAACACTGTGTGGACATTGCTGAGGCATTTTGTGGACTATGAAGGTTGTTCTGAGTGAAATGGTTTCACATAAACTGTGTATGGTGAACCGCTGCTGAGTTGGACCATGTAGATTGTGTAATAATTAATTACGGGGCTTGTACTAAATGTTTCCAACTTTAATTATCCCCGAATCTGCATTCTTTGGTGAAGAAGATTAGTTTTTAGTGTCTGCTGGCTTGCTTAGAGATTTTGTAGTTTCAGATGAATAAATTTGAATGAACTGTGAAAGCTGAAACGTGGGTGTATTTCTCAGTAGTTTCTTGCTTGTTTTCTGTGACTGCAATTTAATTAGTTTATCCAATTAGCAAAAAATCAGCGGACTGGCGACCGCATGGCAATCTGAACGTTTTAATTATAAGTGATAAGTAGTGGAGAAAAACATAGTACATTGTGTTAATCAGTATAGCTTCACTGCTGCATCGACGAACTTTAATTAATCTAAAGCCCCAACAAACCACGTATGACGTTACAAAGTCTTGCCATAAATCATGTAACTATAGGCTGTTGTCCTCAAACATTTTGTTAGGGTGTTTTGTATAAAGTTTGTGAATCACATCTCAGCATCATTTTGCCCTAGAAGAGGGACAATGCATTTTGAACTACATTTTGGCATTTACTAATAGGATGTGGCTGCGCTCGACGAACACATGTAACACAATATTTTGGTAATGAACATAAGTCTTAAAAGTACATGGGACACTTAGTTTTGGGGTCGGATGTGAGCACAGTGATTCCCAATAAATGAATGGGGAACCCAACTATCAAAGTCAGTGTGGTTGGAGTGGTGGAGGAAAGAGGTGAGAAATTACTGAATTGATAATTCTGGAGAATTATTATTGTAGGAAGTGGGGAAACATTAACAAAGTAATGAATGTGATGGGATATAAAGATTATCGGAAAATACTAAATTTAAGATTTATAAATAATGCGACTAAATCTAAATAATACATGCTGGGTCTATTGGAAGAGTCTTATTGGAGATCAAACCAGCAGGTTGTCTAATATCAATGATATTTTGAAAAGCTAGATCCCATATGCAGAATTCAGAGGGGATTGTTGTTTCAGGAAAAAATCTGGCAGCCCTCGTTGTAAAACAGTTGTTTAAATGGTAGGAACTGGCATGGGTTGCCACTGGATGGTATATATTATTAGTATAAACCAGTGATGGGGAAAGTACGGCCCGCGTGGCAAGTGCGGCCCCTTCGGGTTAGTCAATCCAGCCTGCGACATGGTTTCGAATAACCCCTTACAATTACACATAGGACATAATGTATTTTCTGTGTAGCTAGAATAGAATAACGGTTTTCTTCTCATTGTGTTTTAAGTACATTATTATCACCTCTAATATTAACTGAGTTTGTATTAGATGTCTGTAGATCAGTAGCATGGAGATGTGGAGTACAATGCGTGTGTTTCTCGGCTAAGTTCGGAACTCCCCTGTCAAAATCAAGTTTCCCAAACCTGTAATCTCACGCTCAGAAGATAATTACAATGTTTGTATCTTCCTACATCTGTGAACATGTATTTTCTACTATGAAGCTTCACAAAAACAACGTTAGAAACCGATTGATTGACCACCATTTAGCTGCACTATTGCGAATGAGCTCATCCCAGTTTCTAGCAGATTATGAACAACTTTTAGAAGCCAGTCATAGTTCCATCTGTAACGTGTGCCTTCATACTCTTCTAAAGAATAATCAGTTTTGTAACTTTTGTTCTAAGTTTTTTTTTTTTTTTTTTTACCATTATAGCATTTTAATATAAGTGGTGTGTGATGTAAAAATCAAAAATAAACTTTACCACTTATAACAATTTGTTTTGTTTGATTTTTTTGTCCCGCCTAGATAATTTTTTACTTTATCTGGCCCTCCCCTTAAAAAGTTTGCTCATGACTGGTATAAACTGTTTCCCTGTGGCCATTCATTCTGGTGGTGATGTGGTTAGTGGCTAGACCTATATATGAACTGATACAGAGGAGGCAGAAGAGTTGATATATGAGGTGTGCTGTAATTCATTTGATGTGTCCGGTGGTGGGAAAAGTTTCCCCTGTTGTAGCTTGTTGCATGGAAATTGCTCAAAGATTTGTGTGCAAGTTTGGGTGAATTACAAGACAAGTATTTGTGTACCAATATATTCTTTAGACTGGAAGGTCTGTTGATGTGTGTGCTTGGGGCAGTGGGCAGGATTTGGTGAAGAAGGGTTTACATTTCTGGGAAGGAATGTATGAAGTCATAGTCTTGATGAAGGATTATTAATGGACTCTAGACCAGGAGAGAAATGGGCGATGAAGACAGAGATGTACCCAGCTGTAAAATGTGTGAGATTGGAGTTGTTTTCTGAAGAATGGGTTGTAGCAAGAGATTTTTTTTTTTTTTTTTTGTATAAGATCAGCAGGATAACAGCAATAAATTAAAGCTTGTGACAGGTTTTGAGGGTGTATCTGGAGAGAGATTCTTCATTGGAACATATGGTACTGCCACAGAAGGAAGAGAATGTTTAGTGTTAAGGGATTACAACTGTTGAAGTAAAGGTATTGTTTGTAAATTTGTGGGTTTGCTGTGAACAGATGTATGTAGACAATCTTTCTGTAAGGAAATGCCAAGAAAGGTCATATGTGTAGGAGTAAGTTAAGGTACAGTTGATGGAGTCACTATTCATAATATCAAAGTTTCTGTCGGTGTTGAGAATTAATAGTGTCTTCTCTGGTGACTAGCCTGGCACCAACCAGTATTAACCTCACTCCACGGCCCAGCCATTGACTAAGTCTGCAAATCAGCTGTGTGCGCACATTCGGCCATCTCTGAGGTTATAATCCCAACCTTCCACCACATACAGCACTTCACCAGAAGATGTCGACAGAGATTCCGATCACCGAAATATCGTGAGAGAACACCCCGCTCACTCGGGTAGTCACCTGACTATATTAGGAGTCACTATTGTTTACAGAGTTGATGTGGTTTTTACTGTGAGACCACATCATATAAATATCATCCATGTATCTGAACTGCAAAGGAAGTTTAGTTGAGATATTGTTCAGAAATAGTTGCTCCATGTGGCCTATGAATAGAACAGTATACATACCCATAGAAGTACTGTATGTCTCGTGGTAAACTTGAGTGTCTTTGGAGAAGAAGTTTTTTTACAGAATGAGGTGTGACGAGGAAATGATATGCTGGGGAGGTTATAGGAGGGTCATATTTCCAGAAAGTGTTCCATCACTCTAAGGCCCTGATAGTGGGGGATGTTAGTGTACAAAGAAATCTATGGAGTGTGGCAGTAGAGGAATTGGGAAAGGTGTTCAAGGTAGTGTGGGATATCTTTTATGACTGAAGGGAAATCCTATACAAATAGTTGGAAGTGCTGATTCTCAACAACTCAAATCTATTCGGTAGGCAATACATATAGCTGAACTATAGATTACCCAGCATTGCTAGCCTCCTGGATCTTGGAAAGAAGGTAAAAGGTGGGATACATGAATTCTGTAGAGTATGAAGGTAGAAGAATTTGAGCAAGAGGTATTGCAAGGGGCCTTGAAGGTCAAGGAAAATATACTTCTTGGCAAATTAAAGTAGTAGGTGTGTAGGATGTGGATGGTATGAGCAGGGCCGTAATTATAAACTTGGAGGCCCCGGGGCAAAACTTCATAGTGAGGCCCCTCAACATTTTTCTTTTTATATGCATGGGGCTTTATTCCAATTCGACAAAAATTTATTTTTATCTATTGGTCCTTGCAATGGTAACAAAACTGGCTACAACAGTTCAAATATTTATCTATATATACAATTAAAAAATTATTAAATGGATTATTTTTATGATACAAGTTTTGGAAATTAAATATCCAGTGCTTATGGTTGTAAAAAGAATAAGGTGAATAATACAAAAGTGCAATTTCTAAAAACAGTGTATGTTCATCAAAAATTTATAAAATCACACATTAAAAATACATGGTAAAATATTTGCTACACTGTTGTCAACATAAAAAATTAAAATATTAACTTTTAATACGATTAAACTAGTGAAAAATTTTTAATTGATAATTTAAAATATGATTTTTTAAATTAAAGTTTAAGATACATTAAAGATAATAGATGTAAATCAAGTTAGTCGAAATGCAAACTTTGCTTAAAACACAAGGAATCAGTAACTGATGCATGGAAAGTAATGTATATTTAAAAGATTAAAGATTAGCTACATTTAATTATTTCTTAAACATTTGTTTCCATAACTTTCAAAGAAGCGAATTCATCAATTACTTTGTCAAAGTTGATTTGTTGAGCTCGGTCATTCTCAATTGAAAGCAAAGCTAACCTGCTGAGTCTTTCTTGAGCCATTGTACTTCTCCAGTAATTTTTGATCAATTTAAGTTTAGAAAAGGACCGTTCAGCCTTTGATACAGTCACAAGAACAGTCAAATACATAATGCACGCTGTGCAAACATCTGGGTAGCTTCATGAAAGCGAACTGTGAATGACTTTTATATAATTAGCAAATTACTTAACACTTTTCATTTTTCCAGTTCGTTTTGAAACGAATTTTTCAGTGAATATAATTGTGAAAGAAAGGCTGGACTCACATCATTTAAATACTTATTAACGAAATCAACTGCTTTTTTATGAATATCACTTTCATATGCATTGGCTAATAGTCAGGTTGTATCACTTATCAAGTGTCAAGAACAACTTTCATCCGTTCAAAACGGCGATCAAATGGAGTACAAAGTGTGTCTAGAACACAGTGACACGGAAACAAGATTTTGGGTCTATTAATCTCTCGTCTTCACTCAACTAATGAAAGGGTTTTTTACTTCCTTAGTCTATTCTGGCGAAATTCTTTGTTTATTCTCCATCGAATACAAATATCTGATGCTTCAGAATCAAATTCTTCAAACTTTCCACGTATTTTGGTTATCCTTAAAAATAAATTACCAAATAACTCATATGCATACAACAACCTAGGTCCATGGTTTCAGATTGTAAGAATTTTGCTATGATGTTGAGAGACTCTAAAACTTCACACTGCACAAGGCACAACCAAAAGCAATACAAAATCAAAACCTGCAGGTTTGTTCTTTAGCTGCTGTGCTTTCATTTCTTTCCTTGCTTTCCCTGGAAGTCAAAGTTATGCGGATAAGGCTTTTAAACATGTCACAAAACCTGTGTTTACACTGCCTCATGCCTGCCAGCCCAGTGAGTTGCATTAAGAGTTTTCAGTGTTACTTTCGAAATTCAGTGAATCAGTCTAAGCCTCGATGTCGTACACTGGCTTCACGTCTTGCCAGCGCAAAATACTATGACCAAAAAAGCAATACACACTTTGAATGGTTACAAAAAACTGGCTGACCACTTCGGTTTCCTTCCACAGCATCCTTTATTACTAAATTAAGGTTATGTGCAGCACAGTGCACGAAGTATGCGTGTGAAGCTTTTTCTTTAATACTCTGCTCCACTCCACTGTATACCCCACTCATAACTGCAGCCTTGTCATAGTCTTGTCCACGGCATTTGGTCAAATCCAAGTTTTTCTCAATTCTTCTGCAAGAATCTTGGACAGACTGAACTTTTACCTCTCTAAAGGATACGAAAGGTTCACATATTTTTATATCAATAGCTGTCCCTTCTTCATCATTAATTATTTTACATACCTGTAAACTTCACTTAACTGACCAACTTTAGCAATGTCCTGAGTGGTATCTAAAATCAATGAAAAAAACAGTTTTGAAGCTCAACGGTAATTTCATTTTTGATTTCTAAGGCTAATAGGTTTATAAGTTCATTGTGAAGGTATTTCACAGTCCCTAGCGGACGCTGAATCAATTCTTGGGCCGGTTACACACTGGGCGGTTCTTGCCGCAGCGGAAAATTAACCGTCACCACCTACAGAATTTGAGGTGTTTACAAATTCAGCGGTAGAACTGCCGCTGCTATGAAGAGCTGGCAGAATGTGACGTGGTCTGGCGTCAGTTGCTTTTGTCAAATTAAGTTTCATTTTGTGAAATCAGAAGTTTATTTGGTGAATTTGGTGATTATTACATCATAGATAGGTTTAAAAATTGTCATTTTGTCGGTTCCCTCACCGAAAAAAATAAGAAAAGAAAAAAATCGTCTTATTTGGATCCATCAAATCAGCCAAAGGAGAACATAATATTTGAGGATCGATTTTAAATTATTTTGGGATGTTTATTCAGACGAACTGCTTGGGAAACTAATGTACACCATTCAGTTTAGAAATACCCAGTTGACGAAATGTATTCAACGTGTGGAAATGCTGGCAGTCACGTTGAAGTAAGCAGTTTCCTCATGGGTCTCCTATAGATAAACAATTAATGTTATATAATTCGAATCAGCTATATATATTTTATGTTAATTAGGGTGAAAACTCCTTGAGGTTAATAGGAATAGGTGTACAGGAAATGTTTGAAAAGTACACTAGTCATATAATAGCTAAGACTTTTATATTTAACTAATACATATACTTCACTGTGTAATCAACACCTCACTATTTAGCTTATTCTATCTTGCTTTATCCTTACAAGCACAATCGACTAATTATACTTTTATAGTTAAATTGTATTATGTTGAATGTTTTAATAATTATTACTTTACAAAGAAAAATCGTTTGTAATTGGCGAACATGCCGAATTTACTGAATGGCTTGTCTCACTGTATTCATTACTGCTGGTTATATATATCAATAAAAGTCTCATAATATCGAGCAGCAAAATTTCGGTCTAATTTTGGAAGTGTTCCTTGGCAAATGTCTAAGATATAAGGACACAGTTACACAGTATTAAACATCAAAATCTTTCTATAAAATATGACTCAACATTTTTCAAGTTCTAGTTGAAGCTATAAAAATGTATGTAAATATGTGGTCAAAAAGTTTACTATCCAAAGGAATTTTATCCCCGTTTTCCAGTATGTCAAAATCATTCCCAATTTCAATGCACACTTCTTTCCGAACGTGTCTGGTAGCGTCCCGATCATTGAAACAATCTAATGGTTTTCCCCATAAAACTGGTCTCACTTCTGCTAACGAAATGAGAAGATCATTATCTACCACCACTTAAATCATATTATGATTTTTAAATTTAAAGAAAATGTTAACTTTACACAGCCTGAAAACGTACAAGCGGTTAAAAATCTGCCGAGTGCGTATGCGCCTATCTGGGCCACTGGGTGGACTGGGGCGGACAAACTACCGTCGAATGTAGTGGCAGCGCCCCGCTGCATACCTGCCGTCGACGGCAACTCTACCGCCGATTTGCCCTACCGCCCAGTTATTATTAACTTTTAGTTAGGTGCTGGGTATTTTATAGGAAGTTAGATTAATTATTACAATAATTTTTTAACCATCAGTTTGGGGCCCCGGGGCAGTGCCCCGTCGGTAGTTACGGGTCTGGGTATGAGCAGATGACAAAGTTATCTCAAAGCCTCAGCCTCATAGCACTTTTCAACCTCCATCATCCAATCCCTCTCTACCAACCACCCCAAAAGCCCTCACGCTACTTCTTACTAAACCACAGCAGTTTGCTATTAATATTTCATCTGCTCCTTTATCCAACTACCAATTCTTTGTTCTTTCTAAGACAGTTTCATCTTCCCAGAAGTAGGACCAAGTCACTTTGGTCCAGGATTTTTTTAGCATTCTGATGAACTCTCCGATGGTGTTATCACTTTTTCACCATGGAGAAGAGCAACAATCAGCTTGATGAGTCCAGCCTACAGTGATTCAAATCTCCATTACAACTGTACCAGGATTTCTTCACATCCAACTTATTCTCAGCCTCTTTCCTGAACTCTATTCCTCCACCAACAACTTTAGTTCCATTGGAATGTGAGCCATGAATCCAAGAATAAGAACATCAGTATCCTGCTGGCCATCAAGGGCTCAATCACTGTAGTCATAGACCACAGTTACTATGGCCAAATTCCATCTGATTCTTGACCACAGTATTTCCCCGCCTCTGATGACATCGATGTCAATGAGACACAAAGCCATAAAAAAAAAACAGAAACACATTTATTTTATGAAACAAAAGATACTGAATAGCAAATTAAGATAAAAATTATGACAGAGGTGGAAATTATCACTTACGACAGTTTATGATACGATAATGTTGATATACAAATTGATATGGAGACAAATAAAACATTTAAACATTTAGGTAAGTTTACCTTGCACTAACAGATTCTGTACACCACGTTCTTTTCATGATGGAAAAAAATTTAATGGTTTATATGTGGCTGTAACATTTCCTATGTCTATGCCATCCTGCCGTTGATTATGGTAACTGATGAATCTTCCTTTATCCTCCTGAACCATTACTCAGATGAAATACATATAATCACTTGCCAGTAATATTCTTCCCACTTTAGTAACTTTAATCAGATATCTTGTTCCTTTAATCCTGCCTATCAGTGAACATTTCAGCGAATGACCTCACAAATTCCAGCTGTGGTATCCAGTGTGTACCTACATTATGGTTGCCATATGATGCATTACTCTCTGAAATGATTAAGTGGTTTTGAACAATATCACAATAAAGCAGTTATTTTAAAACACTGCCCTATTGGATTTAGGAGAAACCCCAGGTGTAGGTTCAAACATAAGGCATGAGATATTAGCCATCCTAATTTTGGTTTCTGGGAACTTTACTATACCAGCCAGGATAACTCACAGACAGTCCATAAGTCCCACCTCAAAAACAAGAAAACACGTAAATGAGTTAACAATTATCGTAGACATTCACAAACAGGGGGTGAAATGCAAGATAGCTGATTAGTAATAAACATATAATATGGGCAAAAAAAGTGTTTCTGTGTTCACCTCATTTCTGCCCTCAAGTTTGGTAAATGGCGAGTTTACTATTTTATTTACTATTCTGAACCCATGATGCCTTTTCAACATTTCTTTTTGTTCTTTTATCATTAACAGAAGTTAATATTATTTATAAAAAAATAATCTCTCTTGAATTTTTTGAAGCAATCCTCCATTACTTTCTATATTTAGCTATTATATTTATCTAACATACCAATTATAGACTATTTCCTCAATTAAGTGCTTCATATATTCTAATTTCTGTGTTCCTCTACAGTTTGTTCCTTTAACTGTTTCCTTCACTAACAAATGAACCAATCTTGTATGTATTAAAATGTGGCTCACCATTTCAGATCTTCTTCCTGTAAGACTCTTCCTCAAAGTTCATCTTCTATTATTTCCAAACTATGTTTTTTCGTAATTTTGTTGAAACAGTTACTTTATTTAATTTACTTATTTATTATTTTGCTTATAGCTTTACAGCTTGTCAATGTGAAGGTCATTAGAGGTGGAAAAGGACTGGGGGCAAGGATGTGGCTTTATGAAAGAACCATTCTGATGTTCAGTGATTTTGGAAACCATGGAAAAAGTTGTAATCTGGATGGTTGGGTTGGGATTCGAACCTGTGTTAAACTAAATGCTAGGCCAGAGGAATATGGCTCTGCCACCATGCTTGGTCACTGTTTATTTAATTTTCAACATCATTCTGTTGCACACTATATAAAATGCTTCATTTTTCTTCTTTCTGGTATTCATAAAGATCAACCCTATAACACACTCCATACTGACAATCTTTCAGATTCCTAGGTCAACATTTGAAATAATTCATTTCTATTCACTAGTGCTATTCTTTTGACATCATTCTTGCCCCATCCATCCATTGAAAATAACAGAATTTTCATAGTAACAATACAAATCAACATGAAATGGGACTTGCAAACTAATTTGGTCATAGGTAGAGATAATTCTGATTCATAGGTCGTCTTGAAAAGTTGTAATGCACAAACAAAGGAGGTAGTGAACAAAATTGTGTGGTCACATTTGGATTACTGTTGTGCCACTTGTAAAGTACAGAGAAGAGTCACTCAATTCGTAACTGCTTGCCATTGTCCTTATGTAGGGCTGGAATTCTCTGGTTGACATATGATTAAGTGATGTATGTTATTAGTTAACATGCATACACCCACTTTAATTTATGAGTGCACTGAAACACTTCATCCACCAACCTATTTCAGCCACAATTATGAGACAGATAAGGTTAGAGAAATAAGGAGCTTATATAAACTCTTTCTCCCCTCATGCCATTCTGGATTGGAATCCACAGAGTAGAGATCAATTTTGGTGCAAAGCACCCACTGCAACACACACAGAGTATATATATAGAAATAGATCTTCTCCTATTTCATATGATCTTACTAGTAAGAGAAGGAGTGATGTGCCAGCACTGTGGGCGCTGGTTTCACTGGGAGTGCAACGATGTTGCTAACAGTGACTCTTGTGTAAGTATTGCCTGGAACTGTCACTCCTGCAGAATTAATGATCAAGAGCAACAGATTCTGAAGTTCCAGTCAGACCTGGCATCTGCAGAGGGAGATTTAAAGGCCCTGAAGGCAGAAAACTCTGTCATTAGGTTTAGGCAGAACAGTGATTGGAAAGAAGTCAGCTCTGGCAGGAAAGGTAGGAGACACTATCTGTCTGATAGTTTCCAGCTGGAGACATCCAATGTGTTTTGTTTCAGCCATTGGAGGATCTAGATGGTGACTGAGGACCATCAGGTTGGACTGAACAATCAGGGATCTTGTAAAGTAAAAGTGAGAACTTTTCAGCGGGTATCTAAAAGTAAACACAGGAAGGTACTGTTACTTGGAAGCAGTCATGGGAGGGGAATCAGTGAGATGGTTCAGTCTGACTTGGGGCCAGATTATGAAGTCTGCAGTATTTTCAAACCAAATGCAGATTTTGGAAGTGTAGTAGCAAATGTGGAAGACCTAGGGAAAGATTTCTCAGAGGAAGAAGGAAACAGTCTTGATAAGGACCTCAATTATTCAATTGAGGAAGACATTGCTCACATTTCCAGAAACACATGTCAGACGAATGTGGGATTTGTGGGTTTTCTTGAGCGTTATAATAAACACTGGATGTACAAATGCATCATTGGAAAGGGTTCTCTGGCAGTCAGCAAATTCACACATTGATTTGATAGATGTGGCCTGCATTGGTAGGGACAGTTATACTCACCACGCAATCCATCTGAATTTCAAAGGTAAAAGGAAGCTTTTGCTTCTTATTGCTGATGTGATCAAAGTGTAAGCTACCTTAGAATTCTTCGAACTCCAATTAGACACTGATAGCATGAGATAAACATAATTTCTTCTGGTATAACATACTAAAATTTTAGAATGTTTTATACACTCAGACAAGTCATAGATTGTTTTCAAATGAAATGTATTGAGGCCCATGCGTTTCAAACACAGTTTCAAAGATTACAAGCCCGCCAAGTAAAGTCAACCCCAAAAGAAAATCAGGAAATGTAATAAGAACCTCTAAATTTAATTCTAGAAGCCTTTTTGAACAATAGGCAATACCTTATTGATAATTGGGAAAATTGGTGTTTTTGACTTATGGTGGCTACAACCCAGAAATAGAATTTTTTAGAAATTAAATTATAAACTACGGCAGCTAGAGGTGAGATTGAAGGCTCCATGGGCAGTTGAGATGCTGTAGAATTGAGTGAAATAAGTTTTAAAGCTCAAAGTATAATATTTCCACACTGGATGTAGCAGTGTGACATAACCAAAGCATGGGTTTTAAGAGCTTTTTATTAAAATAAATAAACTAGCCATATTTGGTGTTAAATAAAAGATAATTTAAATAGAAGCTCTACAAAATTTAGTTGAATCTTCTATAACTTAAATGAACAGAGTTTTTAACTTCCACATCATAATTGGGATGAGTTCACCCAAAGTTACTTTTTACGGCGATTCGGTTAACTGTACAGAAAATTTCATAAGGACTTAAATTGCTAGTTGCTCCGTATTCTGCCTGATAACAGACTTTCAGAACTCAAAAGATTGTAGTTGTCAAGATCCGAGAACTATGTTGCATAGTGGAAGGTTACCCAGCTGGTGGAATGCCGAACCTATATATATATATATATATATATATGATTGGCCTAGGTTTTGTCAGTTAGTCACTGATGGTCCCTTAGAGTGTGAAGGCTGTGACATGTTGTACAGCACAAGAGACATTGAGATGGTGGGAGTGGAAGCATCGCCATGCTAGAGGACAGCCATATTGGGTTTTTGGTGGTGTGGTTCTGTATCAGGAGTTAATATGTAATGTTGAAAATTTGATCTGTACAGTTATACTTCATAATTTGCAATCATTTTGGTAAAGTTGCCGATTGCCATCAACTGTAACAAGTGTGAAAAATTTTAAAAGAATATATTGAGTTTTGACTTTGAAACAAAAGCAGTGATTTTAATTCATGACTTACACCTAACCTTTTCTTGCTTGAGGTTATCAAGGCAATGATGGTGCATATCCTAACTCCAGTACAATGCTTGTCCCTTACAAAGGGATGCCAGATGAGTGAAAGAGGTATTCCCGTTATAAGTGGTGTTAAGTCGCAGCCGTTTTTTAGTGTAAATAAAATAGATGTATTAAGGTGCCTAAAGGAAATTAATGTCTCTGCTGATCAAAACTTATTGAAATTAGAAATTCCAACTGACATACTAGTATGTACTAATAAAGTAAACAATTCAAAGTCATTGAATCAAAGTGTTCAGACCACTAGTCTCTATCGAAATATAAGAGGAATTTTAGTAGAATTGACGACATTACGTTATGTCTAGAAGAGATTCAAAATTCCAGAAATTTTAATGTAGATGTTTTGTGCATATCTGAACATCATTAGTCTGACACAGGAATATCTCAGCTGTCCATCCCAAATTATAAACTACGAGTAAGCTCTCATTTGTGTAGATGTAAAATGGAGAAAGGGGGAGTTGCCATTGTTGTTAAAAATAATATTCAATGCAAAAGTTTAGTTGTAGGTAAGTATTGTATAGAACAACACTTTGAATGCTGTGTTACAAAACTGGAATCTGGTAAGGAAGAGCTCAAAGTAATAGCAATTTACAGGGCTCACTCAGGAAATTTTAGACTTTTTATCTCAGAGTCATTGCTACTACGTTTCACAAATAACAAACAAATAGTTTTATGTGGAGAGTTTAATGCTGACTTTCTCAATCACAGCAATGAGAGACTGCACAGCAAAGAGATTAGCTTTGGTGCTGAGCACCCTCTGCCACCCACAATTTTGTGAATTGCAGAGTATATATGTAGATGTAGATGTAGATAAAGAAGCCTTGATGTTGTCTATTAACGGAAAAGCGCTTGTAAATTTACCTAGTAGAATACAAAATAATAGAAGGACTGCAATTGATAATTATTATGGACATTTCTTAGTATAGTAATTACAACATGCTTCCAGTAATAAATGGTATCTCAGATAATTTTTTTTAACTGCTTAACGTCTCTTAACAGCAAGGTCTTTAGAGATGGGAAAGGATGGGGGGCAAGGAATGGGAAGGAATTTGGCCATGGCCTTTTGAAGGAAGCATCCCAGCATTTGCCTGGAGTGATTTGGGAAACCATGGAAAACCGAAATCTGTATGCCCGGACGGGGATTCGAACCGCCGTCCTCCCGAATGTGAGGCCAGAACGCTAACCGTTACACCACCATGCTCAGTCTCAGATCATGATGTCCAGATATTATGTATATATTAAGTCCAGAAACACTGTTAAACAGATAACGAAAAGCTGGGTATATAAAAGAAATATTAATGAAAATAATATTAAAAAATTTCATAGATTCCTTAAATAATGAACACTGGTCAGAAATGTACACTGCACAGTTTGTTAATGTAAAATTTTATTCCTTTCTTGACATATTTCTAACACTTTAAGAGGGAAGTTTCAAAAAAAAAAAAGTTGTCAATAGACTAAACAGATAACAAAGGGTATTAGGGTATCTAGTAAATCAAACAGTGACCTTTACTTAAAAGTAAGAGAATCAGCTAACTATACACTGAAGGCTCATTGTAAACTTTATTTGAAAATACTAAGAAATGTAATAAGAAAGGCTAAGAACAGTTATATATCAGAGAAAATAGAGAATTCAGGCAATAAAATGAAAACTATATGGAATATAATAAAAAAGGAAACAGGAAAACCTGTAAAACATTCTAAAGACACAAAAATTGAACAAAGAGTAGGGGAAATTTGTGAAATATTTAACAAACATTTTAATTCAATTGAAGAGAAATTAGGCATAGAAAAGCAAACCCCACATAGTGCAAAAGGCTTCTTCAGACTGCTTTCCCAGAGAGTTTTGTGGAGATCCACAACACCAGTATCAGTCTCAGAAATAAATAAACTCATGAAACAATTAAAACGCTAAAAATTATTCCAGCGATAACAATATTTCAAGTAAATTACTGAAAAGATGTTCAGATTGTATCAATCATGTATTTGCCCACATTGTAAAGAATCCTTAATGCAAGGTGTGTTTCCAAATAAACTAAAATATGCATTTGTAAAACCATTGTTTTAAAAAAGGGAAGCAACAAGTGTAGATAACTATCATCCCATTTCATTACTTTCAGGATTCTCGAAGATTTTTGAAGAAGTCACTCATGTGCTTTGTCATAGAACATTTCAACCTGTTTACATGTAATCCATACGTTCACAATTTCAATACAAGAAACAGAAGTAACTGGAACAAAACTAAAAAATCTCTATCATTTATACAAAGAGGAGTTAATTTTTTTTTTGGGATACATCTGTTTAATAAACTTGCAAAGAGTATAAAATAGTTTGCAGAAAATAAAGATATATTTAAAGAAAAACTGAGAGATTATCTTATTGGCAAATCCCTCAACTCCATTCAAGAATTTGAACAAAATAATTAATTGTATTCAATATAACTTTTTGAAAAACTCAGTTGTAAAAATTAATGTTTATTTTTATTCTCTTTATTTGTCTTTGTTTTTACTATTATTATGACTGATATTGTATCAGGGCCGGTTTAAAACAGTGCAGGCCCCATGGCAAATGTGAAGAAGGGGTCCCAGTTTTCACTGTCCGGGGCAGTTGCAGAGCTAAAAAAAGTCACCCCATTCTGGCCTGACAGGGAGGTTCCCAAGAATCCTAGGCATGATTGGGCCCTCTAGAAGACTTAGGGCCCCCCTACAAGGTGTAGGGCCCCCAAGAAGGTGCAGGGTCTATAGCATTAGCTAACTCCTGCTACGTGGCTAATACGGTACTGCTGTGCTGCGTGTTTGGTACTGGGCTACAGACAGACTCACACATTGCTGGCTGATGGGATTACTGCTGAGTATTAGATCATGGTTATAGCCCCGTCTCCATCTCCCACTGTTGAAAGATGTTGGCAGTTTGGAATCATTTACAATAGTAAGTTGATTTACATCGGCCCATTTTGTTGCACACGTCATACGTCTTTGCAGATAAATTAATTCTGACAACTTTCTGTATTTGCAGCTGAAAATTTGATTATTCGTTGATACAAAACTAATGTTATTGTAATGTTAATGATTGCATACCTATTTATTTAGCAGTTATCAAAAGGCAATTGTAAATCCTTTTACTTATTGTTGTCTTGACCACTGACTCAATGCATTTGAAACACATGTTCTTTGATGAAAGCCGCCTGCTTACATGTGCTACTCTGGCTTTTGATTAATCCCTCTTGCGAAGATTTGTTCAGTCGCCACAATACATTATTTTTCAATGAATAGCTTGCATTCTTTCAACTCCTTGTAATTATTTCAACTGAAGGTAACAAAAGTTATAATGAAGTCTTCATAGGTGTATCGTCAAATTGTGTTCTAAAAACAACATACTGGGACAGCTGCCTCAACAGTCTTCCTCAAATGAGAAATTTTGTGTTTTTACAATGCAATCCGGCGATACACCCATGAGGACTTCATTGCAATTATACGCCGAGAAAGTCACCTTTCTTACATAAAAAATTAATATCAACTCTAAGAAAGTCATTATGCCACTTAAAGTAAAACTGAAATACTTAATAGTTTATGTCTGGGTGAGTAGTTTCTTTTAGTAATAATGACCAACTATAAGATCTATCAAGAAATCAGGAAACATAATAATGAATCCCACAAAAACAATTCTTGTAAAAGTAGACCAAGTCTCGTGCTTTTGCCATGACAAAAAGTTATGAGATTTTATTCTGAGCCAAGCCTACACTTTACAGAGCATATTCACTTCACTTTGTGAAGCAGAATGCTTTCTCTTGGTGTTATAAATCATTTATTTAGAATTAAAAAAACTCTGATGACTTGGCTATTATGCATACAAACTGATACGATTTACTGTAAGGTACATAATATGACCTAAGACTGAATATTTTGCATTTTTGATTATTTACTTAAAAGTTGGTTTCGATTTTCTAAAAAATATAAAGCTCAAAATTGTCTTAAGATAGACTAAAAAATTTTAATGTCATTTTGCCAATTAAAACATTGCTAACTGTTAATTTTTATCATTTATCATTAAAACTGATTTATTAATTTAATTAACAGATATTTATTGTTTAATTTATTAAGACTTTAAATAACTATATTTCAAAAATATGCGTTGAATAACTGTTAGTGCCAATCCCGCAGAACTCTGTGGGTTTGGCGTAAATCCCACAAAAATCTGCAGGATTGAAAACGTTGCAGGATTGTAATCCTTAGTTTTAACACGGTATTAGAACACTGGTGTCAGCGATGTGTTAAACTGAAGATTTTGAACATTAAAAGTAGTGAATTTTGAACTTTTGTGTATTTTAGATGACATATATTCTACCAAAACAAACTTTTATTCAAAGAACTCATTAAATTTATGGTTCTCAATTGGCAACCACATTCTTTGGGGAAGAAGACAAATTTATAAAAGGCTTGTACGATTTGTACTTACCAACATCAAGTGATAGAATGCAGTATAAACTTTGGGGTTGGATATAAAAGTAATACAACTGAAAGGAACCCAACTAAAGGCATTACTACACTACCACAGGAAATAAAATGTTATCATTCAAAGCCCAAAAGCTTTAAATGCACACCACAACTGTTTTTGCTTCAGAACCCATTTTACTCCACGAAAGAATTTTCTTCTTAGAATTTGGTTACTAAAGCTGACTGAGAAAGAATTATTATATGGTTGGTGTATAGAAGGGCAAGTTAACAAAGTTATTCGCATTCATTAAAATGGTGTATGACTTTTGTGTGTGTAAAAACTGTTTAAAAATGCATCAATTGAATTATATTGAAATTGCATTAATATATAGTAAATAAGATACAATGTTGTCAAACTTTATCTGCACCTGGGAGGATATGTACAGATTTCTGGAAGATCTAGCTGTTTCTGATAAAGTTCATACTACTGAAACCAGACATTGAAGATGCATGGTTTCTTAAAAATTGGTCACCAAGCTATTAGATTAACCTGTTTTATCTAACAGGTAGTAGGTTGCACGTCCAAATAAAAAAAAAGTCACTTTGGATGAAAACAGTATACTCTGAAATGTTTCTTTTAGATGAACTGGCATCAGTAGTAAACCTAAGGAAAGGCATCAGACAAACACATCCGTTGAGGAAGATAGCAGGTAGCTCTGACTAACTCACTTGAAATCACATTTCTGACGAAGCTTTCACAACTTTCCCTCACGAGTTAGTGAAAATATCAGAATAGTCATTCAGCTCATGGTTCATTCAACAAAGCTCATTACTGACTAATAAATGTTTGATGATGAAGTTGCATTTTATGAAAATTTTATAAGTCCCAAAAACATCTGCCAAATTTTATTACCTGCATGGTGATCAGTTGCTCCCTTGAAATGATAAAGCCCAGATTTTTCTGCTTCTTGTTACCTATGACAACTTAAAACCACATAGTTTTTCTGCTATGCTCTCAAGAAGTCCTATTTGTGTTTTCTGCTAATAACTTTTAAGATCTTTATCCCCTGCTAAAATTTTTGGATCATTTTATTTGTTGAAATTTCTCGTATCTTTGGATTTATATTGCTCTATTATGCTCGCCTTGTCCTGAGAATAATCTATGATTAATAAAAAACACTTCTCTTGCCCACGTGATGTCAGAATAAAGTTTCTAAAATTAATATCTTGCTAGTCACTTTTTACTTTAAGCTATAATTTATATATGTTACTTAGGTAAATTTGTTCTAAATTTTGATATCTCATCTATTTGTAATCTGTCTATAAAATTTTAATTTCTACCTTTGACATCAGCATCTAAGTGAGGGAAATAGAAAAACAAACAATTAAAATACAAAAATCCTACTTTTCTCCACTACATTTTAAACTTTTGACAAAACTGTTATCATATTCTTAATACTTGAAATTGTTTTCAATTTTCTTTACCTATTTCTATTCTTTTACCTATTTGATTAGACATTTTGATTTTTTTATATTACTAAAAAACCCTACTTGGAATTTACTTTAATCCTCAAATTTATTCAGAATGCTTAAACCTATGCTGACAACAAATTGTGAGATCAAAATCTGGAATAACTCTTCCTCTTCATTAAAAACTTTAGATTTTGTACTCTGTTCTATCCAAGCACATGGTGAAATACCACTTGAAATTGAAATATCTCTTTAAATAAAATTTTTAGCCTATGCATCTCATATTTCAAACTGATCATAATATTAAGCTTTATTCATGGAAATGAATGTAGCAAAACCCCTTCACATTAGAATTTAAATTTTCCAATACTTATGTTTACTTACGAAAATGATTATATTCTTAGTGGAAAAGTGCTTTACTATTTTAATTTTTTTTATAAAAGTCCTTTACTACAAGAGGGGGTACCAAAAAATAACCGGAATAGCATTACCATGGGCGGAGCTTGTGTAGTACGCGTTTCTGCTGTTAGGCATTTATAATGCAACTCATGGCTAGTACAGTGCCACATGTGTTGTTGACCTGGCTTGTTCTGTTAATCTGAAATGATACTTTTGCTAGAACTGTTTTGTTATTGTTTTCTTTTGAAATAATATTGGTTTATTAACAATTATATGTACTACTCCACATCTCCAAGACTATCCTAACATGATATCAAAGCCAAAATCTAATTATTCATCAACTTACTGGTCTCCACTGCACAACTACTCATCACAAACTAATTATCCATGAGGATAAATGGCAAAAGACAAATAATTCATACTGACAATCTACACCATCCAATGGCAGCCCATGCTATTCTCCACAATCTCAATGCCTATTTTACAGTGAGAGCTGTCAGGTTTCTAGCTGACAATAAAACCTCTTAAAGCTCAATAAATGGAACTATGGGAACTATCTGACCAACATATTCTGAACACAAAGCATACCCTTGGCTTCAACCTTTGTTAAGACCCTACCAATAAACTTATCACAGCTGCACAGAAAACCGTTAATCTGGTTTTTCTTTTTTATAACTGCTACGTTTTTTAAACTGTACACTACAATCAAAATTTGGCTCCCCTGTTTTATTTGAAAGTGCAGGCAGTCTTCTCTTATCTTGAGGTGTAATAAAAGATAGCACATATCCTCCAGCTCCAGCATGTGCCGCTGGTGGTATCCATTTTACTTCTTTTGCTCCTTTTTTTTTTTATCCAATCTCCACTGATATCTAGTTCTCCAGAAAGTAATGCTAATACTAGCTTAACGTCTCTTAACAGCGAGGTCTTTAGAGATGGGAAAGGATGGGGGGGCAATGAGTGGGAAGGAATTCGGCCATGGCCTTTTGAAGGAAGCATCCTGGCAGTTGCCTGGAGTGATTTGGGAAACCATGGAAAACCCGAATCTGGATGCCTGGACAGGGATTCGAACTGCCAGAACGCTAACCATTACACCAGCATGCTCGGTATTAATCTGTTAAACGTTAATTAACAAAGTACACAAAATTGCAAAAATTAACTTTTAAGTTAACATAAAAGGCCATTAACAGTCTACTTAACTTCCGTTAAATTGAACTCCTGTTAACTTTAGTCCGTTACATTGGTAGTTGACGTATTTGGTTTGTTTGAATTGTGCGCCACACCACCCTCGACCGTTTAGCGAGTCGGATGGTGAACGAATTAAGTAATATGAACTGTGAGTGTGATGCATATACAACTGTTATGCTAGGCGTGGTGTGGGTGTGAGGAAGAAAGCTAGAGTTTTGGAGCGTTCTTATTTCACGTTCGCAAATCGGTGCACACTACTCGTTTAAAATTCGATCGGTGATTGATTTTGATATTTTTGTAATCTAACTGTTTTTACTGCCAGCGAAATTTCACTTTTTAGTTGGTATTGGTTTGGTATTCATCAGTGAAGTAAATTAAACTGACATTCGTTACATGATTACATCATCAAGGTTCATGTGTCTAGCCTTAATAATCTTAAATAACATATGAAGAGGATGCATATATTCAAATATGAACAGTCTGAAGAAAATATAAAAGCCTGTCTCTAGTATGTGTGTGTGATCTTGAAGCCTATCCGTTACTGCAATAGTTAAACCATAGTCACTTCTGCCGTTTCCGACTGGTGGGAAAAAAGAAAAATAATTCAAAGTCTTCTTGAAGTGCCATGGCTTCTTCTGATGTAGATAGCAGCAGAATTGATTGTTTTCATCTCCATCTGCTAATAAAACATTTGGAATCTTAGCTATAGGCACCATTTTATTCCGAGCTGGTGTGGACTGATGTATTGTAAACCTTTTTGTTGCCAACATGATTCCACTACACGTTGAAGAATCCAATACTTTTGAGAAGCTGGTTAAAACATTGAACCCCAGTAAAAACTCAATTTACAGAAGGACATTGGGTAGACGTATTATTGATTTCACATCACAGTACAGCAATTAAAACTCCTGAAGTGGGGTAAAGAGCCGGGTCCCGATGGTATATCGTTAAGAGTATTTTCTGAATACGCAGAGGATATTGAACCATTTCTGTCCGATATATTCCATAAATCATTAGAAGAGAGAAAAGTACATTCTAGCTGGAAAATAGCCCAGGTAATTCCTGTTTTTAAGAAAGGAGATCGGAGTGATCCTAGGAATTATTGACCCATATCTCTAACATCGGTCTGCAGCAGAATTCTGGAACATGTCATATGCTCGAACATTATGAAGTTTCTAGATGAGAACGAGTTACTTACACCGCCTCAACATGGATTTTGGAAGAAGAGATCGTGTGAAACACAATTAGCCCTATTTTCCCATGACGTAATGAAAGTTATCAATGCAGGTTCGCAAGTTGATGCAGTTTTTTTGGATTTTCAGAAAGCTTTTGATTCTGTGGCACACAACTGACTTTTAGCGAAGATTTGAGCTTACGGTCTTTTGGCTCAGATTTGCAAATGGATACTTGATTTTGAAAACTGGTCGATCACAGTATGTTGTTGTTGATGGGGAAGCTCTTCTAAGATAAATGTTACTTTGGGCATTCCTCACAGAAGTGTAATAGGTCCACTTCTTATCTTAGTATTTATAAACGATCTAGGTGACAACGTCAAATGCTGGTTGCGATTGTTTGCCAATGATGTGGTTATCTATAGGGAAATAAGGTGCTCCGACGATTGCTTAGAAATTCATCACGATTTGGATGCTATTTTCAATTGGTGCCGTAAATGGCAGATTACACTAAATTGCAAAAAGTGCAAGGCAATGCAGATATGTAACAAGAAGAATCAGTTTGTTCACTAGAACAAAATAAACAATTCAGCTGTTGACACGGTTGATTCCCTGAAGTATCTGGGAGTGATAGTACAAAGCAACATGAAATGGGACATGCACATAACTTCTGTCGTAGGAAGGCTAATTCTAAATTATGATTCATACAGGGGCGTAGCTACTACGGGGCTAGGCGGTGCAGTGCACTGGGGCCCCTACGCTTAGGGGGCCCTCAAGCATACCTCAGGGGGCACCCAAGCGCACCTCTGGGAGCCCCAAGCGCACCTCAGGGGTCCCCCAACCACACATCTGGGAGCCCCAAGTGCAGTTCAGATGGTGCACGGGCCTTCACGGCAAACTAGCGACCTCTTTTTTTTTAGCTCTACCATCGCATACGGGGGCCCTGAGACATTGCGAGCCCCTCACTAAGGGCCCTCACTGCTCAGGGGGCCCCTACCAGTAACACAAAGCAAAAAAAAAAGTTCGCCCATCTGGCCTGAGGGTCCAAAATAATTTTTTGCACTGGGGCCCTTGTTGACTTAGCTACGCCACTGGATTCATAGGTCATATTTTGAGGAATTGTAATGCTCATAGAAAGGAAATAGCGTATAATACACTAGTGCGCCCGCATCTGGATTACTGTTGCGGGGTTTGGGATCCGTATCGCAAGGTTCTGATTGACTCAGTGGAGAGGGTGCAGAGGAGAGCCACTAGATTCGTGACTTGTTGTTACAGCCCTTATGAAAGCGTCAGAGAATTGATTCATAGATTGGGCTGGGATAGTTTGGAAGACAGACGATGTAGTTCGTGTTCGAATTTATTGGAGAATATGCGAAAAAATTTTAATTTCGAGTGCAATGAAATACTTCTTCCACCAACCTATTTAGGTCGCAATGACCGGAGGGATAAGATTAGAGAAATAAGATGCCGTACTGATGCTTTTTTGTATTCCTTCCTTCCTCGCAGTATTCGGGAATGGAATGGGCGGGTTTAGGATTGGTGCTTAGCACCCTCTGCCACCCACAATATTTGTGACCTGCAGAGTATGGATGTAGATGTAGATACATAGCACCTTGGAATTGTTTGCAGTAATACCTATTGCAATACATAACATCAGTCCTGCTTTTGGATGGTTAACTTTTAACGGTTTACTTTAACTTGAGTTAAATTTGCAAAAAATTAATGCTTTAACGATTATTGAAGTTAACTTTTTAGGTAGCGGATTAACGATTAACAAAGTTAACTTTTCGATTAACTGTGCCCACCTATGTCACTTAAGTTATACTGTAAAGTGTGCAAGCAAATAACTTAATCAGTTTTTATTCCTGGAGTACCCTACCCCAACAAATGACACGACACAAATAACAACATCCCATGTTACTGGCTTGAATTCAATTGTCCATTGTTTAACATTAGTCACAACACAATAACTACACCAGTAAAAATTTTCATTGTTTACAATGGAATATACAGAGCCACATGCGTAAAAGATATGTTTCCTGCACCAATAACTAATAAAATATCCAACCTTAACAGTGTCCAGGCACTGGGTAAAGCAGCAAGCACCAGCTGCTGCAACACCTCCCATCCACCAAGATGACATACGTTGCTCTAATTCCGCCATGTCTTCTGTCACTGCAACAGTTTTACTGCATCATGTTTCAAACTGAAAACTTTAATGCCATTTCTCATTGTAGTATTGCAAAAATAAACTAATTTGAAGAAGAATTAAGAACTAGTAATACACATAATTTAAAGCTGCCTTCCAAATTTTACAGAAAACAGGATCTGTAGTTAAAATTATTTCCAGTTTACTTGTATGTATTCAAACCTATTATTAATTCAAATAAAACACTATGTCAAGTAAAAATTTTCTTTCATCACTTTTGCATTACACAAAGTAAATTATTCAGTTCACCCTTCGTTAATTTATTAAAGTCACTGACTCACCTATAAATGAAAACATTTCTAAATAATTATTGCTATTCACTCTCCTCTCTCACTTTAGTCTTATTATAAAAAGTTATCTTCCTTTTCAATATTAGGGCTGGCGGTCCATTATATTCCCTCTCCATCATTTAGTTGGTATTCCAGACATTTATTATCCTCAAGGATATAATGAGGATCTGCTGTAAAATTCTGCTTTTATACATCCCTTCTATTTGTTGATTCCACTTTATCCACATATTGCACTGTTGTAATTTATTTATTAATGTTTTCTATTTCATATGATATAGCAGTTTGTACAGAAATGCTTAACTTTTAGGTTTCCGTTTGCTGTGAGTAAGTACGAGGTAGATCCGATAAGTACTTAGCCTCTATTCCTGATCGCGCCACTGTCGCCAGAGAAATTTTTTATCATGAAGCATTATCAATAGCATTATCTTAGACAACTATTGTTAAAATTTCAGCCAAATCGGACTCACAGTTTTGTTTTGATCACGTGTGAAAGTGGAAAAAGAGCAATATTGGGTGGTGATTTGATTCTTGTTTTTGTAAGGAAAATTGTGCAGCGAAATCAAAGAGCACTTGGGTGCTGTGTACGGTAACTATTCTCCTTTGATGGCGACTGTTAGAAATTGGTTTAATGAGTTTCAATGTGGTCGCATGTCGGTTTTTGATGAGTCACGCCCAGATGTCCCGAAAATGGTTACCATGGAGGATAACATGACAAAAATCCACGATCTCATATTGTCAGACTGCCAATTGAAGGTGCGTGAGATTGCTGGGACAGTAGGCATCTCAAAAGACCGCATGGGTCATATCTTGCATGAAATTTTGGGCATGAGAAAGCTGTCGGCGTATTGAGTGTCACGTTTTCTCACTCCAGACAACAAGCGCAACTGTGAAACCACTTCACAGCAGTATTTGATGCTTTATAAGTGCAATTCTGAAGGAGTTTTTGTGTCATTACATGACCGCCGATGTAACATGGATCCAGTGGTAAACACCAGAAACCAAGGAACAGTCAAAACAGTGGACTTTACCCGGCAAACGTGCTCTGAACAAGGCAAAGACTGTCCCATCGGCCAGAAGGGTGATGGACCACCGTTTACTGCGATTCAAAAGGTGTGATCTACACCGACTATCTGGAGAAGGGCAAACCGATCACAGGGCTTTATTATGCCAAATTATTGGGCTGATTCGATGCTGAATTGCAGAAAAAATGGCACCATTTGGTGAAGAAAAAAAAGCGCTCTTCCACCATGACAGCGCACCGGCTCACACCTTCGCTGTCACCATGGCCAAATTGGGCTACGAACTGTTGCCCCATCCACTGTATTCTCCAGATTTGGTCCCTTGCGACTTCTTTTTGTTTCCAAACTTGAAGAAGACACTCACCAGGCAGAAATTTGAGTCGAACGAGTAGGTTATTGCTGCCACGGAGGCCTACTTTGCAGATCTCCAGAAAACATATTTTTCAGACAGGTTAAAGAAGTTTGAGCATCGCTGGGCCAAGTTTATCAAGCTAAACGGAGACTATGTTGAGAAATAAATCGCTACTTTTCCAAAATTTTCGTTTTTTCTTTTGTAGGTTAAGTACTTATCGGACCACCCTCCTATACATTGTTTGTGCCTGCAGCACAACACATGACACTCAGCTACAGCTGGGGATGGAGGTTTTCCACAGGATGGGTCAGCAGTCGGCAGACACTCAATAGTGGGCAAAGTGAAGCAAGTTTACGAGAAGAGTTGACACGTCTGTGAACCGGGAAGTTATGACATTTAATAGCAACTATTGGCCAGAGTAGTCACTGAACTTGCAGGTGCAAGGTTAATTTGTTCTAGATTGAGTCAATTGCAAAATCACAAGTGCTTGGCAGCAAAGGCACAAAGGTCAATTTAAAAAATTGTTATAACCTAACTCTTTGAAGTTATAAATAGCCAACCAGCAAACCAGTGGTTTGACAGCAAATCACACTAGAAATCTAACATGATACAGAACAGGACAGAAAAAAAGAACCTGTACACCCAACCAAAACCTGTGATCTAGCAGTTGCTACCTGTGACAAAAGAGTAACCACATACACATGTTTAAGATGGCTTCCATAACAGTGGACACACAGATGGTAATTGGAAACAATGCGAATGGAGCTTATCACCGGTAGCAGAACAAAGATGGAATATCTTTCATATTTCTTGTTTTCCAAATCTGGTAGCCATGTGTTAGCATTGTAAATAATGTTGATCTTTAAAGGTAGAGTTTTGTTTTTATATTCTTTGATTGTCTGCTAATGATCGTGAATAGATTTTTTTGTAACAACTAGAATTTTTAGTCACGTTTCTTCTATATGGTGATGCAAAGTGAGTATTTTTTTTAATAGTTACTCCAAAGTAGTTGTGATAATACTTCTAAGGTGTCTGCTAATTAAAATTTCTTAAGTGATGGGTTTTTTTACGGGTGAAGTATATGGCTGTTGGAGTTTGTTGTTATTTTGTTTTGTTTGCTTCAATTTTCTATTTTCAATATCTGATTTTGCAGTTTGGTGATGTTTTCAAAGTGTTTGCTTGCTATCATATAAATTATAACATCAATGGCAAATTGGAAAAGTTATTTATGGTTGGAATGTTGTTTACATAGATATTAAATACCAGAAGTCTGATATGTAACAAAAATGTGCCACAGAAAGCAAGGGAGTAATTTATTGCACATACCATGTTGTATGGTGCTGTAACCTGGACAATGAAGAACTGGCACATCAGCAAGATACAAGAAAGTTAGATGTAATTTCTAAGAAGCAGAATGAGTGTTACTTGAATAGACAGAATAAGGAATAAAAGAATTAGACATGCAGTAAAAGATGAATCCCAACAGTAAATGTTAGAGAACACCAAAACGAAGATGATATGGGCATGCAAAGAGACTGGAGAAGTAGACAATGCCAAGAAAAATCCATTAAATAAAGATGCATGGTAAATGACCCAGAGGAAGACCAAGGGATGGGTGGCTGAAAGGAGTGTGTGTAGAAGATAGGAGAAGACTAAACCAAAGTTGTGACAGAGATGGTGGGAATAAAGAAAAAAATTTGTGAGGCTTGTGCACAAAGCGGATCCAGCCAGTAGCTGAAAACTGTTGAGGATGATGATGAGGTGCTAATTCTGATCCTTGTGGGACTTCTGTCTTCAATTTGGGTGTTTTGAATCATACTCCTTGTATGTCTCCATAAAAGGTTCTTTTACTCAAAAAAATATTCTGTGCAGTCTTTTACTGTATCGGATTTAAGTGGCACATATTATAAGAATTTTTGCATTGTTAAAAACTACTGCTTAGGTTTGCAGAGATTAATTTTAATTTAATTTAATTGCAATGGAGCACATGCTCCGGTGGCAATTTAAACTATTGCTTATATCTTTCACCAGATGTAGCAGCCACACTCTTGCTGATTACAAGATTGGAAGCTGTACTGTTACTTTTCTTTGTTTCACAAGTAATCACTGTATTCTTGTCAGCACCAATCTTCCAAACATTTTCATTTTTGAATTACACAGATTAACTGGTCTGTTGTTGGCAGATATGGATGAGTTTTCTTCTTATTTTTGGGATTGGTATTACTTTTTTCTAGAATACAGAGAAATAGGATTTTTGGATACAACTATTAAATATTTGTGTTGGTAACACTAATCCCTTCTTTGGCTGGGTGGTGAATGAGTAAATCAGCATTGACCATATAAACACTGAGTCAAGAACACAAGTAAATGGACCATTACAAGAAGAAATCAGCTATTTTTTTTAAAGAGACGTGCTGAGGTTTTAGTTCTTTTTTATTGTTTTTAAATCTAACATAACCTGGTCTTGCTGGTACAAGTGTGTGTGAGTCTGCTCTTTTGTTCTTGGCTTTCTTTGGGGGGGGGGCTTGTTTACACTATTATTTTTGCTAGGAAAAAAATATTAACAAAACTGGAGAAAGTTGTTCTGATGTGAGTGAAATATTTGTCGATGGACCAGTTGAAACAAATTTTGAGTTTATGGCAAATTTCAATAATAAATTTGTGGAGATTGAAGAAAGTCTAGAGGGAATCAGCTCCTATTTCCAACACCAAAAAGGAAAATTGGGTGATGTGGAACCTGAATTAACTGATTTGACAGTAGCAGTAGGAGGATTACAGTCCAAAGTTATGGAAGTGGATTCCCTTCTCAAAGTTCTGACACAGAGTTTCATCTTATACAATATAGTGGATAAGAAACTACTTAATCATAATGGGAAGATTAACCAAGTAAAAGGTGAGATCACATTAGAGAATGTAGACACTGATCAGGTAAATGGTGCGGTCTCTCAAGTAAAAGAATTTGTCAATAAGTTGCAGAGAAATTGGTTTAATTTTTTAAAAGTATTTGTGGATACATAGACTATCTTCAGAAAATTGCTAATAGATCACTGAGAAATGTTATTGCATCAGAAGGTAATATCTTTGGCTCCTAACCATCTCAAACCTGAAACAAAATTTGCGGAAATTCAACTTAGCACACTACAAGAACCTATGCTTCATGATAAGGTAGACTTTAATGTAAAGAACAATGTGATTAAAAAATGTGTGACCTTTGACTCCTGTGTAAAGAAAGTTTACGAACTGTGTGGGATGAACACAATGGTAATTATTAGAGAGAAATCGAAAGGTAAATACGAATACAATGAAGAAGGAAAAGTAGTATTGTAATATTTTGTAAAATTACAATAATATTACATTATTTGATTAGTATGGGTGTAGGATGAGCAATGCAATAAGTAGTACAATGTAGTGGTCTGGTGGCTCAGGGGTTAAGGAGTCTGACTGGAGATCGAGAGGTCCCCAGTTCGAATCGGCGGGGATTTTCATAGGCACTTAACCCGGCCTTCACCTCTGATGCAGCTTGTTGTGTAATGTGAAGTACATCAGAACGCTTCCATGGTTCGAATTCCACATTAAACTGTAGGTCCCCTATACCTGGCAGGATTGCTGGGCTAGGTTAAGGTGGCTATGACAGGGGCGGAATGCGCAGCCAATAGAAACACTGTCGCCAGGTCATTACTACCCCACGGAATTATTATATTAGTAGTACAATTATTATTTGTGCCTACGTGAATTGCCAGTGATGCTGGTGGCCAGGCAGTCAAACACTCAGCTTAAAAAAAGAACCCCGAGAAGCATCGTTCCCCTAACAATGACCCAAGGGGATAGACCCTCGTCACCTGTCGACAAGTGAAAGCTTCAATAGGGACATTGCCATAAGAGCAGAATATTTATATGCGTCCCACATTCACCATGGATAATTCCATATTTGTGACATTTTAAAGTTTGCAAAGATTTATGGAGACAAGACTCAAGTGACCGTAGTGAAATGAGACATGGTTAAATATATATTTGCCAAATGATCATTTTCTCACATAAACATGCGAGACAATGACAGGCTATCTGTTAGACAGAAAAATTTGATATCTGTGATTCTATGAAATTTGGACATGGAGGGAAATCTCACAGCCAATAAGAATAAAGTTGTGTGGAGGATGCAAGATTGTGACCCTCTAATGGCAAAATTAGTTAATTTTAGTTACTGTTTTGTTTAAAACATTTTTTCATGTCTGAACATAACTGAAGATGGCAGTGGCAGAGATGAAACGGGATTGGAGTGAATACATGCGAGCAGAGAGAAGGGGAGTGGAACCCAGGAGGTGGAAGGCAAAGATTGCAACGGGGACTCAACTAATGAATCTGGAGGCAACAGGTCATTGAGATGAGCTGGCAGCCATCAAGAGGTGACAAGTACAGTGTGATAAGTGTTTATGTCCACATTGGCACAAGTGTCACTCAAGTTGGTTTGAGTGAAGATAGAGATACTGGTGTGCTCACTCCATTGATGACTTATGGTAAACATGCATACTGTGAACTGCTCTAAAATTCGAAGGAGCTCTCTTGTGCAAATAATAACCCTGGTGAGGAAACTCGCACATAAGTCTCTCAATCTGCCAAACACTCATGAGTTTTAACCGGAGCATATATTTCAAATAACACTTTGTTTGTAGTAAAATCAACAATGTGCCTTTGTCTAATTTTTTTTTATTATTAATCAGTTTGCTTGTATATGGTAAACGTTGAATTGCTAGCCAAGATGATATGTTCACTTTGTGTGTTTGCAAATGTAATTCACTGATGTTCATTTGTAATGTAGGCATAGGTGTAGTGTTTACTTACTATTGTCATCAAAATAATTTCAACCACCATTGTCCAATGTTTAATTGAGTTCAAATTAAATTGCCAGGTTATAGCAATTTTAGATTATTCATGCTGCTATGCATTTTAATTAAAGAACCCTAAATTATCAATTTTTGCTACCTGATATTATCAAAATTCAATTCATATGTATAAATTAAAAATAACCCATCACTTACGACGGATGAAGGCAGGAGGGCAAGATGATTCATGTGGTGGGTCAAGATGTGATCACATCTTTCCCCTGCCATATGTCTCACCTCTCACATGACTAAGTTTTCTCACTGAAATATTGTGCAATTTGTGTTTGTGTTTTCTACATGTTCATCTTGCCCTCCTGCCTTCATCTATGGTAAGTGGTGGGTTATTTTCCCCTATCCTATCTTACTTTTAGTGCCCAATGGAAGTTTCTTTATTTCCATTATCCATATGTGTAAATTAAGACACTGCTGACAACATGTCACATTACAGCATAAAAAAGAAACCATTTCACATCAGGGAAATGATGCTTTTGTACCAGAAAGAGGTAATCAGTAAAGAATATTGTAATTCTGAGTAAGAAAATTAAATCATTCAATCAAATTTTCCTGTTTGGAGTATTCCTATAATTGTACAAAGAATAAATTCATTATTAGTATTCATTATTATTATTATTATTATGTAGTTTTATGTATATAAAGTTCCATTTTCCAAGAAAGAAACCGGGTAAATTATTAGACTGACAATCTGAATATTTAATAAATGAATGGTAAAGGATCATTTCTTTTGTTGTGTATAAAACTGGTTGTCATATTTTAATATCAGTGTACATAAACTGTGGTATGGTGAACGTAATGAATATTTTATATATATCATGTTACCAATCAAATGAAAAAATTACTTTCTTGCTGAAAAAACACTAAATTCAAGAAACACGTACACTGAAATAAAAACATCTTTAATATACCTGTATATTGCATCGGAAGGTAGTATCTTTGACTCCTAACCATCTCAAACCTAAAGCAAAATTTGCTGAAATTAAATTTGGTGCACCACAAGAACCTGTGCTTTATGATAAGGTAGACTTTAATGTAAAGAATGATGTGATTAAAAAATATACATATGTATATGTCATGTTTTATGTTTAAATGAATCGGTGTACACAGAGTTCATTTTATCTAGGATGAGCTAATTGTAATGTGGCAAGAGACATTTAAATAAAAAGCTATTACCCAAATCATCAAAATTATTCAAGTTATAAATAGCCATATAGCAAACCGTACAAGAAAACTAGTATGACACAGAAAAGGATAGAGCCTGTAATCCAACAATGACTACAGTAACCACATACTGTTGTTTTAGTAGTTTTTCTGGGTAACTTCATTTCCACTGCGTTAAATTACCATTAATTTTGTGCTTTTACTTTCCAAGCTTCTGAGCCGTAAATAGCTAGTTTTGTCTCAGCATTCTCTGCCTTATGTCTGCGGTGCCTTTGAAATTTAGCCAGATTAAAAATTTGTTTGCCCCATTGGAATTTAATATTTTGAAATGTACATCTTCTTCTTACAAATTTGTCAGATGGTATAGCTATATTTTAATTTGTTAAACAGTTCTAAAATTTCAATGTCCAGGACTATTTTTCTCTGAATTTGTTCTTTTACTTAAACCGCAATTTTTTTAATTTCTAAGTTGAAATTTCCACATTAAAATTTTTGCCCATCAAATGACCAAGAATTAAGGATCGCGGTCTATGGAGTCCAAAAAGATATCTAAGAGTGGTGGTCATGAAGGACCAGCTTCTCTGATGCCACAGTTGACTGTCTTATAGTCCAGTGCTTCAGATTCCAGATTCACAGTTACCAATTCCTGTTTATAAAGGTTGTATATTGACAAAATTATCTAATTATATGTCCCATTGGTGGCTAGTATTTATAAGAGTCTAATTCAATTTATTCCATCAAAAGTTGGTGTGTTATCACATTTAATTCCTCATTCTTTTTAACTGGTAATTTAAAAATAAAATATTCATTTGCAAACGACCTTCCTTCCTGGTAATTATTTTGTTTCGTGCCAATTTTATTACTGTACTAGCTGCTACCCACGACTTCGTTTGTGTTTGTAAAGAATTTGTATTGCAGCTACTGACATTTAGCAACCATAGTGCATGACAGGAGACACGATTCTACTACCACACACAAACACCAATGCTCTATGCTATGTAGTTGTGGCAGAAAAGTGACATATGCGGAGACACATGTCTTTCGTCGAAATATGAAAATATCTTTGTTCGGTCATTTTCAAGCACCATATCTCCCACACTACCACAGTTACTGAAATTCAGCCGACGTTGTGATCGAAAGGTGACTCTTTGGTACTACCACATACAAACGCCAGTGATTGGCGATAGATAGTTTTCACTGAAAAGTGATACACCATGACACATTGGTTTTTGGTGGAAATTTGAAAGTGCCGCAGGTCGACCACCTTTAACCATCATATCTCCCACATCTCCACAGCTATCGGCATTCGGCCAACGTTGTGTATGAAAGGAAACTCCAGGCTACTTCCACACACAAAGACCAGTGATCTGTGCTAGGTAATGGTGGCTGGAAAGTGAAATATAGGAAAACACACAAGCTGAACAGACAGGAAGTGAATAAACTGAAACAATCTAACATGAGATAAAAATTTGCAGAAATGGTAGATTTAGACCTAAGAAGTAACTCTGAAAAGGAGTTCAGCCAAGGACAAATGGAATGCATTGAAGAAAGAAATAATGAAAGCTGGTAAAGATATACATTAGGCTTTAGGGAACAAGCCACCTGAAAACCTTGGATTACAGAAGAAAATTTGGAGCTGATGGATCAGAGGAGAAGGCACTAAAAAATGCTCAGGTTGAAGCAGGAATAGAGCAATATAGGAAATTTAGAAATCAAATAAGCAAAAGAAAAATGGCTGCAAGAAAAGTGTGAAGAAGTAGAAAATGAAATGGTCATGGGTAAATCAGATGTTGCATATACAGGTAGGAATATCAAACAAAATTTTAGATAAATGAAGAAAAGAGGTGTACACATTAAAGCTGCCGATGGAAAACTTCTTTTCAGCTCAGATGATAGAGCTAACTGGCGGAGAAACTGTTTGATGGGGATGACTTGAACAATAGTTTAATGGAAAAGGAAGGTGATGTCAACATTGATAACAGAGCTCTGAATGACTTGAAATCAAATAAGGCAGTAGGAATTGATGAGATCCCTGCAGAACTTTTTAAATCCCTAGCAGAAGAAGGAATCAAAAGATTAGTCAAACTGATGTCAAAAAGTTATGAGACAGGAGAAATTTCAACTGATTTTAATAAAAATATCATCTTCACACTACCGAAGAAAGCACAAGCAGACAAATATAAGAACTATTGCACTATTAGTCTAACATCACATGCTTCAAAATTACAGACCAGAATAATACACAGAAGAATTGAAAGGGTAGTAGATGAGACAGTAGGTGAAGATCAGTTTGGGTTTAGGAAAAACTGTGGTACAAGGGAAGCAATTCTGTGGCTTTAAGATTAATACTTGAAGGGCAGATCAAGAGAAACAAATATACTTTTATGGCATTTTTTGATTTAGAAAAAGCTTTTGATAATGTTAGGTAGGACAAGATGTTCAAAATTTTAAAGAAGTCAGGTCTAAAATATCAAGATAGAAAAATACTTTATACACTATTTAAGAAAAAAAATTTTGCTTTCAAACAACCCAACTTCTGAATGTAAACCATAAACACAATTATTCATAAGATTAATGGTCCAAGTACAGTGCCTTGTGATACTTGCATATTTACTTCCATTATTTCTCAAGTCTTTACACCCCACGAATATCGAGGTCAACAGTGGTGGGAAAGGACTGGTGGCAAGGAATGGGTGAGAATTTGGCCTTGGCCTTCTGAAGAAATTTATTCTGAACCTGATGGAAAACAAATCTAGGTAGCTGGATGGGGATTTGAACCTGCATCTCCAGAATGCGAGGCTAGAGCATTATCATTCATCTCATTTGACACTGCATCTTCTACACCAGCATTTTCCTCTCTGCCTTTCTACCATTCTAGTTTTTGATAAACTGCAATGGCTTTCATTTTATTTAACACCATTTATATCTCACTCTTTCAAATGCCTTGGAAACATCTAGGTTACAATATCAACTTTGCCTCTTTCATTTGTTTCATATGAAGTATCTTGTTTATAGCCTACCAACTAAGATTCACGTGAACATACTTGCCTACTTGTCAATTTGTAAATAATTTTCCTTCCTGCAGACATCTTCATGTTGTGTATTGTTCTTTCAACTGCTGGTATCAAACTAATTTGCCTGTAATTTTCAACCCTATTTGTTGTCCTTCATTTATACAGGGTGTTACAAACAGGTACAGCCAAACTTTCAGGAAACATTCCTCACACACAAACAAAGAAAATATGTTATGTGGACATGTGTCCGGAAACACTTACTTTCCATGTTAGAGCTCATTTTATTACTTCTCTTCAAATCACATTAAACATGGAATGGAAACACACAGCAACAGAACGTACCAGCGTGACTTCAAACACTTTGTTACAGGAAATGTTCAAAATGTCCTCCGTTAGCGAGGATACATGCATCCACCCTCCGTCGCATGGAATCCCTGATGCGCTGATGCAGCCCTGGAGAATGGCGTATTGTATCACAGCCGTCCACAATACGAGCACGAAGAGTCTCTACATTTGGTACCGGGGTTGCGTAGACAAGGGCTTTCAAATGCCCCCATAAATGGAAGTCAAGAGGGTTGAGGTCAGGAGAGCGTGGGGGCCATGGAAGTACAGTACATACTAACGAAACTAAAATGAGCTATAACATGGAAAGTAAGCGTTTCCGGACACATGTCCACATAACATATTTTCTTTGTTTGTGTGTGAGGAATGTTTCCTGAAAGTTTGGCCGTACCTTTTTGTAACACCCTGTATACTGTAACTAATATCACATTTTACCAATCCTCCAGTAAGCAACAAAAATCCAGCCTCAATCTAAATAACTTTTGCGAGGAAATGTACAATATCAATAAATATGTAATAATGTTATCTACACTAGCCCTTTCAGGCATGTTTTTGCTTTCTTAGTTCGTTCATAATTTCCTTGGAATTTATTTCAAATTCTGTAGTTTACTTATTTATACTAATATGGAGATGTTCCTCCCCTGATTTGTGGCGATCATTCCCAGGGTAACTGTCCATTGCTTCTCGCTAAACCAGTTATTCTTCAAAGTCTCAGTAACTTCTTCTGTATGAAAAATCTCTCTTTTCCACATTTTTCTAACATAACTATAAAAATTTCTAGAAGCATCGTTCAATGTTCCCCTTGCACATGCAATATTCTTTATAGTAAACCTATCTTTATCACCTGTCTTTGCTACTATTAATTCCTTGTTCACTTGTTTGAAATGTTCCCTACTGCCTTGTCTTTTCTGTTGTGTTCTCTTCTCACCTACCTCCTTAGCCTTCTCATCCACCTATTATAGTTATACATGTCTTATTTCTTTTTATTTTCTGTTTGGAATTGTTATTAATTATATCAAATTAAGTGTCAGTTTTACTATCACTGATGCTTTCTATGAAAATTGTATAATCTTTGTGGCTGAATAAAACAAAAGGTGCTTGTTGCATTCTTGCTGTTATGTGAAACCAATGTGTTTTATTTTGTAAAAGGTCCATATCAGAGGGTGTTTGTATAATATGAAGGAGTTGGTCCAATAAGTTTTAAGCACAGTATTAGTTCCTAGCATTGGTGATAGGTCTCCAAGCAGTTATATTTTCCACCACCAGGTGGAAATATATTTTTCTTTCAGTTAATTTTAGGTTTGATTTGAAATACATTGTCCATCAAATGCCATGTTGTTTTGGTATGCAACTTGTGTTCTGCATGAAAGAATTTATTTCTACATGGATACCATTGTATTTTCATGTAAGTATCATATGCTTAAATACTTTATATTTTCTGTTAAATATTATTAGACTATTTTTATCACTATGAACAAAGAAGTCACCAATTTACCTTTGTTTTTAGAGTGACATCCTGACTAGCATGTGATCTGAATTGTTTCTGAAAATCTGCACAGCAGAGCATTTTGAATGTGGTCAAGAAATATCTGAGTTCTTCATTTCAAGAACAGCTGTTATGTGAAATCCACACCTTATACCATTTGATGTTAAACATTAAAAGGTAGGTATATATGTAGAATATATGTGTAAAGCCCTTGTATACTGCAGTTTCTGAGTTTGCCAAAGAACACAAAAGCAATATAACTACATTTGACTGGCAACATGCTACATTAATATGTTATTAATGTTTCACCTTGAAAGGTTTAAAATCACGAGTAAGTTCTTTTAATCCAGAAAATTATCTCTGTGTATATACAGATACAAGCTTTTAGTTTCATTGGTATCCTGTTAGCAAGTATTCCAAAATATAATGCTGCAAATGTATCTTCTGCTGAACATTTTTATTTTTGTTCTTGTTATGTTTGTTAATTGGAATTGTAATTCATATCATAATCTATGTTAATTTCATGTAAAAAGTCAGATAAGTAATTCCGGAAAGATAATTTTTATCAACATGTATTAGACGCAAGTGTTAGAATAATGAGTAGCCAAATAACTTATTTTTGTAGACTCTCACTATCACTCTCACCTTTTTTACCTTAAATTATTTGCGTGCATTTTCACCATCAACCTCTCACTGAACTTTCCAAATTTAATTTTAAATCCTTTGGGTTTGTGGTCAAGAGCCCAGCATTTTCCTTTGTAATTAATTCTGCTCCTTGACTCCCTTACATAAATTTTTTGTTTCTTTGTGCCAGCTTGTGGTCATGATCATTGTCCTCTCTTCCTTCCAACGTACTACTAATCCTTCTAACAATATTGATCCAGTCATTGATGGTTTTTTGTGGTAATTTACACAAACCAATTTAGTTTTTAAGATGTTTGTTTTAGGAAATCAGAATGCAATTCCAGATGTGAGTGTGGAAAGTGAACCTTGATGTGCTATCCGGCAGCAAACCTGTGAAGAGTTCATTGCAAGTGAACCTTGTCTTCCACATGTAGTTACTTCAGGTAATATAACTGTTCAACAAAAGATATTGATGTACACTGTGTCACTCGATCCTGTGTAAAAAGGAATGGGACATTTTAACTGGATATTCAGTCTCATGTAGAATGCAATGAAATTTTTGTTTTCTTATTCAGTGAAATATAATATGGAAAATGGCATTTTAGCATTGTATTTGTTAACTATAAAAGTGAAAAGCATTATAGAGTGAAAATAGAAATGTAAGAATTTGCCACCGTGACATACTCTCTCTCTATTAAGTATTAATACTTACTGTTTTCATGTAGCAGAGGTGATTTCTTATAGAAAAGTTTGTTGTAACTGTGATAAACATGAAGCAGTAGATGGTAAGCCATTGAAGTTCTTACAGTATTCATGTATGGGATATGCTTTTTATGGATTTTTAAGCAACAATGTTTTGATATCTCACTTTGCTTTTTAATAACCAAGTCAGAGCATAATCAGCAATGTGGACTTGTAACAAGAACACTAGCTAACAAACATCTGTGGGCCTATTCAGTAGTCAAAACATATTTTTTAACTTCTTTTTAGAATAGGAGAAATGTGCATATCTTTGTTTAAAATGTTGTTTCATCTGATTTTGATTTGTGTAGATTTTGCAATTACAGAATAATATATTGTTTGTGTTTTGTGTCTTTTCAAGGATTAATAAACTATATCTAAAATGTAATGTATGAATGTATTAGGCTCTAAATATCCAGAAAAATTTTCGTGTTTCTAATTGTTAATTATTGCTATGATTATAATTGTTCTTATCACTGTTTCTTTTTCAAATGAATTAATAAAAATTAAAAATGAATAAAACTAGCATTTTTCAGTTTCCCTTCACTTTTTCACAATTCTCCTAATGCATTAAAAAAATGAAAAATTGTTGATTAACTAAATGAAAGAAACAAAGCGAAATGTAAAGAAAAAGGAATATATAAAAAAGTTTAATAAACATTTCAAAATCCCGCATTTAGGTAATGTCACAGCATGCTTCTCTGAACTGATTCTTGTAGCGCTAGTGTCACACCAGTGTTTGCTTTACCATAGTTTATGCTGACCGTGAACATTCTCTATTTATAAATGTCTCTTGCCCAGACAGTGACCCAGAGTTATGATCCAGCATTTTCTTCATTATTATAGTACGGTATAGAATATGGAAAAGTTGTGATATTATAAATAACTAGTTATGCACTAGCAGATGCTTCAAGTTTTGTTGATAACAAGCCTAATCTTAAAGGCAGAGAGAACAACGAAGTGTGTACTTTTGCGGTGGAGAATATGTTGATGTTAAAAGGCATGTCCGGCTAAATAAAGGAAGAAGGAAGTGCAGGCGCTAAAAATGCAGCTGCAGATGATGCCAAGACGAAGGCGAAGCTGATTCTTACAATTGATCCAGCATTGTATGTGCATATAAAGCTAGCTAAAACAATGAAGGAGCTATGGGCACAGCTTAAAACTATGTTTGACAATTACGGGTTTACACAAAGAATAACTTTACTTCATCATCTCAAATCAATCAGACTTGTAATTGCAAATCAATGATGTCATATGGAACAGATATGATTGAGACATGATTAAGTTGAGTTAGATTTGAGATAATGTTAATGGATTGGCTCGTCATTACTGGTAAGTTTATCAGAAATGTTTTTGCCTATGATCATGGCGGTTGAACATTCTGACATTCCTATTACAGCGGGCGTTGTCAAGACAAAACTAAGTGATATGAAAATGTCAGATTTGAATGAATCGGAGACAAAAACAGATTTCAATTCCAAAGGTTGGCAGACCCATAGACGCGAGTATGATGATGAATGAACATTGGATAAAAAATGTATCATATTCATCAAGTACACAAGAAGTTATTGCAGACCAAACCAAAGTACCTCTGTTGTGTTCCAGTGATGTAGAAATAACTACAGATTGTGGCTATAATATCACTGTGAAAAATATATTGTGCATGCAAAGTTTGAAGACTTGAATGAAACGAAATCTGGTGTGGTTGATGGACTTAGTTATCCTAACAATTTTAAAATGTGTGTGTGTGTGGGGGGGGGGGGGGCAATTGTATCCTGTGCTGTGAGGAAAACCAATCTAGACTTCCTTCCCTTCACACATAGAAGAGAAAGAAGTACAGAAACATTGCACATTATACCTGCTGATGTGCACAGTCCAAAGGAACATAAATCCTTACGTGGTGCATGGTATATTTTTATTGCTGGTGGATGACTTTAGTCTCATGTCATTAACTTACTTCTTGAAAGCTAAAAGTGTGTCATTTAGCAGGTTTAAAGTATTTAAAGCTTTGGTAGAGAACCAAAAGAATAACAAAATTAAAATATTTCTCACAATAATGACTATGAATTTTGTAGCAATGAGTTTACAGATTTTCTGAGGAAAGAGGGTATTATTCATCAGAAACATACACCTCAGAACAAAATGCTCTGTGTGAATGAATGAATCGATCAATAGTTGTTTGATGCCAAGCTAGATAAAAGATTTTTGGAAAAAGCAGCAAACACGACTGTGTACTTGAAAAACAAATAAATTGCATCAGGAACTCAAAACAATGAGTTGATATATGGCAAGAAACCCAATGTAAGCCATATTCATATATTTGGCAGTGATGTGATTCCATGTTTTCAAAGAGAGATTCTTGAAGTGGTATAAAAAGTAATAAAAACACATTATTTTTGAATACTGCAAAAATATAAAAGGTTATAGAATTTATGACTGTAACAAAAACAAAACAATAACAAGCAAGGATGTGATTATTATTGAAAATAAATAAAATAAATATCAAGAAATTACAGTTTCAGTGGGGGACTCTGGTCAAGAGGAAAAGTTGACAGTAGCATACAAACCACAATTACTGAATTTATCTCAATTAGACCATCCTAGCTAAAGCTGTAAAGCAGCCCACTTCCAGTTACAATGGGGTCAGAACTATGCCTTTTTTAGATTATGGGTTTCTGGTGATGGGATAAAAATAAGTGATTAAAGGTATACCGATTGTTGATACGTGATGGGAAATACGCAAATGTCAAAGAAATACATGATGATGGATGAAGGTACAATTGAAGGACAAAGGTTAAAGCTGAAAATACCACAAACCCAAAAATAAGAGTATTATTGGCGAACTGCAGAATTATAATCAATAAAGTAAAAGAATTTGCAAACTTAATAGAGATACATAAAGCACATGCAGGGTGTAAGGGTTTGAGAGCGACTATACTAGCCTTTTCCAATCAAATGTCAACCTCTCCTTCACGTGGTGCACCCTGTTTGCACAGACAAGGCTCTGGCGCCAAAGATTCCCAGTATAAGGAGTCACCCACTGCTTGCCAACGGCCTCTGGATGGAGGGCAGAAGAGTCGGGAGCAGTTCAGGGCACCCTCTTGCCCTTGGGGTTGGAAATGGCCCCTAAAGGTGGATGAATCATAAATCATCAACGGCATGGGGATGCAGAAGGCATCAGGAAACCACTGCAATAAAGACCCAAAGGGTTTCCCAAGGACATGTAATCCACTCAAATTCATACATCATGATGGCTTCTTACTGGGTAAAATATTCTGGAGGTAAAATAGTTCCCCAGTTGGATCTCTGGGTGGGGACTGCTCAGGGAGGAGTCATCAGAATGGATAGAAACATTCTACGAGTCAAAGTGTGGATTGTTGTCTGAATAGGGCAGGTAGGTTAGAAAGCTTAAAAAGGGAGATAGACTGATGTAAGTTAGATGTTGTTGGGATTAGTGAGATTAAATGGAAGGATGCACAGGATTTCTGGTCTGAGGAACACAGGATAATTAGCACAAAAGCTATCAATGGATTCACTGGTGTAGGATTTGTAATGAGTAAGAAAGTAGGGAAACAGGTGAGTTATTGTAAACAGTTTAGTGACAGGATTATTTTGATGAGGTTAGAAACTAAGCCTGCCCCAACCAAGTTAGTACAAGTGTATATGCCAACATCACAAGAGGATGATGAAGAAATGGAAAAAATATACACCAAAACTGAAGAATTAATCCAATATGTGAAGGGGAAGGAAAATCTAATAATCATAGGTAATGCGATAGTGGAAGAAGGAAAAGAGGAAATACTGTAGGAAGTTTTGGTCTAGCAGAAAGAAATGAACGAGGAAGCAGGTTGTTAGAATTTTGTGAAAGATATAAGCTAGTTGTGGCAAACACACTGTTTAAGAACCATGCAAGAAGGATATACATCTGGAAACATCCTGGGGATACAGGCAGATATCAGCTAGATTATATCATGGTCAAACAGAGATTCAGGAATCAAGTTCTAGACTGTAAAGTATACCCAGAAGCAGACATAGACATAATTTGATAGTAATGAAGTGCAGGCTGAAATTAAAGCGAATAAGGAAGTAGTATAAGGAGAACAGACTGGAAGTGAATAAACAAACAATCTAGCACAAGAGAAAAATTTGCAGAAATGGAAGACTTAGGTCTAAGAAGTAACTGTGAAAGGAGATCAACCGAGGACGAATGGAATGCATTAAGGACCTAAATAATGAAAGCTGGTAAAGAAACATTAGGCTTTAGGGAACAAACTGCCTGAAAACCATGGATCACAGAAGAAATTTTGGAGCTGATGGATCAGGATGCTCAGGATGAAACAGGAAGAGAATAATACAGGCAATTTAGAAATCAAATAAACAGGGATTGCAAAAAGGGAAAAGAAAAATGGCTAGAAGAGAAGTGTGAACAAGTAGAAAAGGAAATAGTCGTAGGTAAAGCAGATGTTGCGTGTAGGAAGATAAAACAGAATTTTGGAGAAATGAAGAAAAGAGGTGTGAACATCAAAGCTGCCAATGGGAAACCTCTTTTAAGCACAGATGATAGAGCTAACCAATGGAAGGAATACATTGAGAAACTGTATGATGGGGACGACTTGAAAAATAGCATAATGTAAAAGGAAGGCGATGTCGACATTGATGACTTAGGAGATCCTGTTTTGAGGACAGAATTTAATAGAATTCTGAATGACTTGAAAGCAAATAAGGCAGTTGGAATTGATGAGATCCCTGCAGTGCTTCTTAAATCCCTAGGAGAAAAAGAAACTGAAAGATTATTCAAGCTGATATCAAAAAGTTATGAAACAGGAGAAATTCCAACTGATTTTAATAAAATTATCATCTTCACTCTTCCGAAAAAAGCTCAAGCCAACAATTGTGAAAATTATCACACTATTAATCTAACATCACATGCTAGAAAATTACTGACCAGAATAATATACAGAAGGATGGAAAGGGCAGTAGAAGAGAGAGTAGGTGAAAATCAGTTTCGGTTTAGGAAAAATTGTAGTACAAGGGAAGAAATTCTGGCTTCAAGATTAATACTTGAAGGGCGGATCAAGAAAACCAAAGATACTTTTACGGCGTTTGTTGATTTGGAAAAAGTTTTTGATATTGTTAGGTGGGACAAGATGTTCAAAATTTTAAAGAAGTCAGGTCTAAAGTATCGAGATACAAGACTTTATAAACTATATAAAAATTCAGTGGCTATAATAAAAGTAGAAAATCATGAGAGACATGCATCGGTTAAAAAGGGCGTGAGACAAGGTTGTAGTCTATCCCTGTTAATATTCAACTTGTATGTAGAAGCAGCAATAAAGAAAGTCAAATAAAAATTTCCATGTGGCATAAGTGTTCAGGGAGAGAAAATCAGTATGCTACAATTTGCTGATGACATTGTCTTGTTAGCAGAGAGGGCTGAGGATATTGAGAAGTTACTGAATGTCATGAACAAAATACTGAAGGAAGATTTTGGACTGAATATAAATCAAATCAAGACAAAAGTGATGAAATGGATCAGAAATGATACCAATACTAGTAGATTAAATATGAAAATAGGATCAGATGCAATAGGAGAAGTAAGTGAATTCTGTTCTTGGGAAGCAAAATTACAACCAATTGCCGACACAGGAATGATGTTAAAAGCAGAATAGTACTAGCAAAAAGAGCCTTCATGAAAAAGAGAAATTTTTTAGTTTCAAATATTGATCAAGGACTCAGAAAGAACTTTTTAAAAACTCAGTGTGTGTAGCACATCACTTTATGGCAGTGAAGCATGGACTTTATGAATACCAGAAAGAAGGAAAATTGGAGCATTTGAAATGTGGTGCTATAGAAGGTTGCTGAAAAGTAAGTGGCCGGATAAAGTACAAAATGAACGAATTTTTGAAATACTGGGCAATGAAAAAATTTTGTGGAAGAATCTTACAGAAAGAAGAGACAGGCTTGTAGGTCATATTTTGAGACATGCTGGATTGGTTAATTTGCTGGTGGGGGGAATAGTCGAAGATAAGAACTGTAGAGGAAGACCGAGATTAGAATATGTGAAGCAGATAATTGAGGACGTGGTTTGTAAGGGATATATAGAGATGAAAGAGGTTATAACAAGATAGGGTGGGATGGAGTATTGCATCAAACCAGTCAAAAGACTGAAACAAAAACAAACAAAAAAAAAACAAAACAAAAATGCACAAGCATTTATAGGGGTAGAGTCTTGGTTAAAATATGGAGTATTAGACAATGATGTTTTCCCTGATAATTACAGAGTGTATTGCAGAGATAGAGAGGTATTCATGGAAGAATGAATGATTAAGATTAGGAAGCTCTTGGAGAGAAACTTAATTCTTATTCATAGTTCAGATGTGAGCGTAGAGTGGTCGTTATTGGAGGGTATTTAAATTTGCCAGATGTCTACTGGAGAGGGAATAAGATTTATAACACAAGGGAACAGAGATTTGAAAATATCTTAGTAAGGGAAGGGGGTTTCACACAAGTGGTAGAGCAGAACACAGAGGGAACAAACATGTTGGATATCTTTCTAATAAACCCTGATGAATATTTTGTGGGCTGACAAGTAACTGAAGGACTAAGTGATCATAATGCAGTACTGATGGATATTAGAGGATTCAGTAAACCAGTGGTCAAAATCGAAGGAGGAAATAGGTAAAATTATAAAAAGGCAGAGATTGAAAAGATATTTTAGGGAAAGGATCAGCAAATGGAAGGATGACACAAGTACAGTGGAGATGAAATGAGATGAATTTAAGGAGATAGTAAAAAAGGTTGAGGAAAAGTTTATTCCAAAGCAGAAAATAAAGATAATTACAGAACCTACACACTATAATAGGGAGGTGAGAAGGTTAAAGATGTTAGTGAGAAGGTAACACAACAGAGTTATGAGACAGGAAGGCAACAAGCAATTAATAAGAGGAAAGATGGGTATATAAAGAATATTATTGGAGCAGCATGACCACTGAACGATGCATCTAGAAATTTCTATGTCCTTATTAAAAAGGTGAGGGGAAAGGAAGGTATTCAGAATATTCTAGATAAGAACGGAGTTGAAGTCACTAAGGATTTTAAAATGGCAGATATATTGGGTGACTAGTTTAATGAAACACTCTCTCCTAAAAAAGATACAGCTATGTCCTGCTTGCCAAGAAAGACTGTAGACACCATAATGAAATGTGATTAAGAGACCAAGTGGAAAGATAATACACATAAAATCAAGTATAGTTATGGTGTTACTTAATTATTTGAGAGAGTATAATTATGAGACATGGAGTAACGTAACATGGGCATTACCTGATAGTTACTGTATAAAACATCTAATTTTTCAGTTATAAATGCTAAATGATGGATAACACTATTTGACTTTGTTCCAAATAATACAAAAAAAACAAATATGGTTAGCTCTCACAGATATGATTTTAAAAGTTAAGTTCTTTAGTGAGTTTTATGAATCCTTCAAAATTAATACAGGAATCTGACAAGATGATGGACTCTTACTTGTCCTATTCAATTTGATGCTAGACAAGAGCATACAAGTGTGGAAGAAAACACAATGAAAGAAGAAAATTGAAAGAATGCATCTGCCACAAGGAAGAGGAAGATTTGGGATAAAATGTCTCACTTTCGCATATGATTGTGCGATAATTTTTAAAAGTGAACCAGATGTTAAAATAATGCAACTAAAACAGGATTGTTGATAAATCGAATATAACATGGGAATATGAAGAATTGGTAATGACGGAAAGAAACGTTTATGACAATTTTAGGGCCACAAAAGAAAGACGACTTTTCGAGAAAACTGAACAAAATCAAGATCTATACAACAATATAGAGAAAGTACAGAAACAATTTGAAAAATATTGCATAACTTCTATTGACATTTATACAGAATTGAAAGAAAATATATGATTATGTTTCTAAATTTAAAAATGATACCGAGAGAAGAGTTGGAATGATTCAAGATCACAGAAGACATAACTAGTAACAGAGAAGACTGATGATGCAGAATTCCCAGTATACTCCAATCAAAATTACAAACCAAGAAATTGATGTCAAACGAACAAAGGCAGGCCATCAGCGTAGACATGAAGAGTTTTTGTGGAAAGAAGAAAGAAAGAATTTTTTGCAATCATAAGTTCCAAGTTAAAAATTTAAGTAAAAAAATGTTTAAGAAGACACCTTTGTAATGTGTAAGAAGAAGCTAAGCACATGCAAACATCAGTCAGTACGCCCTAGCACATTAATATGATAATCGAAACTGATTTTCTCTTATTGGGCCAGAAGATTTGAAGCTTAATTGTTAAGATGTTTGATGGTGTAACTGAATGGTTGAGTATGAGTGGCTGACAAGTGGGTTCTATGGGTTTTCCCTACAATGCCCTATGACTTGGTAGAGTATCTTCCTGAATCTTCTGCTCCTGAGCTCCTCTTTCCAACCCTGTTATTCTCATGAAACTGCTACCCTAATTAATGAATAAACATGAGCATCAAGGCTTGAGCATGCATCTTGGAGACTAGTAGGAGAGGGAACAGACAGCTAGGGAATACTTGAAATTAAACAATCAGTTGAGGAAACCTCGTTTAATCTGTATCAAAACAATTCCCCAACTACAGTTGATGTTGTGCAATAAATGTAAGATATTTTGTAACCAATGTTACTAAAACAGAGGGATGTGACTTAGCACTACTGAATGCAACTAACAGAGAATAGTAAGGTTGGTGTAGCAACTAACAATTCTGAGGCCTAGCTGATTACTTGTCTTCTGATAGTGAAGAAGTGAGACCAATCGATATCCTGGCTTGCTGGTAAAGTATTGACTTGCATGCTCAGCAGTGCGCATGTAGCTTGTTCCTTGGACTGGCGATCGGTAGATTCTAAGTCAATCAAACAGGACATGCTGACTCAACGTCTGTGCCACTGTGAAACTTTACAAATTTACATGATTTGGATACTAAAATATTAAATTAAACGACATCCCATTCCAATGGGAGGGAGTCAAAGAGGAAAGAAATAAAAGCTATCTGTGATTTGAATATCATTCATATCATTCCAGTGTTCCCTGTTGGTGCTGCATCCTAGTATTAAATGCTTTACCTTTTAACCGACATGCTTCAGCATTCTTCTACAGTAGAACTACGCTGAGATGAGATTCACATGCCCTACTAAACACATCTAACACCCCCAGTGTTCTGGAAGGTTTGATTGATGAGCCAATATGGAAATGGTCTGATGGGTTTACAGATTCAATGGTTGTTCTCTTAAAGCAAGGCACACCATCCATCATGAAGCTTTAGGCCATTGTCCTTATTAATGTTATTAGGGTGTTTAGAAATCTCTATTACCTCCTTTATCTGCTTAAGCCACCAGAAGTCTAGTATTTTCAAAGTCAATAACATGACTTTTTTTATGAATACCAAACAATGGCCGACTTGTTCAAGTTGTTCGATTTGTATTGGCAGATATGTTCTTGTAACCTGTCAACTACTGTGTGGCCAATCTCTCCGATACAACTTAGTATGAGCACTGTTGTGTGTTCAATGAATTCTTCTAATGTGTCCTACTCTTGAAGCCAAACTATTCCTGCGTCATCCACATACCATAGGCACAAAGTTGGTTTGATCTGAGGATCATCCAGTGCCTTTGTTTCTAATGCCTCCAAGAAGATATTAGTGGCTACTGGTGAGAGTGTTGAGCCCCTTCAACCTGGGCCATACTGAAATAATATAAACCTAAGACAGAATTTAACTAGACCCACCCATTACATCCGATAATTCATGAGTAAAAAGTTTAGTGCATTTCACCATAATTACCACACCCCTCGTAGGCTCATCTCACTCGCCCTCAGCCATTATCATCTTCACGGAGGAATTAGAAAGAGGATCTGGACAATACTTGGCTCAAACAAACCTTGTAGCTCTAGCATGTTGACTGAGCACTTAAATAATGCTCACTGTAAGAACAAATTACAATTGAGCATCAAAGTCAGTTACCATTTCTAGATGTTTTAGTAAGATGGCAGAATAATAGGTGGTTGAGGCATTTAGTATATTATAACTCTCACAGTTATCTGCATGCTGTGTTGCACTGCCATGAAGTGACAGAGGTGTGCTTATCATCTTATTCACTAGAGCAGTGGCAGTGAGTGACAAAGTTTGTCCACAGAACTGGAGATATCACAGCACACATTCATGGCTAACGGATGCAACAACTCTGAAATCAGTCAGACTCTGAACACAAGTACATCCTTTATAGGGGCCATGTCTCACAAATTTCATGATTTTTGGAGCCCCCAACCTTCCTTGTCATACGTGGTCACGTTTGTGTAATCTCCCCCCCCCCCTTTACGACATCACATTTTTCAATTAACAAATTATTTAATTAAATCAAAATTTCCAAAATTATATATGTATTTCTAATTATAATATTTTTTTCACAAAATCAACAATAAATAAAACATTTTAGAAAAGTCTCAAACCATAACAAATCAAATGAACAATACAAAATTTAATCATCTTGTGTCCATGGACTTTAAACCCATTTATACTATTTATGGCAGGCATAGCATTCACTTTGTTCTTGATTTAGATAATGTTAGGAACATTTGGTGTGTTCACCCAACCATATAGCATTAGCATCATTTATCAAATAAAGAACTTCCCCGTCATGTCTAGTTGGAATTATTTGAGAACAAATATTCGTGATGGGTAAAATCTCTTGTTGCCTCTTACATGATTGCTTGTGTTGGTTAGTAGCTTTGTATGATGAAAGATATAGGCAACAGATGCCACATGATCATTTAAATAAATATGCAAAAGTGATATTTTGTCAAAGCCTCAAAACTGGTATTGGCCTTTCAGCGTATGTCAAAGGCAACTGACATGTGATGCCGTAGGTACAGCAAACGAGAACTCGCGGCCACTGTATGCCAAAAGTGACACAAATCATGTATGTGACATTACAAAGCTTATGATTTATCCCCATCCCTTCCCCTTGCCACACTATGTTGACCTATTCCCTCCCCTTAACATGTGAGGAAATTTATGGATGGCCCCCAGCAGAAAAATTAATACAAATGCAACAACCTCTAACAAAAGCAAAAACACACTTCACTTAGCAGTTGTCTCACAATTCATAAAGAGGCATCAAAGATCGCACTTGAAATCTATTAAGTAAGATTTGATACCAAACCAATCTAAAGGTACACACAAAGATCAGCACCTCCTCAATTAAAACAATACAATAGCAAAACCAACTACAAACTGCAGGTTTAAAAAAAGAGGCACCTTTTAGTTGGGAGTTAGTGTATATTGAAGAGAGAGAGAAACATCTAGACTTCTTTCAAAAGAAGGTCAGTAGTGACTGAGGCATATAAAAGAAGTGTCAGAGACTGCTAAATGCCCAAATAACATTAACAAGGATAGTGGCCTAAGGGTGAAAACATGCTGAGCAGGTCGCCGTGAAGGTGGCGGTCGCACTGAAGGTCGATGTCAAGGTAGATGCCACGCAGCTCGAGCTGGAGGGGAAGGTAGATGTCGAGGTACTCCTGCTAGCATTCACCAGTGTTTTGAAAATCCTTTTTGGTGCCACACGTTGTAAATCGCTAATATTTTGTGTTTAACGCGAGTATCATTTACTTTATTTAACCTGCAATGATTTGCGGAAGCGATAACGACAGGGATGATGATGGTCTGTCAGTAGCCACAAAGTGGTGGCTACTTTCTACAGCTGGTATTGGACAGTTCAGTTAACAGCAAATAAATGAAAGGAGACAAACGCTTGGTGAATTTCACCATTTAAATCAGGATCAGAAAAATCATCCAGACTAATTCCATGCCCACTTATGAAAGACACCACAAACTTTACGGTAAAATCCTGGACAGTCAAATGTTCATAACAATTACCACACCAATCCAATACATGCTGAGGGAAAACTCATCATGACTATAAATTAATGGTAATTATTCTAAATAAAGTAATGAAGTGTTTAACAAAACATTTTCAAGTCAAATCTAAAAATTTTCAATCCAATATGAGAATTTCTATTTAAAAATCAGAATTTTCCACTTCAAATTCAGTCAACAGTTTATCTTAAATAATAATTAACACAAGAAATTTTGTTTACTTTCTGTAAATTTATAATGATTGTTGGACTGAATTGTCTGATGTTCCATTTCCGTCGGTATATGATGTGTAATAATTTGTCAATAGTCAATCAAGTCACTAATAATAGATAATTATTTCAATTAGAGATAATGTAGGTGGTTGCAGTAAAGGGGGAAAGATGGGTGTGTAGGAAAATCACCACCCGAGCGTGCGCTCCATTGCAATTTAACCCTTTCGTGACCAGTGGGAACTATAGTTCCCACTTCTTTGTTTTCAGCTTAAGTTCACTGGTAATCATTGTTCCCACGTCTAACTTGTGCTCCCATCTCTGTTATAGTGTGGTAACTACGTGTAGTTTATCAACTGGCTTGCAGAAGCTGTTGTATGTCTACATTCTTAGTCAATAAATGCAGTGGCGCGGTTTCTGAGTGTAAGGGACCCAATAATTTGACCACAACAGCTATATTTGTATTCTGCTCTTTTCTGTTGTGTGTGAAGTGACTTGTTTTATAATTTTCCACTTTCATATTTACTAAGGAGACAGTATATGACTTTATTTAGCAAATTTCACCGAAAACCACAGATATATTGCAAGGAAAGTTAGTGGGAACTATTTATCCCAATGAACTGTTTGGGATGTGCAAACTGTGTAACAAGGAAAGTTAGTGGGAACTATTTATCCCATTGAACCATTTGGGATGTGCAAACTGTGTAGCTGTAAAATCGGCATTTTGTTTATTGTGCGTTTCCCATTGTTTAGAATGCCTGGGCTCAGGCCAGAAGAGATTCTGAGAATTTTGCATTCCCTACCAGAAGATGCAGAGCATTCAGACTTCAATGCTGACTCAGATTCTGATGAAGATTCAGCGAATACTTCACAAATTTCGAATGATTTTAGTGGTAACATTATTGTGCAATGTGATGATAATGGTTTCGATTTGACAATAGAAGCTAGCGAATATTGGAAACATGTCAAACAGAAGATGCCGCTAATGTAGCACAAATGGCAAAGAAAAGAGAACAAAAGTAATGTGTAGCAGCAAGATGTACCTTTGTGTATAGCACCATGCTTTTCTATATTCCATAGTACATCACCATAGTGAACTCAAATGATAACACAAATTAATACATTTATAAATGTAATATTTCTGATGTTTTTTGCACTTAAATATAAATAAATATTTTTTTTTCAAATTCCCGAGTTGAGGTAGTCCAGAGTTCAGTGGGAACAATAGTTCCCACTAATTTTTTTGTAATTATAAACTAATTATTCACATTCAAGATTTACACTATAATTTTAAGTGTGGTTCCTTAGCGCAATAAAGTGCTCAAAAGAATTCCACAACTTCTGTAAATAATTTGGTCACGAAAGGGTTAATTAAATATTATTTTTATAAAATTTATTGTAATTTGTCTGCCGCTGACTGTCTAATTGCTTGAAACATTCACTTTTCCTTAGATGTCCAATTTATAAAAATCTGTACTTATTATTTCAGCAATAATTTATTTAAAACAGAATGTAGCATTGTCAATGTCAGTACATTGTTAATTTGTATCTGCAGTTGTGTAAAACAAAATGACATCCATTAAATAAATCAATATTTAGAACAAGACAAAATTAAACAACACCACTCTGTATAATACGAAAGCCGACCTGCATAATCAATTGTAGAAGCTGGATCGCGTGGCCTTGACATAGCTCAGCCAATCAGAGCCAAGCAGAACATCCAGCAGCATGCTAGGCCGCAAGATGAAAACAAAATACTTTGTCCTCTCATCGACATCACGGTGAGCGGCGAGCAGCGGTGGTGGGCGCAACTGCCTCGGCGTGCGCTGACTCGTTCACGTGGATGAAACATCTACCACCACCACAAACTTCACCACGAGCTGCTCGGCATATTTACACCTTAAGGCTTCATGAAGCATGGCTAAGGAGTAACTAACACTGCAACACCCACCTAGCCACCCAACCACGTGACATCTACATCATCCTGAGTGGTGGGACTGATCAAATCCCCAAGAAATCCAAATGTCCCAGACAGGGAGGTAGTTGTGTTTAGTAGAGCATGTGGAACATGTATCAGAGTAATTCTGCTGAAGACAGTCAAATGAAATGTTAGCATTTAAAATTAGGATGTGGCATCCTCTGGAAGCATGGAAAGTATTTGTTTGACAATGGAAGCCCGATGCAGCATTCAGATAGTCAAAATTTTTGGCGAAAGCAAGGTGCATGCTGGCATTCTTACTGTTTGAGTTACTGCAAGGGAAACAGTCATGGGATTCTTTTATTCAGATGAAAGTAGTATTACTGGATCAGAAGAAGCTGATTTGGGTTAGGGGATCTGACAAAAAGTTCTTGGAAAAGTTTTCAGCATGGGAATGTGATTCACAAAGGCTGAGATGTGATTTGTATCTTAGTAAGCAGTGAGTAGTGTTAGAACAATGACAGAAGGATAAAAGGGAGTCTATTCAGGGAAACGGAAAGAAGAGGAGACAGAATAATAAGAACCCTTCCAGACTTCAACCAGCACATGGTTTGCAATAGGCAATATTATTATCCAACAATGCTCATGCTTCTTTTCCACACAACAAAGTGGTGAGCTCCACTTGTAAAAATATTTATTCTGAACACAGACTGGAGAAGTTGTTTGCCATATTATCCTCCTCCCCCGAACTCTTTCTGCTGTTGCCTTTCCCTTGCTATATCAAAATAGTAATCATCACTTAATTGATTGTGTTGAAATTTTGTTTTGCAAATATGTATGTATAACAGAAAGACTACTACTGACAGGAAAGCACACATTAAAAATTCAATAATGATGACATTTTTGTGTTTAGGCAGTTGTAAAATGTGATAACCATTTTTCATGACTAGGCTGTGATTTCCTTCAATCCTGTCCTGAAATGAGATGTCCCGAAATCCTAACTATCCATTCAAAGGTTTGCTTTTACACTGAAGAGCCAAAGAAACTGGTGCACCTGCCTAATATCATGTAGGGCCCCTGCAAACATGCAGAAGTGCTGCAACACCTGACTTAGTGGAGAGGGCACAGAGGAGAACCGCTCAATTTGTGACTGGTTGTTACAGCCCTTATGAAAGCGTCACAGAATTGATACATAAGATTGGGCTGGGATAGTTTGGAAGACAGACGTCATTTACGTTTAAATTTATTGGAGAATATGCGAAATTCTATGACCTACGCGTGCAGTGAGATATTTCTTCCACCAAACCATTTGGGTCGCAATGACCGGAGGGATAAGATTTGAGAAATAAGATGCCGTACTGATGCTTTTATGTATTCTTTCTTTCCTCGTGCTATTCGGGATTGGAATGCACAGAATTAAGATTGGTGCTTAGCACCCTCTGCCACCCACAATGTTTGTGAATTGCACAGTATGGATGTAGATGTAGAACATGACGTGGCATGGACTCAACTAACCGCAAGAGTACACGGGGATGGAGATCTCTTCTGAACAGCACGTTGCAAGGCATCCCAGATATGCTCACTAATGTTCATGTTTGGGGAGTGGCCAGCGGAGGTGTTTAAATTAAGAAGAGTGTTCCTGGAGCCACTTTGTAGCAATTCTGGATGTGTGGGGTGTCGTATTGTCCTGCTGGAAGTCTGTCAAAATGTACAATGGACATGATGCAGGTGATTAGCCAGGATGCGTATGTGTGTCACCTGTCTGAGCCGTATCTAGACTTATCAGGGGTCCAATGTCACTCCAACTGCACACACCCCACAGCATTACAGAGTCTCCACCAGCTTGAACAGTCCTCTGCTGACATGCAAGGTCCATCAATTGTCTCCATACCCCTACACATCCATCCACTCGATACAATTGGAAACGAGACTCGTCAGACCAGGCAACAAGTTTCCAATCATCAACAGTCCAATGATGGTGTTGACAGGCCCAGGGCCGGCGCTAGGAATTTCGGGCCCGGGGTAAAATGGGCGACCTTTTTTTTTTTTTTTTTTAGATCTAAAAATGGCCATCCGACAATGGGAGCATTCTTGGCTTCATGGCCTGAGGGCCCCTATAGTCGACAGCCTATGGGGTACGGGGCCCGGGTACTTTTGACCCGCTTACCCCCCCCTAACGCCGGCCCTGGACAGGCCCAGGTGAGGTTTAAAGCTTTGTGTCATGCACTCAGCAAGGGTATACGATTGGGCCTTCAGCTCCAAAAGCCCATATCGATGATGTTTCATTGAATGGTTTGCATGCTGACACATGTTGATGGCCCAGCACTGAAATCTGCACCAATTTGTGGAGGGGTTGCACTTCTGTCATGTTAAACAATTCTCTTCAGTCGTCATTGATCCCATTCTTGCAGGATCTTTTTCCGGTCACAGCAATGTCAGAGATTTGATGTTTTACCGGATTCCCAATATTCACAGTGCACTCGTGAAATGGTTGTATAGGAAAATCCCCACCTCATCTCTACCCCGGAGATGCTGTGTTCCATCTCTCATGTGTCAAATATAACACCATGTTCAAACTCACTTAAATCATGATAACCTGACATTGTAGCAGCAGTAACCAATCTAACACCTGTGCCAGACACCTGTTTTATATAGGCATTGCAGACCGCAGTGCCATACTCTGAGCGTTTACATATTTCTGTGTTTGCATTCGCATGCCCATACCAGTTTCTTTGGCTCCTCAGTGTAGTACAAGCTGTTAACTTCAACGATTTATATAAGTATGCAACTAGCTACCACAATCTTCCCACTAGAGAGAATTACCATCACAGGGAATGACACCTGTTAATTAAATTGCACCAAATGTAATGCTTCATAATATGTCTGACTACCAATCAATAATCCGTCAGAATGTATGGTATAAAGAAACATTAATTGCCAAATAATTGAACTATGCAATTTCAGTACACACCACTGCACATCAGAGTAAGTAGAAGGCTCATTGCACTCAGGTAGTGGACCTATTTGTATATATTAGGTACACAACAGGTCTTTTATCAGAAACAGTCCTCTTCACCAGAGTAATTTGTATTTTCAACTGTTAGCCTTACCTTATAAATTACATGCCTCATTGGATCTTTCTGTTCTCTATTTGAACTCACCTCTTCTCTCTTGTCTCTCATTCTAGTTCCTAGTTTCAATTCCCCTCCAGCCCCTCATGACAGAACGAGACTATAATTTTTCCTAACAAACACAATATTGGTGTTCCAGTGTCAGCTGGTTGCGGTAATCGTTTTATTCAGGAAGTCACATGTGTTGCTGCTAGGTAGGCAGTGGTTCATTTGCACTTAGATACAGTGCAACAATGATAAAGTGATATAAATTCTTCTCGGGTTTGCCGCCGAATCACATTTTCTACTGTCAAGCTTTCGGCGACTTTCACTGCCGTCATCATCAGGACTGTTATGTCTGAAGGAACAACAAAAACTGGACTGAATAGCGGAACTGGACGAGACAGGAACGTTCCTGTCTCGTCCAGTTCCGCTATTCAGTCCAGTTTTTGTTGTTCCTTCAGACACAACAGTCCTGATGATGGCGGCAGTGAAAGTCGCCGAAAGCTCGACAGTAGAAAATGTGATTCGGCGGCAAACCCGAGAAGAATTTATATCGATGATACGCCGAGAAAGACTTATATCTCATAATGATAAAGTGAACAGTGAGCCCTAAAGAAGAGAGTTAGTCAGTACCCAAAAATGGTTTTCAAGAGCATACGTACAGCCACTTTCAAGCGTAAGCGAAACATTTTGGGAGAGAACTCTGAGATAATATTGATAATGATATATTAGAAGCGGCATGAGTACACCATGCAAGCAGTATGGCATCTAGAAAGCATTTGCTATAATAGTACCTGGTTATAAAGAGTTTCTTTTGACATAAACTCAACAAACCTGTGATTTCAATAACTTGGCAAGACTTGATGGTACAGAGGATATTCTGTGAATAAATGGAGATACAAGTTAAGAAAAAACTTTTACTTAGTAGAGAGAGATCATATCACCCCTATACATAAATGGGAAACCTAACACACTTCTATCTTCCTTGTAGTCAATCTCCATTAAACTATTTCTCTCTCTCATCTGTTATACACTATGTTCTTCTGTTTAAACCAGTTAATATGATCATTATTTTTCTTCCTTCAGGATTTATGCCTCGTTGACTTTGAGGTCATTAGAGTATGTGAAGATTTGGGGCAAGGAATGCAAAGGAATTCAGCCATAGCCTTTTGAAGGAACCCTCCTGCCGTTCACCTGGAGTGATTTTGGGAAACCATGGAAAACCAAAATCTGGATGGCTAAACAGGAATTCGAACCTATGTCTTCTCAAATGCCAAGTGAGACTGCTACAGGTCACTCACCAGGCTCAGAAATATCATTGCACCATTAAATTTTTTTTTCTATCTGTGCAACCCTGATGTCATCTGTAGTAATTGATGTATCCTATTTCTTTCTTTATTTGTGTTCTTAATTGTGTAGTTACTTATGCAGTTAATTCAGATGGCTATTAATAATGCAATTTTAATTCGATTGTAATTGATCACATCTTCCGATGGCAACTTACCTACACATCAATTTTCCTGTGTCATGATTTCTTTTTTAATCTTAAATTCTTTCAGTGCATTTTGCCTACCAAATATTTTTGTCGTTTATGAATTTTAAACTCTTTCGGTGTTTTTTTGTTAATTGTTCATCACTTCCTATGGTAATTTATTACAGACAGACTCCCTTACCAACAAAAGAACATTTTCTCACTTAAAATCAAAAGTCAGCTCATGGTCATAGCCACCTTCTCCCTTAAATGTACTTCTCATAATCCTTCAATTAAAATCCATCAAAGCATCACCACCACTAAAAGCTATATTCCAGGCACCTTCTTCACCAGCCTTCCATTTTCCAATGACTCTCAGTCCAGTTCCTGGCTCATATCAGTTACTGATTGTATTCTCCAGTAATTTCCACAATCAAATCAAACTACTCTTCTTTTCACCCTCTGCTACTCCTGAACTATGATATCCAAAATGCAATGATCTGACCCATGTTATGTAGCCAAAATCTCTCATTTCCCAGGTACATCTCCTAATCATTCTCTCCAATAAATGAAAGCATTGCCAAATGGGTCCTGCAAAACTGATTTCACTACCAAACATTATGCAAAGATATTTAAACTTTGGGTCTGCAACTAGCAATTTCTTCTCCACCCTAAGACCGCATAAATACTTTTATTACCTGTGTCTCTAGCTAATTGACTTTTCTTAGCATTTATTTCATTTCCATTCCGACCTACCCAGGTAGACACCCTGTCCAGATCTCCCTGTAGCTGTACAGTCTTCTCCAGTTTTAATCTATAGAAAATTGTCATTTGAAAACAACCTAACTTCTGAACACAAACCATCAACACAGTAATTCATTAGAATAATAAACTACAGTGGTTCCAATACACTGTCCTGCTGCATCACCTTATAAACAACATTTGTGTTCTTGCGATGTATAGAGCAAGTTGAGGCTCATTTTTCATTTTTTTTACTTATGGCTTTAGGCCTTGTCGACGTCATTAGAGGCGGGATGGGACTGGGAACAAGGAACGGGAAGTAATTCGGTCATGGCCTTTGAAGGAAGCATCCCAGCATTCGCCTGTAGTGATTTGGGGAACCATGGAAAACCCAAATCTGGATGCCCGGAAGGGGATTCGAACTGCCGTCTTCCCGAATACGAGGCTCACCCATCACGCTCGGTAAGTTGAGGTTCAGCGATTAGGGTGCCTCAATGGGGACAAAGAATATTAGTTTGAAGTTTAAGAGATTGAAAGATTAAGGAAAAGATAAGATCACTATGTTGTAAATAACAGAAACTGAACTTATTTTTCAAGGGAAGATAGTGGAACAATACATTAAATGAAACTAACTCTATGAGCGGTGAATAGGGAATCTTTTACGGAACAGGTGGCAGGGGAGAGGAGAGAAAATCATTCAAATACCAAAACAAAAGATTATAAGATAAAACATGCTGGAGGTCTTTATATTATGTATATCCTAGTGAAAAAATTAAGAGTCCTCAGCTATCAAGTATGATAGGATTCAGAAATTTTGGACCAGAATATGAATTATATTCTGCACAAAAAAATTAGGATTTGTTTAGAAATTACATCACTGCAGCCTGGACCAAAATTGTAACTTACATTTCACTGAACAGCATGAGGTGCTACAGTTATTATTCTTATTATTAATCGTCATAGGGATCATTCATTGGTGTCAATTTTCCATCATACCTGCTTACAAATCATACAAATTTTTACCCTAAAATCCTACAATAAAAGTATATTGTTCATCGCCTCCTTAGCAATATTCTCCAGTCTCTCACTCCCCTATCTACAAATCTAAACTACTCCTTTATGCCTGAAACCAATTGCTAATTTATTATCATGATCCTCTCTTCCCTTCGACATGCTGCTTCTATATCTTCCGCAAATACTTGTATAGGGCTGATCATCAATATATATGTCACACAATTCTCTTCAACTGCCCCCTACCCTGCCATTACTACCAACCCAACTCTTTCATAAATTCAGATAATATTGCTTCATTTGGTAATTCTAATAGACAAACTTAGCTACTCTCCTTCGCACCTGCTCCAAATTCAGTATTTGATACATACAATGTGGGTTCTATAAGACACTAAAATACAATAGCAAGGACCTGACCTACCCCGGTACTTCCTCTTATTGTCGTCTCCAACAGATAAATAATCTGAACCCTTTCCCAGTCTCACCATTTTATCTTACTGCCAACTGATATTCCCAGGTATTTATATTTTATTTGTTCAACAAGCAATCCTCCTTGCACTGAATAATCACACAAAACCTTTATATCCCTATCTACATACCTAATAATAAACTGACTTTTCATGGCATTTATTTTCAACCAGCTTGATATCATGTGTTGATACCTCTGCATCAGCTCAAATCATCTCTCATATTCTGCAGCATTATGTCATCTGACCACAGAATTTTTCATTAGAATAATGAACAAAAAAGGTCCCCAGACATCATGTTTTCACTTGCTTATCCCTTGAGATTGAATTACGCACTTCGATTCTAAACTTCCTATCCCTTAAAATTTCCTCCACCTAGCAGACACATCTCAGTTTAACCCAATGGTATTAATCTTTTCCACAACTATTCTCTTGTCTACAATGTCAAATGCTTTAGAAAGATCCAGTGACACACTATATACTTTAACTCCCTTGTCCATTTCATGTAAAATATCTTTTAAATCCATGGAGTTGATTTAAAAATCACTTATTTTCCTCACAGATTTTTCTATTGTATAACATTCTATCAACTTGTCCATCACTGTATGCCAACTGATTCTCAATTATATTTATCTCCCCTCCCTTATGAACAGGTACTACTATGGCACATTTCCAGTCTTCTGGAATACAACCTAATACATACTTACAGGAAAAACAATAAATATTTCGGAACTTGGCCCTTCGTCAACAGGAGAACATTATCGAGGGAGGGTGGTGTAGGAGACCAGCTCACAAAAAATTAATTTCTATCACTTCCATTACCAATATATCACCAACGCCATTATCCAGCCACATATAAGTAGTTCCTTTATATTGCAGTCTGAAATCTGCATGGATCATCAAGGGAAGGATAAACTAACATTTGTTTACTCGAGTCCAGTAATGGGAGAGACCCAGCAAATATTATCACTGAAAAGGATCAAAATTTCAGTGTTAGTGATGGGGTTAAAGCTGGTGCTTCATTGAGAGAAATGGAAAAAAGCTTCATGAAAATGTGGGGCTTTAAAACTGAAAACAAGAGTGATTATAAGTGATCTTGGTGACATCTACAAAAGTATAGCTAAAGAAGCAACAAGCTTTTTACTTAAGAAAAATGAATGCAATAAATGTTTATACTATCTGCATTCCACAAACATTACCTGATACCATTGTTAGACGTAAATGAAAAAGTCAATGCTAGAAACTGAAAGTGTAGAAAGTTCTTCAAACTTTTCCAAAAGTTGAATTAAAGAAAATGGACATCGCAGAAAAGACCTTACAAGACATGGCATGCACAGAAACTATTAGCACAAGGTAACATTAACTGAACTATTACTGCATCACATCATAAACAAAAATAAAAATATAAAACTCTTGGAATTTGAACAGAAAGGACTGTCAGAACTGTGTTGAATGCTAACTGTGTATGCTAAACACAATAATTCAGTTCTGGACACTACAGAATATAAACTACAAAAATAGTGGTTGAAACAACAGTAGTAGCATCCAAAAATGTATTTTGTATTTAATACAGTCCCCGAGGATTTGTATACCAGAAATCCTCTTATTGCTATTGAAAATGAAGTGAAGGTGCTAAGAAAAAACAACCATGCAGGAAAATAACACACCCATAACTTTATCTCAGAATATACAACAGGGTGGCAAAAGCACACTTAAGGCAAAATGTAATGAGCTGTTAATTGTTCTGCAACAAGCCGAAAGAATTTGAATTACTGTTAAAATGAAGTGTTAACTTGTGTCTAAGTGGTTACACGTTTTTCATACAGGTTCAGCTCACATTTCAAATTTTACATATGTAAAACCAGCCATGAAGACAAAAAATAATAAGGTTTAACAGTGTAAAATGAGTCGGAAAAGAGTTCAAATAGTCTCGATGTGAACTTACAGAAAGTAAAATTACAATTCTACGTGTAAGTATATCGATTACCATCTGGCAACTTTACAGTTTTCTTAGAAAATGTGCAAGATCTACTAAGAGAACTGACATATCAATCAAACTACACAATATTAGTTGGCAACTTTAATGTTGATGTTAATGTAATCACATAGGAAAACAGCAATTAGTTAATTTACTGGGATTGCTGGAGATCGCGATTCCGCCAGAACTGGCGTCATAATACTGAAGTGGTCAAACGTAAGACTTCACTAGAAATACTTTCGGAAGTACATTTAACGGTTTCTTGTTGGTCCAGACTGTATTACAACATAATTTCCACTTGAAATTAATGGTCCAGGCTCTATTACAATGAAATTCCTGCTTGAAAATAATATGCCTTGCGATTGACTACAGCAGTATTCTGACATCATTAATGAATGTAGTTGTAGCGGAATCGTGATCTCCAGTAGACCCAATTTACTTATATCATACAAAATGAAAACATGGGGAGTCTCTTGTTACTCACACATTTAACATGTACAATCGATCTGCTATTTCATAAAGTGTAACATTGGGAACATAATCATCCCATTTGAAATACATATCAATCTCATACTACAACTGCAGTAAAAGATTGTTGGAAGACATATTTTCACCCATGATGGGCATAACAAATACATTATAATGTACAACTGTGTGAATTGTTAAAGAACCTACGAAAAATATGAAGCAAATTACAAGAAATGTCAGCTTTGCCCAGGCTGCAGTAACCATCAAAAGATAATACTACACATTTCTTGCACAATAACTTGTCTGCAACTGCCCACATTTCAAACTAATTGATTCGATTATTGTATATTTGGTGGCTACAAAATATACACAATCTTATATAATATCGCCCAAGGTATGGGTGCACTAATTTTCAGACCAAAAGGATGATACCTTCTTGAGACGTTCAAATTGCAGAAGAGCCGAACGGTGTTTACCAAGCAAAAGCAAATCTTACTAGCATATTTGAAGCTGCGAGCGCAGTGTAACATAATAGGTTAATGTAGCGGAAAGTTATTATTGCTGTATCGCGATCTACACTAATCCTACTGACTGTATCCTAGTCATACATCTTATAAGACATCAGTGTATTCGTTTTATATCAATTAAAAATATGAAATTCATATGTTTCTGCTATTAACGGTAACATTTTACTTATAGTGGTAACTGTATCTATTTTTAACTTATAACTAAGATATAATATTCAATGGCAATTTGAATCTTAAATTGCAACTTTCATTATAATTATAATTGATGCGTCCTATGTCGTATAATGAATGACGTCATTAATCAAAAAATACAGTACAATACAAAACAACACAACACCTTGAGCGCTCCACAGTGCACTGTACAACTACGATAAACTGACAGTTTACTGTCTTCAGATAAACTATAAGTGTGTGGACTGCTGTGATGGGACAATTGAGATCGGGGCTTGAACTGCCAGCAGTTAGCAATTTACGATCTTTGAGTAAACATCCCCAAGGCCAGAACGGGTACACACACACAGTTCAACTGCACTCTGCAATGATTACTCTTGACAAGATACGTTTTTCCCAAGGAGGATTTCTTTCCTCCATGGTTTTTCTTTGCCTGATAACAGGCCACAGAGCTATCGCACTCTTTAATCTGTTTTGGACTGTCAAGATAATGGACAACACACCGCAATTCATTTCCTCATTTATTGAATTATATCGGCAATTTCCATGTTTGTTGAAGGTGAAAGATGAGTCATATACAAATAAATGACTTAAAGATGATGCTTACGGGACATTAATGGCTTATAAACGACAGACACAATCAAAAGAAATTAACAATTTGTGATCCTTGTGGTGAAATCCTCGAAAGAAACTTCAAAACTTTGGCCTATAGCAAAAAATCTCGACATGTCTGTCAGTCTTTCTTATACCGTAATTGCTTAGCCTAGGGATGATTGATATATATCGATGTATCGAAAACATCGATGTTCACTATTCGATGCATCGAATAAATCCGATGCATCGTTTACTTTCGATGTTTAACGATGGATCGATGTTTTTCATTCGATACATCGAAAGAACACATGCGTTTCTTCGACGTGATAGAATCAGTTTTAAAGCAAAACAAAAAAGAAAATTGTATTACTATACGTTATTTTTGTCACCTAAAATATCAAATTACATTTTTTACTTGAATAAAAAGAACAAATACATATGCAACACGATTAGTTTTTAGGCAAAACAAAACTGGAAAATTGTATCGCTAAACGTTATTTTTGTCACCTACAAAATCACATTAAATTTTTTCTTTTAATTTGCTTAGAACAAGAAAAAACTACGCGATATGATTGCTTTTAAAGCAAAACAAAAAAACAGGAACTTGTATCGCTATACGATATTTTTTCACCTACGAAATCTCATTTTTTTTTAACTTGGTTAATACTACCAAAAAAACTACGTTATATGATTGGTTTTAAAGTAAAACAAAAAACAGGAAATTGTATTGCTATATTTTATTTTGTCACCTACAAAATCACATTTTTCTTTTAATTTAATTTTGATAAAACAACAAAAAATTACAGTTGACATGAAATTTCCCGACACTGTAGGGCGGAGTTACACCTAAGGGCAAGGCTAAAAGTATCTAGTAGGCTTCAAAAATTTGCTTAAAGTTATTGCTCCTCATTATAAAATACGCAGCAGAGCAACTGTGACACGGTGATTTGATGACAAGTATGACTTCTTGGCAACATTAATAAAATCAAAACTCTCAGATGTTGAACACCTCACATTAACAATCGATATATGTTCAGACATGCAGATGCGCAGCTTTTTGGTTGTCACAGCGCATTTTGGTATAGACACGGTGTTCGAATCAATCACATTAGGGGTTTATAAACTCAATGAAAGTCATTCATTGGAATATATAGCAGACATGCTCCTTAAGACCTGCAACGATTGGGGATTTGATATGGACAAAGTCTCTGCGGTCGTTACTGATAACGACCCGAATATGGTAAAAGCTGTGGAATTAGGATTTGGAAAGAAGAAGCACATCCCTTGTTTCACTCACACACTTAGTTTAGTTGCTCAAAATATTCTCAAAATACCTTTAGAAAATATATTGTCAAAAATAAAGACCATTGTTACTTTCTTTAAACACAGTTGTTTGGCAAGCGACGATTTGAGAAAGTCAGTAAGTGCTGAAATAAAGTTAATACAAGGCCTGCCAACACGCTGGAATAGCACATATTATATGATTCAAAGATTTTTGGAGCTTAAAAATGTTGTAAGTGATATGTTGATTTGCCATAAAACAGCACCTCCAATGCTGACTGGTTTGGAATTAAATATCGCGTCATTTCTTCTTAACATACTACGCCCACTTGAAGCAGCAACTAAAGAAATATCTGGGGCTAAATATTGTACCAGCAGTAAAGCGATCCCTTTAGTGTACTGCATGCTTTCAAAACTCAAATCAGTTGAGACTGATGAACCTTTAGTGATGGAAGTACATAAGCTCGTCCTAAAAGAAATCAACAAACGAATGGGTGCTATCGAACAAGTTTCATCTTTAGCTATCGTGACCTTATTGGACCCATGGTTCAAGAAACTGCATTTTGAAGACCCGATGGCTTTAAATGCTATTCAAAAGATTAAAGATAAGATGAAGAGGGAGAAATCCGTTAGAAGTAAGGTCCGATTATAAACAACAGTTTAAAAAATTGTACAAAATAGCTCATAAATATTTAACTTTGGTAGCCAGCTCAGTGCCATCAGAACGACTTTTTTCGAAAGCTGCACAAGTTTTAAATCAACAACGAAACAGAATTCAAGGACAGCGGGTTAATAAAATTTTATTTATGCAAAGTTTAGAGAGAAGATATTGGGATTTATAAATTTCAATTAGATTAGAATCCCAACACTGCCTCTTTTTTGGCGTTCCTCGTTTTACTTTTATTCTATCTTTCTATTCGAATTTCTAATTTATATATCCCAGTAATTTCAAATTGAATTTGTAAAAGACTAATTGAAAATATAATTCAAATAAATACTTCATTTTGCTAGTTTCCTAATCTTTGTCTCATTTTTAAGCTTTCCTAAACTTTATTAACCGATATATATATATCGATGTTTTTATTCGATGCATCGTGAAACATCGATGTAACGTTTCGATGCATCACATCGAAAAAAACATAGATGTATTTTTTGGATGAACATCCCTAGCTTAGCCTATTCGGCTGTATGCCTTTGTGATGAATAGACCATGGAGGAAGGAAATATATGGAGGATAAAAGACGTTAAATCTGTGACGCCACCTTTAAACTCTCGGCTGATACTGCGCATGCGCGGTGGCGGTAGCGGCCATATTACGAATCCATATAAATGCAAAGTTCACTGTTTGATGCTGTGATTATTTTATTTTCTAATGTGTCTAAGTATTTTATAATTCCATCTTGTGCCATCTAGGAATCTTGATGAAGCAAACGATGTTGTTACCCCAAATGCAGTTTGCGATTCAAATACGCGTGTATGGGTGTGTCTACATAGTTTGATTCTGTAGCGGCAATTTAGTGGAGATTGTGGTTAGGTCTAAATGCAGTCTGTACCAGAATGGTTTTGTTGTTGCATATATAAGGGACAAAGAATTTATCTATTATTGTTAGTAATTTCATGAGAACCATGTTAGTGACAAAACTTGTATCGTGATGTAAACTACTTCCAGCTATTCCCAGTTAAGCTTACGATGCATGGTAACAAGATAACTATTTTTATTCTGATCTAGACCGCATTTCAACCTAACCACAAGTGGTAGTAATAAAACTGAAATATCCATTCTGCATGTCCACCATATAATTCATTGTGGCTTTGGCAAAATTACTTTTTTTCCCAGGCCGCATATCAACCCAATCCCCTCAATTTGGGGACAGTATATCCGGAAAACAAAGCAAGATTTCGAAAAAAAATATTATTTATTTTCTATTTGTCTCGTCGTGGTACATAAGAATCGATCATCAAATTTGACTTTTGCGAAATGTTTCTTCTGTATTTCAACTCAAGACACATCACTTTTGATACAGTATATCTCGAGAACTGGGCAAGATATCGAAAATTTTTATTCTTTATTTTTTGTTTGTCTCGTCTTTTTAAATAGGAATCCATCATCAAATTTGACTTTGACTAATTTTTTCTTCTGAATTTCAACCAATAACACCTCACATTTGAGACAGAATATCTCGGAAACTAGGCAGGATATCAAAAAATTTTATTCTTCATTTTTTATTTGTATGTTCGAGTTACATAATAATCCATCATCAGATTGCGGCGTTACGTTTATCCTAGAGTCCCCTTGAGGTTTTTGTATATATACCCCGTGTTTGTATGGATGCGGCCTAGCCCCCCCCCCTTCCACTCCTCCTCCGCCCGGCGTCACATCAATGCGTGGTGAAGGTCTCTTGCGTCGTCTCCATATATTTCTTTCCTTCGTGGAATAGACTAGCTAAACACAGTACCGGATTAGCCACGTAGCAGGAGTTAGCAAATGCTACGGGCCTCGCACCTTCTATGGGGCCCAGCACCTAGCATGGCTAGATGGGCGACTATTTTTTACCGTAGTTCGCGCAACAGTCACGTGGGAACGATTACCTCTTTCTTGCAATCACTGTTTCATCAAAAATCTCTTTTCGCGTCGAGGTGTTGAGAGTAATAACATATTATCCAAGATCGCAATCGCACAATTTTTTTCTCGTAATAAAATGAGATCAGTTTTGAAAGTGGATTATGTTAATGAAACAATGAATTTGAATCACACAACTACACTGCATCCGTGCCAATCCATCGATTTTAAACTCCAGCGGACGGTGGCTCAAAATCGATAAACTCCCGCGGATCCAGTGTCGTTGTGCGTTCCAAATTCACTTTTTCATTGACATAATTCACTTTCATAATTGATCGTATTTTATTACGAATAAACCGCCGTGCTATTGCGATCTTGAATAATATGTTATCACTTGCAACACCACGACGCAACAGTGGCTGCAAGAAAAAAGTAATCCTTCCCACATGTCTTTGTTGCTTGAACTACGGTAGTCATGCATGGATAATTTAAGTAATTAATTAAGAATGAGTGTCGAAATTTTCAATGAATTGTTAAATTTAGTTAGACCATTCACCACCAAGGCATATACTGGTTAGCAATCGCTACTACAGTTCACTGGCGTTATGAGATCGTAACCATCAATTACTTGGGGTAGACGTTTTAGCAATAAAATGAAAATTCATGGTGTTGGCTGTGTACCGAAGGAAAAGAATGAATGATAAAGCTGAGGCTTTTGGGGAGAAACTAAATACATATTCAAAGTTTAGAAGTGAGCATAGAATGGTCATTATTGGTGGGGATTTAAACTTACCAGGTGTCAACTGGGTAACAAATAAGATTATCAACACAAGGTAATAGATATTTGAAAATAGTAAGAGATTTGTAAGAGAAGGAGGCTTTACACAAGTGATTGAGCAGGATAGAAGAGGAACAAACATATTGAATATCTGCCTAATAAAGCCTGATGATTACCTCATCGGGTGTCAAGTAACTGAAGGAATGAATTATCACAATGCAGTTCTGATGGATTTAAGGGGATTAAGTAGACCAGTGACGAGAAATGAAGGGGGAAATAGGTAAAATTATAAAAAAAAGCAAATATTTCAGAACTGGAAAGATATTTCATATATAGTTTGAGCAAGAAAGGAAGAATGACACAAGTACAGTAGAGTCGAAGTGGGAAGAGCTCAAGTAGATAATAAATATTTATTCCAAAACAGTAAATAAAAAGAAGTACAGAAACTATATACTTAGGAGAAAGCAAGGCTGTAGGGAATCCTTGAAACAACTAAACAAGGAATTAATACTGTCGATGAAACTGGCTAAGGATGAGTTTATGAAAACGGGGCACGGAAATCACTGACTGATGAATCTCGAAATTTCTATGGCTATATCAGAAAACTGATGGTAAGAGAGGGCGTTGAGACAATTATAGTTAACGATGGAGAAGTAGTAACTGAGGGTTTAAAAAGATGGAGTCAATGAGTAATTGATTTAGTGAGACCATTAGGGACTACGATTTAGCAATGGTAGGGGTATATTATAAAACGAGCCTATCTGCACAGCTGGAAATGAGCAGACTAGAAAATTATAATTCAAAATGACGATATCATGAAGGAACCAAGCAATCTAAAAAAAAAAAAAGCTTTAAGGGGCTGGTGTGGATAATATTACTAAGGATGTCTTAAAGGTAACAGGATGTGACATTGCTCCTTATCTTGAAATATTATTTAAAATTAGTCTGGACAGGGCCCGCTCTAGCGGTTTTGTCGCCCCGGACAAATAGACAAATTGCCGCCTCTTAAGAATACGTAGCACTATATATATTTTTTATTTTTAATCTAATAAAATATTTTATTTAAATTTTAATAAAGCATATATTCATAAATAAACATATTGAAATTATAATCTAACAACGCATAATAGAAGAAATTAATTATGACGTATCTGTACATATCCAGAAATTTACCAAATTTTTTTGCATTTTTAAATTACAAATGAATACTATCGCAGAAAACAGATTCAGCAATTTTTGCTTTTGTAAACAACATACTGGAATCAATGCATAAAAAATTAAATTCGCTAGGTATATTCTGTGATCTTGCTAAGGCTTTTGACTGTGTTGATCATGAAATTCTACTAGGTAAATTAGACCACTATGGAGTTAGTGGTAAGCCAGGACATTGGTTTAAATCATACCTGGAAAATAGAAAGCAATGTGTATCACTGAAAGATGCTAATACAGAAAATGTTATAAACTCAGAATGGGGTATAGTTAAATGTGGTGTGCCTCAGGGCTCAATTCTTGGCCCTCTGCTGTTCTTAATCTATGTAAATGATCTCCCACATATACTAGGTGATAATGAACACATGGTGCTCTTTGCAGATGATACCAGCATATCGTTGAAAGACCCATCAGCACAAAACCTCGAAAACACAGCAAATGATGTTATAAAGAAAATTAACAGATGGTTTAATGCCAACAAACTAATACTTAATGTAGAAAAGACACAGTTACTTCAGTTTGTTACAAAAAATAAAACAAAGGACAGCTATAATGTGATATCAGAAGGAAAAGCAATCAATGAAAGTAATTTCACAAAATTCCTGGGTGTATGTATAGATAACAAATTGAACTGGAAACAGCATATTCAACAACTTCTTAAAAAACTGAATTCTGCAACATTTTCACTTAGGGTAATATCTAGAATAGCTAATATAGAAACCAGAAAGTTAGTATATTTTGCATATTTTCATTCCCTGCTCACTTATGGCATCTCATTCTGGGGAAACTCGTCACAAGCACAAAGGGTATTTAAATTGCAAAAACTTGCTATAAGAACTATTTTTGGAGCAAGCCCACAGACGTCGTGCAGAAATCTATTTAAAAACCTGGGTGTTCTAACAATGCCAGCAGAATATGTATACTCTGTACTATCATTTGTAGTGGAAAATCCTGAACACTTCAATCTTAATGCTGACATACATAGCCATAATACTAGGAATAAATACAATATTCACAAGGATTACAAATCACTGTCAATTGTACAGAAAGGGTTAACATTTACTGGAGCTTCCTTATTCAATGTCTTACCAACAGAAATTAAATGTTATCTACAAAAACCCAACTACTTTAAGTCCAAACTGAAAGAGTTTCTGCTTCAGAATCAATTTTACTCAGTAAAAGAATTTTCTTCTTGGAATTTGGTAACTAAGAATGACTGATAAAATAGTATATATGGTGTATGGAAGGGAAAGGTGACAAAGTTGTCCACAATTACTAAAATGATATATGGTTTTTCTTTCTGTTGAAACTTTTGACAAATGAAGTAATTACACTGTTTACAAAATTTCACTCATATATAGTAACTAACATGGGATAGCATGCACTCAAAAACTGCTGTAAAAATTATGATACTAACAGGTTTTTAAGTAATTGACTGCTTATGAGTTGTGGTAACTGGTTGGTAAGAAAATAACTGGTTGTTAGATGCTGGTAACAAGTTTATACACTGTTACCACAATAAGTATTAGCTAACTTGGTATTGTATTTGTAGATTACAGGAAATATTGGTTATACTAATGGGTCATAACTAACTTCTTGTCAATATATAATATTATCAATTATATAGTAATATTGACATTACTAATAAGTGTATGTACTTTTCCACATCCCCGAGATTATTCTCACATGGGATCAAAGTGAACATATCTATCTATCTATCTATCTACAATTAAAATGCCATTATTGTACCCTTATGTCGCATATCCAACTAAACAACAGTTTAACTATACATGCACTTCTTACCTTTAGAAATTATGAAATCCTGAAATAAATTTTATGAATTTCCAACAATCACCAACGACATAATGCTGTTGTGTAATGAAACCACTTTTATAATTAGCAAGCTGACACAACACAAATCGAAGCAGCGTTCTACCCGCGTGCTAAGGCTAGGGTTGCCAGATACAGGATTATAAATTCCGGGACATTTCTGGGTTTTTAGTGATATAGGATTATAATTTCCGGGATATTTTTGGGATCAAAAAGGTAATTTAGTGGTATGTTTAAAGAGTAAACAAATATTCAGATTAATTTAAAAAGTTGCATTTTACATAAAAACTTTGCTACATAACATTATATATATACAGTATTCTAAATATATAGAACCTCTTTTAAGATTATTAATTCAACTTTGGTTGAAAATCACTACATCATAGTTGAACAGTCTATATATATTGTCTCTGGTCGTCGGTAAGGTGGAGCGCTCCTCTACCTCCCGCTGCGAGCGTGGAATGGCCACCATGGTATCTGAAGTTTGAGAAAAAAAAAACTGGTATAGGATACGGAAATTCCGGGGCAGTAACGCTTAATTCCTGGACACGGGACAAGAAACAAAATTCCGGGACATTCTCGGATTTCCCGGCCATCTGGCAACCCTAGCTAAGGCCCAATTCACATAAAAGAAACGCGCTGCGCACGCAACGCTTTATGAAGTTAACAATTGGCGCAATTCAACAGAGGTGGCGAGGCAGCGGTGCGCCTCTTTGAGGTCCGGGCACCGTCTCTTTGAAGTCTTGAGGGACGCACGGCTATGGTGTGTCGCGAGGACCTCCAAGAGCCGCGATCTGTTGACTGTCGAAAGCCGTGGCGATTTTGAGTAAGACTTGCGAAAAAAATCAGTATGTGGAATTTTGTATTCATTGGGTATTAAACATATCAATATCATTAATATTTTTCTCACACTTATAGCCGAAATGGCGCCCCCAAATTTTAGCGCCCCGTGCAAATGTCAGGGATACTTGTTGCTTACCAGATGACTGGAAAAGTGCGATAGTAGTTCCGGTATAAAAACAGAGGGGTGAGAAAACAGCTGATGAGGCAATCATCTTATCATCAGTTGGAGGAAAATTAATGGAGAAATTAATATACAACCATATCAGACGTGTCTGTGAGGAACGTAAGTGGTTTTTCAGTCGGCAACGTGGCTTCAGGAAGGATATTGATGCAAATCTCAGTTATTAATCTATACAGAAGATATTTTTTATGAATGGACAGGGGAGGTTAAATTGATAGTGTAGCACTAGATCTTTCAAATGCTTTTGGCAGAGTGAGTTATAAAATGGTGCTAAACAAGATAAAACAATTAGAGTTGATGAAAAATTGATTTTCTGGGGGGAAGAATTCTTAAAAGGTAGAAAGGAAAAAGTTTGGGTAGGAAATGCAGAATCAAAAGAAATAGGAGTGAACATGAGAGTTCCGCAGGCTTTGCTATTCGTTATTCGAATGTATGATTGTGTTAAAGATTTGCTGTCAGAAGTTAGATAGTTTGCAAATGATATAATGTTATATAATAGGAACAAAACGTTAGAAGACTGTAAACAACTGCAGTGTGATCTAGTTAGGATATCTAGATCACCCTGATCTAGATATCAACAAGAGATGACGATAAATGAGATGAAGAGTCAGCTTATTACGCACACAGATAAAAAGTTAAAAATTGATTATAATTATAAAGTGGAGAAGGAATTGCTTATTGAAGACTCGAAATGTAAATACCTTGGAATAACATTTGAAAACAAGTCTAACATGAGCAGGACACATTGGACAGGTAGTAGGAAAAGGTTTCAAAATTCTGCACTTGTTGGAAAGAGTGATAAGCGGATGTACGAGAGAGTAAAGGAATTGGGTTACAAAACTTTGGTCAGACCATTGCTTGAATATGGTAGTGTAGTTTGGGGCCCAAATTTTGAGTATCAAATACAGGAGTGGTGCAAAAAGAGGCTACTAGATTTTTCTGGAAATTATTTCAGAATTCAATCTGTAACATATATGATAAAAGAGCTGGAATGGGATTCATTGGAAGACAGGAGGAGGGTTAAGAGGGCCATGGGAGTGTACAAGGCGTATATTGGTGATGAGACGTTGAAAGATATTTGTGGGAGGATTAAGAGAGGTGCGTGGAAGGGTTAAGATGACCATGAACACAAGCTGGCACTTGTTGCAGGCATAAGGTGTGGGAGTACATTCTTTATTAGGGAAGGATGTCAGAGGCTGGAAGAAACTTCCAAGAAAAATAATGAATAATTTACCAAAAAAATTAAAAGGCCAAATTAGTAGAGAGCAATAGTTGGTGGGAAGAAGAAAGGAGAAAAACGGGTATGTAGGGATATTGCCACAGGAGCGTGCGCTCCATTGAAATTATATCAAATTAAAAAAAAAAAATAAGCATCATCATCTGATAGGAAGTCCCAAACTCGATAATACGGCTTTAACAACAACAGTTTAGATAATACACGTGTGTGTAACAGAGCAACGGTGAGTAACATCACCTGATATGTAGTCCTAACTACTGAAACGTCGGCCATAACAACAACAGTTAAGAGACAATACTTAACATGGATGTATACCAGTCCAGTAGCTATAAACTTCTCCTAATACTGATACTACAGTCTCAACAGCAAGCATTAACAGACGAAACTAGACAGGTATGTTTAACAGGGCAATCGCGATAAGTATCTCGTGATAGGAAGTCTTTACTACTTATTCACACATATCCTAAAGACTTTCAGCAAGCCGCCGGAAGGAAGAGAGGATAACCTCCGATCCAAGGCGGCAAGCATCATTGGTACCGACATAAACTACAATCCGCAGCTGGCTACACTCCGTCCATTCAATGAAATCCATGCTCGCCTGTTCCACATCTTGGATCAGACCTCCTGGAATTCACAATGAATGGATACTGGATTTCACCCCCAACCTATTCGCCATTTCCTTAAGTGTTTCAATAAACCGCTTAATGTTGGAGTTCCCGCCCACTAGAATTCCCCTTCTGCGGTTACTCAGACCTAGTGGGTTGAGGGACTGCCATCTCACAGAACGATGATTGCGAAACTGAATCAGTCCCAGACAATAAGTCAAATCGGTTGGACAGTGGTGCAAACTCTCCTTCCTGTGATTCAGGGTTGTATGACTGACCCCACTTGCGGCAACGACTTTTAGAAACCACACGCTAGTGACCGTCGGGTGTCCGCTACACACAATCCAACATTTCTGCCTGGATTGCAGATACGATGATTGATTGTGGAGAACCTGTGAGAGGTCTAGCTTCATCAGGATCACCCATACCACATTTGCAATAAACACTTACGGCAGCTTCCAGCTAAGTAACTTTCGTTAACAAAGCTGCAAGCTGAGTGCGCAGATCAGCAACCTCAGCTTGCGTCTGCTCGCAGTCCCTACACATCCTACCTTTCTGGGGGAGTGGGGGGGAACTGAGACGTGGATGAAAGAATGAGCTCTCTATTTGATGTAAATAGCAAAGAACAAATTCACTACCTAGTAACAATCACTAATAAAGGACAAAATAAAATGTAACTATGGAAATTAAGTTCATGGCAGTATACAAGGCGTATATTCAGGCCCGCCGTAAGGCACATACAGGGGGGCGGTAAATGGAGTGATCGACAGTCGCCGTGTCGCGGTAGCTGATTTTATATAGATGTTAGTATAGAGTTTAGTAATAATGAAGGCGAGTACTTCCAAGCCAGCACGGTAGCAGGAAGGTTACACCGGTAGTACACGACACCGGAGCCAAGGCCGCTGGCCTGGCAGTTCTTACTGTGGGAACGCTGTACAGCACAACCAGTACATGATGCTAACACACTATGGACACGTGATACACGTGCGTGTTCGTAGTGACTGTCAGCCAATGAGAGGAAGGCTTTCCCCACCTTCCGGAATCGAGGGCGCCTCTTTGCGCGCACGATTCGCCCCAGTCCGCGATGTGATTTTTAGTAGTGAGAACTTGTTACGGACTAATCAGGCCATTTTGGGCATTTTTCCAACAATCCTCCCTCTGCTGGCTTGTAATGCATTCTGTCTCAACATCGGATCCTATGGTCCATCATCCTAATACCAGGAATGCTGATTTCATGTACCAGTCGATTGTAATTGTACCATACAACTGCTCTCGCCGAATAAATCAAGTAACCGCAATTCTTTACATTATTCAAGGAGCACCTACGTCCCAATTTTAGACCAGTTAAGTCTCTGTGTATATCTTTGTCCCAGCTAGGAACTTACAGATGCCGGCTGGAAACCGGAAGTACATCAGTTGGCAGTAAGTAGACGCTGGAACGGACCCACAGTGGGTAAGTTTGCTACTAGCTCGGTTGACACGCGACATACCCACATAAAATTGGTGTGCAGATCTGGGGTTATTAATTACCGCATACTAATTTGGAACAAAGTTCCACTTAGCATAGCAGAGGAAGAAATTATTTCTCTCGCTATACCTAACACAGAGACTAGTTAATCACAGAGGGAGTGATAGGCAAGAGAAGGATCAAGAAAGAAGAAGACGTTCCGGAATCATTTGGTGAGCGATGCAGATTCGCCATAGCGGGCGGCAGAGCGACCTGGACGCAGCAGAAAAGATCGCGACTCGAGAAGGGACAGCGGCACCCGCTAGTGGCGCTGACCGGCCGGCGCGCATCGCAGAGCAGCTATAGCAATTGCAGCAGCAAAACAGTGAGTAAAGTGAAAAACGTTGCCTAACAAGTGTTCAAAATGCCCAACGACAAACTACCGAGTGCGGAAAGTGTGCGTGAATCAAGT
>JARYHS010013631.1:64748620-64888131 GCA_031002005.1 Vandiemenella viatica
CCCTATTCTCAACAACTATTAAACACTTAGGCCGCAGCTGTGAATCCGCCTCTATGTTGCGCTAGTCAGGCCAATAATGGAGTACGCAGCAGTTGTCTGGGGGAAAACTGCTACCTCCAACCTACAGCAGCTGCAAGTTGTACAAAACAGGGCCATAAGACAGGAATATCATCTACCGCGTGAGACGAGGACACATGTCCTGCACCAAATAAGTGGCCTACCCAAGCTTCGCGAGAGGTTTGAACAGCTGGCAAGAGAATTTTACGCCAATAATAAAAAATCTATTAATCCGCTGATAACCGCTCTAGGTGCGGATCCAATATATGACAACACTCTCAGGTGGCCAAAGAAACTACTGTGCACTAAAATATAAGAACAATGACAAAAGCACCGGATGCGACAAATCCAGATAGAGACGATTATTGTTTTGATAATGACAACAACAACATAAACTGAAGGAGATGCGCTATAGCGCAAAAGCTTCCCTCAACCTAGGACTTAGGTTTTCCCAGTAAGGAATGTCACTGCTGCTGATGTTAGCTGGCTCGAGGGAATACTAGCGCTGCATGTTTAGTTGTAAAACATTTCAAAAGAAGATATATAAAAAGTGGCTTTGTCAGAAGTGATACTTATATTTACATAACTTCTTTGAAAAATATTGAAAAAGTAGTTATCATTAATTACTACCAGTTGTATTGTAAAACATCTAAAAAGAAGATATTTAAAATTTGACTTTGTCAGAAGTGATACTTTATTTGACAAAAAGGGTGGGGTAGGATATTCTCAACCAGCGAAAAACTGTTACTGACCTGTTGAAATTTGTATTAACTGCTTCCTTACAATGTCTTCTTTACCTTTTTTTACTCTCCATTTCCGGAAAAGTGATAACACTTCCTTAACTCGGCTAGTTACCAGAGAGTATTTTCATAAATGAATATCAAGTTACAAACATTAATATTATTATTCATGATACTTATAATTAATAGATGCTACATAAGTCGATATTAATAATGATAATAATAACAGTAAATTAGCAAAAATATACTGAGGAGTAGTGATAATGTTACATCCACAATTGTAAGTATTATTTACATTACGTCTGTAATTGCTGTAATTCAAATGTCTACCATTATAGCACCAATTTCTAGGGAAGAGAAATAAACAGGGTTGGGTACAGTAGACCTAATAGTCTTTCACTGGTTGGAGTTATGTACAGCACGCAGCATTAAGAAAATCTTTAAAAATTGGATTGTAAGTCAGCACACTCAGCAGCGTAGATTAGAAGATATTACAACTATACAATACAGTCATTTTTCATAGATCCCAATATAATAGTATGGCTTCATGGGATGGGAAAATTTTTTGATGACAGATAAACAATTCATAACTCAATAGACATATAGACGCACCGTCACAGAATAATATGTAAATTAATTACATCAACTACATTTGAAAAAGTTTATTGGCAATAATTTTGAAGATAACTTAGAAATACAATATTTTGATGGAGTACAAGGAATTTTCAATTAAAACTTCTTTAATTTTTTCCCGAATTTAATCTCTTCGCCTGTCAGACAATTAAAGTGTTGAGAGCTTAATGAAGAAATATAACCCTAAATATTGTATCCCTACCTGAATGAATGACAGCTTCTTGTTATCCTCGTGAGAAATAATTTTTACAACTAGTGGCACTATTGCGTATTTCATTATTTTTTTCAAACAGAATATATCTGGTTACTACAAACAACATTAAAATAAACATTTCTAACTTAGCTCTCTGCATGAAGTTTCTACTGCTTAATCACACACATGATTTTTATTATTTGCTTTTGGGCTCTGAATACTTTGTCACTGTGAATTAGATTGCCCAAGTTATTATTGAATTTGATACTAAGGAGTGAAAATAAGGAAATGAACTAGTTTCTTCATTACAGATATTATCTATTGCTGAAATTGTAGAAATTGTAAATGTTGCTGCACCCAATCCACTTTAGTAAGTTCGAGACATGCATCCACCAATTTAACATCATATCAATATACAAACCTATGTACCTTTTGAATCGCCTCGCCTGCAAATTTAATTCTACATCTGGTATTAATTTGCAATGATTTGCTGATTTGCATGTATTGAGTATTTAAAAGTCTAAAGATAAGCCATTAGTGTAAACCAATTATTAATTAGCTCAATGATATAATTTGAAATCCGTTCAATTAATAAATCTGGAATATTTTTTGATTCATAAGCTCGTGTCATCTGCAAATACTACATATATATATATATATCGAAAACAGTGAACAACATTGCACAGCATTAAAATGTTCCGTTCTGTTTTGCATTCCAAAGGTAAGAACAAAGCCATTTATTCACAATGCTATTTGTACGGAATACTTTTACCTTTGCATCAGAATTTCATGATCAACAGAGTCAAAGGCCTTGGACAAGTAGCAAAAAAATTCTTGTATGCAGTAAGTTTTTCAGTTATTCCTTCAAAAATATTGTCAGTTGGAAGCAAAAGTTGGTTTTAATTTAATTTAATATAATTACGCTATAGGTTACACTACGACGTGCGTCTGTGGGTACACCCGATGCCGAGCCGAAATCCCCCCACTCCACGGCATGAGGAAGTGACGTCGCATTGACGATACGTGTAACATCTTTGGTTGCGAATTAGACAAGTGAATAACTGTCTTTTTCAGTACTTCATAATTCCACCACTAGATACCACCACCAGCAAATAGGTACAATCAATTCAAGACACGAAGAAAAATGGACCTCACAATTAAGGAAAAACGAAATAAGTACACTAGTCGTTAATTTTTCTTTTTCCATACTGCCGTGTGTTGACTTAGAATAATCGTTATTTACCCCAGCGGTTTCTATGATACTCATATGGGACACGAAAAGCAAGTAATTTCAATCTATTTTATTGTAACGATTAAATGTACCTATAACGCAACTCGCCCGTATTCGCGAGGACGCAAACCAAACAAACCACGCTACCGGTCAGGTTTGCTTCACAATGAAATCTTTTAAGTCTCTGAACTGTTAAGTAATTGTACTACTTGGTGCAAAAGTAAAAGAAAAATAATAATTTTTAAGCATGTTACTATTTTATGGACCTGTCTTGTCGATAAATATTTTCTATACTGCCGTGTGTTGACATCGACTAAACGTTATCTACCCCATCGGTTTCTATGATACTCAAATGGGACACGAAAAGCAAGTAATTTCAATCTATTTTAGCGTAACGATTAAATGGACTTATAGCGCAACTCGCCTGTAATTTTCGGTTCATTTTGACTTCGGACATCTCTCTCGTCATACCCAAGATGTATTTACATCTTCCTTCATTAGAATCTTGACTAGATAATGTAAAATAGAAATTTGGTAACTGTCAAATGTTTTGACAGGAATACTACTAGCAGGGGCGGATCCAGGATTTTGTTTTTTGGGGGGGGGGGAGACTTGAGCGGAATTTGGTTTTGGGGGGGCTTGGCCTTGAGAGAATTTTATTTCAGAGGGCTTGCCTTTAGTTGATTTTGGTTTTGGGGGGGGGGGCTTGAGTTGGCCATGGGTAGTCTTTATAGCCTCCTCGGAACTCGAATCCATAAGCTAAAAAAAAGGTCTCCAAAAATACACTGTCGGGGGTGTACCTAGATGCTTTTGGTGGGGGGGTGGCTTGAGCCCCCTAGCCCCCCCCCCTTGGATTCGCCCCTGACTACTAGGTTGGAATCGCTTACAAAATGACAAAGGTATGTTCTAACTACCGTTTCGGTCTGTAAATTAATGTTAAATGCTATATACAATGAGCGCTACAAATAAAAGGAATGAGAATTTTCTATGACTGCTGAACCGACCCAATAACGAATAATATTTTTAAATTATTATTTTTAAATTATATTATCGAGATGTCAATAAAAAGTATATCGGGCTATAATGTGATTTCGTGAAGGACGAATGAAGGATCTGCCTTCTATGAAGTACAATATTTTTACTACAAAGAAAGAACTTTCTCCACATTTAAGATTTTTCAGTTATGGTGATGTGGATTGATAGTATGTTAAAAATATAATTTATCCTATTTAAAACGCATATACACTCTTCTGTTTTATACTTTAACTATTCTTAATTCTTATGGCTTTACGCTTCATTTGCCGTCGAGCTTATTAATGACGGAGGAGATTTCGGGACAAGAAACAGCAACAAATGCAGCCATTGCTTCTTGCAGCAGTCAACCTGGCGTTCGCCTGGAAACATTTTGAGACAACATTTTAAATCGAGATCTCAATGCTGGACGGGTATTTGAATTTTATTTCCTAGTTCTTTTTGCCATTACTGCTACCATGCTATTTTAATGCCAACGTACACATGTCCTCTTGCAAATAAGATATTTTACATTGTTTTCAACGTTTGTAACGTCAAACAAAAAGCAGTTTGATTTCCACCACTGTTTCTAACATTTTAAACTTTAGGTTTATAATTGTATATGAACCTTTATAAAAAGAAAAATTTAAGTTTCTTCAGTTCAAATTTCTTTTATGAATGCTTGAAACACAGTTATGTATTAAAAAAACTACATCACCTTTTATTTACAGGTTTTTTTCACAACTTAGATGACCAATTAAAACAATTGTGGTATACAATATAGAGTATTTATTGTTACCTCTTTTTTCTGTTGTACGAAAATTATAAAATCTCAGAAATAAGTTGTTACAGAAATTATTGTATAATAAAGTATAACAAGTACCCTAAGGACAAGCATATTTTGATAAGAAGCTATTTACAGATTAATTTTTAAATTCTGTGAACATTTTTATGGTAAATTAATCATCATTTACCTTGGTAATTTATTCCAATCTCTGATCCCTTATTTGCGAAAGAAAATTTTACAGAATTAAGCTCCATGGTCATGGTCATATTTCCCTTCCATGCTTTACTCTATATTCTTTCACCAATATCTTTCAAACACCTCATACCTAGTACACTCCCAGTACTCTCTTGAAACCTCTGCTGTCTTCCAATGTGCCCCAATCTAGCTCTATTATGATATCAGTTACTAATTGCGCTCTGCAGCAATGTTCACACAAAATAATAAACACAACCATTTAGGCTACATAATAAAGCAATACAAAATGGTTAAACAGTATTGAAAATAAATATCAAAAGTCAAAACCATCTACTCAAGTTAGTGACTACACAAAAAGATCTGGTTCTGAGGGAGTTGTCAACTTATAAAATTACTACATAATAGAGAAACAAATCATTTACTTTTATGAGCAATAATAAAATTATTGATTGAGATCACATGAATAAGACATAATATTAGTACAAAGAACATGTACAAAATATTCCTTCCATAAAGACAAACAAGATTTGTGCCACAATGAGGTTTTGGTTTAGTGAGAGCATTACGGAGAATGAATCAGAAACGGTATGAGCTAACTCGGAGAACAAGCTTAACAACACAATTAGAAATGAACAGATCAAAAAATTTGAAATTCATTCAGAATACATTACAAAGGAAATAAGAAAGCTGAAAAAACATTAAAGGGCCTGGTGTAGATAATATTACTACAGATATCTTAAAGATAGCTGGAGTGACATTGCACCTTATCTTGAAATATTATTTAAACTGAGTCTGGATACTTGCTGCTTACCATAGGACTGGAAAAGTAAGATAGTAGTGCTGGAACATAAAGCAGGGGTGAGAAATAGAGTCAAAATTATAGGCCAATCAGTTTGACATCAGTGGTAGATAAATTAGTGGAAAGATTGATATGCACCACATCAGAAATATATGTGAGAAACGTAATTGGTTTCAAGTAGGCAACATGGCTTTAAGCAAGGATATTCATGCGAATCTCAGTTGGTGGTATATATATAAGATATTTTAGATGAAATGGACAAGGGAGACCAAATTGATTGTGTAGCTCTAGATCTGTCGAAGGCGTTTGACAGAGTGAGCCATAAATGGTAGTATATAGAGTAAGAACTATTGGAGTGGATGAGAAAGTGATTTGCTGGGTAGTAGAATTTTAAAAAAGTAGAAAACAAAGTTAGCATAGAAAATGCAGTATCAAAAGAAGTGGAAGTTTAAATGGGAGTCCCACGGTTGTGTATTGGGTTCATTGCTATTCACTATTTCTGATGGATAATTGTGTTGATTAAGGACCAGGTTATTTGATACCTACACAAATAAAAAACTAAAGGTTGATTATGATTATATGGTCGGAAAGAATTGCTTGTTGAAGACTTGAAGTGTAAATATCTTGGCATTGCATTTGATAACAAGCTTAACTGGGCAGGAAACATTGGTCAGGTAGTAAGAAAAGGTTTCAAAATTCTGCACTTGTTGGAGAGAGTGATGAAGTGATGCACGAGAGAAGTAAATGAAATGGGTTTACAAAACTTTGGTCAGACCATTGCTTGACTATGGTATTGTAGTATGGGACCCACAGTTTGAGCATCAAATACAGGAATTAGAGAGTGTACTAAAAAGGGCTGCTAGATTTGTTTGAGGAAATTATCACAGAATGCAATCATTTACAGATATGATAAAAGAACTGGAACGGGATTCATTGCAAGACAGGAGGAGGGTGAAGAGGGTCATGGAAGTGTACAAGTCCTACACTGGTGATGAGTCATGGAAAAATAATGATGTAAGAACCAGACGTAATGCATGGAAGGGAAAAGATGATCATGACAACAAGCTGGAACTCAATTTCAGGCACAAGGGTGTAGAATGATTCTCTTTTTTTGGTAAGGGTGTCAGGGATCGGAATAAGTTACCAAGAGAAATTATGAATAATTTACCAAAAGCTTTAAAGAATTTAAAGATAAAATTTGGCGAGGGCAAATGTAGGTGGGGGCATGGAAGGGGGAAGATGGGTGGTAGGGAAATTGACACCAGAACCTGCACTCCATTGCAATTTAATTAAATGGCAGTCTTCTCAATAGCTTAATATAACAAAATTAATAATCTTGATATAGTGATTACATAAATTAGGGTAAACATATTAAAAATAAATAAATAAATATATAGCTCTTTCATAAAAATCAACCCTTTCAAAAATAAACTTGTTATTGCATTATAGTAAGAATTGGTTGAGGGCAAAAAGTGTGTTGGAGGAGGAAGGGAGAAGGATGGGTGTGTAGGGAGATTGTCTTAGGAGTATTCGCTCCATCGTAATTTATCAATTAGTAATTATTAATGATAATAATGTTTTGACATTGTGAGAAAGAAAATTATGACAATCTTCAAGAATTTGAACTTTGGGCTTGTAGAAGATGCAAAAATACCCCATGATAGTAGAGGCTAACAGCATTCATCAACTGATTCTTATAGGATCTATTTAAAGAACACACTGCTCAATAATTCCCTTTGTTGCCCATATCACAAAATCATATCTATCAATTCCAGTCACTACAGATGTGCCTGCATTTGCGCATAATATCTTTTGTTCATCACTTTTCCATTTGCGGTCAAAGAAAAGCACAGCGATGGTTTGTCAAATCACACACTGTATGGGCATTTAAGCTCAAATATGGTCTTTCCATCCTCAGTAATGCCACCTGGAGTAGCACCAAAGTAATCCCACTCCATACTTTGGAAGAGTCCACACGATTTACACCTGTTGGAAAAGTAAATAGCATTTTTTTAAGTCAGAAGATGACTATATCTATTCACAGCACAAGAATATAGCACAAAATAACAGTTTTGCTCAGTGGCTGTAATAACAAAATCAATATCAAGGCAAAAAAAATCACACCATTACCGTCAACTCCATGAGCTTCTCATAAGATCTGGCAACTTATTTTTTTTTCTCAAAAATCCCCATTTTAGAGATGGATAATTTTTTAGGCTCTTTTTGGTTCAGTTGTCTCCTGGCTGGACCTTCACAGAAATTACCTGTTGCAACAAGTTTACAACGTTTCTAAAATGAGTACATAAAAGTTAGTTCAACAATTATGTAAGTAAGAAAACTGCTAAAATATTTTTTATTATGACAATTCATTCTTAGTACACTACTTACTTCCACAGTGCGCAGAATTTCATAGACCATTGATCCTGTTATCATTTTTGTCTGGGCTGAATTCTATTCAACACTGTTGGCTTGGTCCCTTTCCAGTGTACATTTTGATGGTCCAGATTCACTGCAGGAGGAGTTATGCCATGAAAGGGCAAGTAATGGGCGTCGTGGCAAGCAGCATAGCTTTGAACACTTCTTCTCAAACCACTTTGATTGGCCTTTGATTTCAAACAGCCTACTTGCCTTGAAGATGTGGGCTTTCTCCACCACTGCAAATTAAAGTCAAACTTACATAATGCACATTTAGGCAAATTACAGTAATTAATACTACAAGCTCAATTTAACAAGCTCTTACCTGTGGCTGGCTAATCATGGAAACAAGCTCCCTGGATTCCCCACACAAGTGATAATGTTATAAGTTGTAGCTTACTGCAGCAACATGTTTAGATGTTACAGACCAACCAGGTCTAACTGGACATGCATGGCACATAGCCTGATAAATTTCTTTGGATTATCTACTGAGTACCATTTTCACCCTATCTTTATATATAAAGATGAATGTATATTTGTTTGTTTGTTAGTTTGTTTGTTTGTTCTTCATACAAATCCACAGTTTTCATCCGATCTCGATGAAACTTTGCACACCTATCCACTGAAACAAGGAGAAAAATACTGTCCATATATGGTTGAAAAATTATCTGTATAAATAACACATGTTGTCTCATAACTTAGAAATACGGCGATAGACAGACACGTTGGATGTGGACGTCTCCGTGCCGTTTTTCCATGAACTGGGCTGGCAGCTCAGTGGCTAAAGCGCTTGCTTACGAACGTCGTGGTCTCCGGTTCAAATCTCCATGGAGGCTAAGATTTTTAAAAATTGTTTTTCATCGTAAGAGTCAAGCCTGGGTCGTAGGTTATTCGGATTGAATGTTAAACTGCAGATATTAGAAACTTACGGGTGCATTGCGAGGCAAATCGTAGGTAGTCTTGCAATGTTGTAGGTGTACACTTTTTTTACGTTATAATGATCCCTCAGGTGTTGTTCGCAGTCAGTGTGTGAGTGTGAAACACAGTAATATTATTTATAAATACGGAAGTAAGTCTCTGTCTTTTTGTTACGTTTTGACGACTAAATGGCTATATCGTTGTGATGGAATTTTATAAGGAAATCGGTATGAAGGGCACAGGATATTTTTTCCAGTATGATTAACAGTTGTAGTCACGAAATTTTGAGACCTTATCGAATGGTGACAGAAATATGTTGAAAATTGATTCTCTTCAAGAGACAGGTTCGACGGTACAATGATATAGTGCAGGGGTGGCCAACCTGTGGCTCGCGAGCCACATGCGGCTCTTTGAAGGATTATTCGTGGCTCTCGATAAATGTACCCGAGTTACCTTTTCATTTTTGTATTATTATATTTTAAAAAATTACTAACGTTCTGTAGTCTATTAAATTACTGATAACAAATATGAAAGACTAAGTGCAACGTTATAAAAAATTTCATTTCCGACCAAGTTAAGAATGATATGACTCATCGAAAACTGCGCGAACGAACATAAACAGTGGCGTAATCTTCCGTAATCGGCCTACTCCAGACCGATTTTTAATTTGTAAACTTTCATTGCAACGGACAGTTGACATTGTGTTTAATTTTTAATGTTTAGATTCAACACACATATTTTGTACTTTTATTCATATGTTTTAAATAAATATAATTTCTTAAAAAAAAGTTTAATACCTTTTTTTGCATACCTTTTAAATACGTATTTAATTGCGGCACGCGAAATATTTCAAATTTTGAAAAATGGCTCGTACTATCAAGGTGTTTGGCCACCCCTGATATAGTGTTAGCTTTCCTGTCAAATTATTTTGTTTGTTCCTCATACAAATCAACAGTTTTCATCCGATTTTGATGAAACATTGCAAACTTATCCTTTGAAACAAGGAGAAAAATACTGTCTACATTTGGTTGAAAAATTATCTGTATAAATAACACATGTTGTCTCATAACTTAGAAATACGGCGATAGACAGACACGTTGGATGTGGACGTCTCCGTGCCGTTTTTCGGTGAAGTGTGCTGGCAGCTCAGTGGCTAAAAAAAAAAAAAAAAAAAAAAAGTGGCTAAAGCGCTTGCTTACGAACGTCGTGGTCTCCGGTTCAAATCTCCATGGAGGCTAAGATTTTAAAAAATTGTTTTTCATCGTAAGAATCAGGCCTGGGCCGCAGGTTATTCGGATTGAATGTTAAACTGTAGATATTAGAAACTTACGGGTGCAATGCGAGGCAAATCGTAGGTAGTCTTGCAATGTTGTAGGTGTACACTTTTTTACGTTATAATGATCCATCAGGTGTTGTTCGCAGTCAGTGTGTGAGTGTGAACCACAGTAATATTATTTGTAAATACGGAAGTAAGTCTCTGTCTTTTTGTTACGTTTTGACGACTAAATGGCTATATCGTTGTGATGGAATTTTATAAGGAAATCGGTATGAAGGGCACAGGATATTTTTTCCAGGATGATTAACAGTTGTAGTCACGAAATTTTGAGACCTTATCGAATGGTGACAGAAATATGTTGGAAATTGATTCTCTTCAAGAGAAAGGTTCGACGGTGCATTGATATAGTGTTAGCTTTCCTGTCTTATTATTCCGACTCGATATTGTTTGGGACCAATCCTTCGTTACCAACAACGTTCTATATTTAATTCTAACAAAAAAATTCTTAATCCACGCGTACGAAGTCGCGGGTACGGGCTAGTAATCCATATTCTTTGTATTTGTAGCCGCACACAAAGCTTTAATGAAGATAATGTCATTCGGGACACATCTCATTAAACCAATCTTCGGGAAATTAGTACACTGCCTCCGGACGCACTAACTCAACTTGAAATAATGTTTTATTGATGTTTGGGAGTTGTTCTCTCCTCTGTAACCTGTAAATGCAACGTTAAACTTAAAAAAAAAAAAAACAGGAATAAAAGACTTTGGCCTACAATAAGACATTTATAGGTTTTTAAAAATGATTTCAAGCGGTTCAAAACATGAATAGAAAAAGATCGACAAGAAGGCTAAATTCAATGGTACTTTCAGGGTTTAATTCGCTTTGATCTTGTGAATTCTCACCTGTTAACCAGTTCTTGTTTCGTGCACTTCGACAGATTACGTGCTTTGTCTTGAAGGAGTAACTCTTTCAGCGTTAAATTCTTATGATTGCACTTCATCAAACATAAAAACAAACACATAGTGTGTTGGCACTGCAACTCAATACCAAAGAAGTTACATGTATCGTCATTGACATGTCCCATCCGTGAGCCGAGGGAGTGGGGAGATTTGCGCACGGCATCGGGTGTACCCACAGACGCTTCACACACACTACGGCAGCAATATCCATACAAACCCATTTTCTCCTGTCCTCGTCCCACCTACATTTGCTCTCCACTGTTTTGAAATCAAAATTCTTTTAATGTTTTGGTAAATTATTCATCATTTCTATTGGTCATTTATTCCAATCCCTGACATTTTCCCCTAAGAAAGAAAATTTTCCTACACTCTTATGCCTGAACTGAAAACCAGCTTGTGGTAATGGTCATCTTTACCCAACCACGCAACTCTCTTAATTCTCCCACCAATATCTTTCCATGTTTCATCACCAATATATGTCTCATATACTCCCATAACTGTTCACCCTCCTTCTATCTTCCAACGAATCCCTCTCCAGATCCTTTGTCATATTAGTTACTGATTGTATTCTGCGGTAATTTCCAAAGAAAAATCTAGTAGCTCTTCTCTGCACCTCCTACAATTCCTGGTTTGATAACCAAAATGTGTGTCCCAAACTACATCGCCATATTCATGCAGTAGTCTGACCAAAGTTTTTTTTATTCCAATTTCCCTACTTCTCTAGTACATCTTCTCATCGCTCTTTCCAACAGGAGAAGGATTTTGAACATTTTCCTACTACCTGTCGAATATCTACTGCCCATTTAAGTTTGCCAAGGTATTTACATTTTGAATCTTCAATAAGCAATTCCTTCTCCATTTTATAATTATATATTACCTGTGTACTTAACAAGCTGACACTTCTTTGCATTTATCGTCATCTCATGTTGACTCACCCAGCTAGATATGATATCTAAATCACCCGGCAGCTGTTTATAGCATTCTATCGATTTGATCCTATTATATAACATTATATCATTTGAAAAATATATAACTTCTGACAGAAAATCCTTAATACAATCATACATTCGAATAACGAAAAGCAATGGTCCTAATACACCCTGTGGAACTCTCATGTTCACTCCTATTTCTTTTGATATTGCATTTCCTACCCTAACTTTTTACTTTCTACCTTTTTAAGAATTTTTCTACCCAGCAAATCACTTTTTCATCAACTCTAATAATTTTTATCTTGTTTAGCACCATCTTATAGCTCACTCTGTAAAAGCGTTTGAAAGATCTAGTGCTACACTATCAATTTGACCTCCCCTATCCATTCATTAAAAAATACCTTGCATATAGCCTAATATCTGAGATTTGCTTGAATATCCTTGTCTGAAGCCATGTTGCTGACTGGAAACCCGCTTACGTTCCTCACAGACACGTCTGATATGGTTTTATATTAATTTATTCATTAATTTTTCTCCCACTGATGATAAGCTAATTGGCCTAACAGCTGCATTTCTCATCCATCTGTTTATAAACCGGTACTACTATCGCACTTTTCCAGTCATCTGGTAAGCAATAAGTATCCAGATTCAATTTAAATTATGTTTCAAGATAAGGTACAACGTCACATCCAGTTATCTTTAAGACACCCTTAGTAATATTATCCACAGCAGCCCCTTTACGCTTTTTTAGTTCCTTCATTATATCTTCATTTTTAATTCAAAATTTTCTAGTCTGCTCAGTTCCAACTGTGCAGATAAGCTCGTTTTCTGATGTACCCCTACCATTCCAAAATCATAGTGCCTAATGTTCTCACTAAATCAATTACTCAATAACTCCGCCTTTTTTAAACCCTCAGTTACTTCTTCTCCTTCGTTAACTATAATTGTCTCAACGCCCTCTCTTCCCCTCAGTTTTCTGATATAGCCATAGAAATTTCTAGATTCATCAGTGATTCCCATGTACCAATAATATTTTTCATAAAGTGAACCTTAGCTCGTTTCCTTGACATTGTGGCGGAAACACATCGTGGCCTTAACAGTTGTCAGCGCAGTTCCATCGTTGATACTGCGTTAGCAGCCGCCGCGACAACGACGGAACTGCGCTGACAACTGTTAAGGCCACGATTTGTTTCCGCCAAACCAGCCCCCCACGGGGTGTGGCGGAAACACATCGTGGCCTTAACAGTTGTCAGCGCAGTTCTGTCGTTGTCGCGGCGGCTGCTAACGCAGTATCAACGATGCTCGCTGACCATAAACAGGGCAAAGATAAAAACAACCAGAGAGTACACCGTTGGCGAGGCGTACTTAACACGGAGACTACATTGCCGCCAATACAGAAGCTGGAAGTATTATTAACATTCGCATTGATATGTTATTTCAATGTAATGTGCATATGTATATGTGTTATTTATTGGTTACATTAAATACATGGATAAGAGTTTCGTCTTCCATATCGTAAACTACGATATTGTTTATATGGGCAACGTATCCCCATAACATTATTAATTTCTTCTTTAGTTGTTTCAAGAATTTCTTACTGTTTTGCTGTCTCATAGCTCTGATATGTTGTAGTTTCACCACCTTCTTTATTTCCTCGCCTCCCCCTTGACTCCACTAAGCTAGTGCCATCCTTCCATTTGCAGAACCTATCTCTGAAATGACTTTTCAGATCTGAAATTTGTGCTTCTCAATAATTTACATGTTTCTCCCCTCAATTCTGGCCAATGCTTTACTGAATTCCCTTAGATCTGTCAGAACTGCATTGAGATCACTTATTCCTTGACTTACTTGACACCCGATAAGGTAATCATGTGGCTTTATTAGGATGATGTACAACATATTTGGTCCACTTTCTTTTTCCTCTATCATTTGTGTGAAGACTCCTTCTCTTACAAAGGTATTTGCAAATCTGTGTGCCCTTGTGTTATTAATCTTATTTGCTACCAATCTGAACACCAGTGAACATTAGTAGGTTTTGCTAATTAGTATTATAATATCTCGTTGGCCGGGGTATTAGTTTTGACTTGAAAAACACCTTGTATGGTGCCAGCTTACAAAAGTAGCAAAGTTAATTTACTTTAATTAAATGATATTGATAATGGGCTCTTCACATGACAATTCTCAGGGGGTCACACAAAAGAAATGGGTTCACATTAAAAGAAAATGAATTTATTCATTAAGACAAAATAGTTGTCATTTCAAGATCACAATTGTATGGCAAACATATGATAGGCACCCAGGCTAATAGCTCTTTAATTCTGGCATGAGTCTCTCAGGGCAGTTTCCAGGGTTTTGAGATGTTGCAGAATGTCTCTATATCAGCAGGCGGTACACATTACCCGGCAGGTCACTGGTCGGCGGCGGCGGCGGCGGGCCAGGGTTTGACCAGCGCGACCGGCTGATACACACAGCTACCTCCGTTTATCACTTGTAGCAGCAGCCACTGACCACAACCTTGCTCTCGGGCGTCCAGCAACGTTCCCCCACGACATAGAACATAGCAAAAGAAACACCTCGGAGGAGTAGATGCCATCCCCTCCATCCTCTGACTGTCCCACACACTGCACCACATACGGCAAGCCCTCCAGAAAAAAACAAAAATATCGCGAGAAGAGCGGGCGGTCTGTGTCCCGCGCCCCTTCGCCAAACCAAACATGTCTCTGGGGACAGGCGTCTGCCTTCTATCATCGACTGGCCCTCAGATACACACAGCGTTGGGCAGCACACCTCCGCGCCAGCGAGCCGACGTGCTCTGTAGGACATTACAACTTCAACTGCCACCTCCACAAAAATTTGAAATTTCCTATTTAAAGTTCAAATTTTTCATTCGGTCCATGTGACATGTACTCTAACTTTGTCCCGAAACATTTCATCCTCACGCTCTTTAGCCAGAACTGTCTCTTCAACCTATCGTTTGCACGAGTCATACAATACCTTGATAAAACCACCCATTTCGACACTTCCCTCTGCTGAAAAGTCATGCGGATTGTCTCCTTGGTCAACAACCACTGCAGTGACTGCTCGATCTTACACTGCGCTCCGCTACGAGCATGAACCTCTCTCTGTGACATTCATTACAATGGGCATGGCGTAAATGATACCAGTTGGGTCCAGCCTATCTTATGGCTACAGATACAACTTGAACAGTACACAACATCTAAACAATAACACACAGTGTTCAGAAAAATACTTAATCCTAAGAAGCTATGGTCTCTGAAAATACATTGTTGTGCCGTTGTCCAGCCTTTCTGATGGTTACAGATATTACGTAAAAATACAATACATATAAAATACCAGCACACAGTGGCTCAAAAAAAATTAATTCTACCAGATTGTGGCCTCACAAATCATCCTTCCTGTACTCACTGTTAACAAAATTACAAATGAGAGTGCAAAAATGTAGAAGGATTAATAAAAAAAAAAAAAAAAATCACAAAGCCATCACATAAAGGCAAATCTTTATCGTTCACAATGCCCTTATAAACAAACAGAGAAAACCATTGTGTCCGAAAACAAGTGATCAATGAATCAGGGCCACCCAGGAATGATTCAAAACCCTAAACCAAACGACCATTTTCCTTATAGAGTACTTATACCCCTAAAAACAGCTTTCAATATCCATAAAAAAACTTAAAATCTTCAAACTTCATCTTACAATAACTAATCCTATGAAGTGACGGCATATTCTCTTCATACGTATACACTCCTTGCAGCTAACAGAATTTACAGTCGCAAAGCTTCCACGTAGAGCAGAACCGACTTCATAACAAACATCCACCTTCACGCAGATGGTAAGGCGCCTGCCTCCAACCAGATGGAGCCCAGGTCCCTGCACCCCAGTGAAGTCAAGGACACCCTCTGCCTCAGCTGACACTCCCAGTTTCAAAACAACCCACACTCTTATGCTTCGGCTCCTAATTCGAAAGCCATGGTTCACCGACCTATTCTGTATCCCTTACTCTAAGAAAGTAAACTACTAGTATTCTACCAAATCTACAGCCTCATTAACCTAGCATAAAAAAAACATATTACACCCTGCAGAAAATGCCTTCACACTGAATAATGCATACATAATCATAAGAAGTTCGTCACCCTGTCAAATAACTTGCATAATATCTAACAGTGGAAGCAATAACTATTCTCCGAGAAATCATATGGGAAGACTTTAACAATGTATAACTCGCAGCTATTCTCATCTAAATTAAAATCTCGCGTCATGTCTGGCGCCGAACGTAATACTCCACTTGAAAATCAAACTTCATTCCCTACCTTACAAAACCACAATTTTCTCTAAAAATTCTGAAGAAGTAACTCCGCTTAGACACAAGTAAGAATACCTTCACTAATGTGCAGTATTCAACGACAATCTGTATCTGGGATTTGCATTTCCCTATACTCTCACCTATCATGAATTATCTCTTTCGAACGGCAAAATTACTTTGCTAACAGACGACTCTCAAAACAAAGGAGTGATGTCAGTGAACGAAATATCCGCTGGAGAAACGTGATGCTGGTTTGACTTGGTGGAACCACATTATTCCCGCTTCCCGCTATTATGAAAAAAATCCAGAGTGTACAAAACATCGTTATACCAGACTCGGCACACTTCCACCACCTCAAGCACAAATTAACGGAGCCCCAGGGAATAATTACCTTGTCCCTCATATGAAACTTCCACGACCTTCTATCACCATATTAATTAAAAGACAACCGGACTGCTTATGCTCATGCGTCCTTGGCCTTCTATCCGTTGCCAAAAGGAACGTCTGAAACCATCCAATCCATGCACGTCCGTTGTCTCTTCACCTTAAACCCTTGTCCTTCGCACGAGGAAAATGCAAATACAAATTGGGACTCATCCACTGACTCCTTTACTCCAGTGTAAGTGCTCTCCATACATCAGTGCCGCTCTGGCTACAACTGACTCTCAAAAATACCTTCCTTTATTTATTTTTTTACCTCGACCAACGTCAAAACTTCCACCAACGACTTTTAAATGTCTGGAAAATTAGGTCCACCAAGTATTCAGCAACTTCCTCACAAGAGCAACCAGAGAAGTTTAGCAAAGAAAAATGACGTACCATCTCATATTCATTCCCACAATCGTTAAAAACTATTTCCTTCTCGCCTGACATCAATCATCGCATCTTAGCATTCTCAACACGCAGTGACTGTTCTTCAATTCCATCCCATGTACCAAATCAATTCAACTGTTTTTATGGCTCAGGTAATCTTCAACTACAACCAAAATTCCCTCCCCTCGCAACTCTCAGATGCTACCAGAATTTACTTTCCGTCCATTAGGGAGAACAGAATTTTTTTATTTTTTTTTCCCCTTCCCAAACGCACTTCTGCGAACTATCCACTATATGACACTAACATTATACTTATTTATTACCATAATTATTCTCTACTTCATATCCTTGGGTATGTCTGCGGTCCAAACCAAGTCTCTTTTTTTTTTCGCGTAGGGGCTAAGCCTAGTTAGCTCCCGTTTTGAGCCTCCCGTGTACCACGCACATCCAAAACTCATACTTATCGTTGGCGTTTGTGCTTCGGAAATTCACAGCAAATTCTTTCCTCTCAGCAAATTAAACTGATTGACTGTGCATGAAGTTAGCACTAATTTCGCCTCTCAGTTCTCCGCAACAATCTCTCTCTTCGAAACCTCCCACATACGGCTCATAAGCGCACCCCAGCTGCGTTTCGCTCACACAGTCACAAAAAAGCGTCCTGCTCAGAGGGTAGCATGCGTTCGGAAAACATCGCTCGTCGCATGGCACTCTCTTGAGGCCTTCGGCCTGGAACAGATGTTCGGCATTTGTTCCCGCCTGTCCAAATATGCACAAATATCGCAGGTCTCGTCTTTCATGTCCGACAGTTGGCATTCTCGATGGTTTGGTCTGTCTGTCCGTTTTTACCGATTCCGAACACGCCGACATATGGATGTCCCGCTGTTTACTTGTCTGTTTCATCGAAAAGCTCTCATGCGTTTCGCGCTCTGTTTTCAGCTTTGCTACGCTCACGCGAATTTGACTCATCTCTTCTCCGAGTAGGGTCAAATCCGCACTGTGGCTCCTCTCAATTTCCACGACACGCGTTTCCAACATGTTACTCCTTTCTTCCGTCTCCTGACCTATTTCCGACGCGCGTCTTTGTACATCCACCAACTGCTCATCACTGCGACCAACAACAATGGTTAGCTTTTCCTGACCCGCCCGTAGCGTTGGAACATTTTCCTTAATTTCTCCAATCCCTTTTTCCATCGCGGACGTCAATTCCTCCCTGAACGCCGAAAATTGTTCATTGGTTTTCTTTTGTTCCTCGATCATGGATGTTAATCGTTTGTTGATCGGACTAAGCAATTGCTGTACTATTAGCAACATATCTTGGGGCGTCATTATTGCGCTTGCGCGGTTTTCCGGTAGCGACACAAGCTGATCGTTCGTTTCTGCGGTTGGAGGAAAACAAGTAGTTCTTTCTTTACTGACTGTCTGCTGAATAGTTTGCTCAGCACTTCGAACCACGGCGTTCTCAATTAAATGAGCGTGATTTCCCTTCATCGCGAATTCCTGCTCGTTTGGCTCTGACGGACTGTGACTTTGTGCCATCCCGGCATTTCCGGACCTCAGTTTCATCCACACAATAGCACCCAAAAATTTAGAAACTTCGTAAAACAAATATTTCTCCTCCCACAATTGCAATGTTGATACCGGTACATCCACGGGAAGCTCCACAAATTCTCAAACGCACAATTATTGATGGAATGAACGCTAAACCGCACAAAACTCAATTATGCAGAGCATAGATGCTCGGGACATTCTAAAAGCACGACAAGCAAGAAAAGTTTATAAAAAACCATACTCGTCACAGAAGACAGGCAAAAACAAGAATAATTTTCCGACGCTGAGATGCTGTGAAAATCTTACCTCGCTAGTCTCCAAACATTTTCCAACAACAGTAACCATCAAAACCAACAAACAATTATAAACAAAAGGACAACTCGAACATAACCAAAGACAATCACTTTACATCTTCCTCCGCCATTGACCAACAATTTATGCAACGTCGTATTTTTTTCATATCCATCAACAACACATGAAACATAAACAAACAGCTGTTCAATATCACACACGTGAACAGATAATCACCTTGCTCGGGTTGCCCAGAGGAGTCCTCTGCCGTTACAAATAACAAATATTACACATAATCAATCTTATCATTATACATTGTATATGCTGGACCTCTGCTATCACTGCCACACCGCAAAAATGCTGAAAAACACATAGAGATTTCTACTCGCTAAAACGAAACGTTTGCAACATCTCAAACAGTCAGGCCACAGGTTGGCGCGCCATGTTATAATATCTCGTTGGCCGGGGTATTAGTTTTGACTTGAAAAACACCTTGTATGGTGCCAGCTTACAAAAGTAGCAAAGTTAATTTACTTTAATTAAATGATATTGATAATGGGCTCTTCACATGACAATTCTCAGGGGGTCACACAAAAGAAATGGGTTCACATTAAAAGAAAATGAATTTATTCATTAAGACAAAATAGTTGTCATTTCAAGATCACAATTGTATGGCAAACATATGATAGGCACCCAGGCTAATAGCTCTTTAATTCTGGCATGAGTCTCTCAGGGCAGTTTCCAGGGTTTTGAGATGTTACAGAATGTCTCTATATCAGCAGGCGGTACACATTACCCGGCAGGTCACTGGTCGGCGGCGGCGGCGGCGGGCCAGGGTTTGACCAGCGCGACCGGCTGATACACACAGCTACCTCCGTTTATCACTTGTAGCAGCAGCCACTGACCACAACCTTGCTCTCGGGCGTCCAGCAACGTTCCCCACGACATAGAACATAGCAAAAGAAACACCTCGGAGGAGTAGATGCCATCTCCTCCATCCTCTGACTGTCCCACACACTGCACCACATAAGGCAAGCCCTCCAGAAAAAACAAAAATATCGCGAGAAGAGAGGGCGGTCTGTGTCCCGCGCCCCTTCGCCAAACCAAACATGTCTCTGGGGACAGGCGTCTGCCTTCTATCATCGACTGGCCCTAAGATACACACAGCGTTGGGCAGCACACCTCCGCGCCAGCGAGCCGACGTGCTCTGTAGGACATTACAGTATGAATAGGCTCTTATATCTGTGATAAGCTTTGTAACCATCAGAGATAACCTAATAGTCTAGCAATCCTTCTTTTAACCAAGAATCTCCCAGTATAAATAAATGACGTTCGTGTATCTCTAGTATACGCAGTTCCCCACTCCTCGGCCTCACCCTTACATGCGACGCAGATAAAAACATTTCGAGAATTAAATCCAATATTATTCTTTGTAGAAAAAAAGGATTGTCCTGGGACACTCAATTTGCCTAAGCTGCACACACGCTGAGTGCTAGTAACGATACGCCACATGCCTCAGTCCTTTTTTACGGTTCCCCAAAAAGTTGTCTAGTGTTTTAAAGAAATTATACACATAAAAAATAACTGCTTTTTACTGTCGCCTGATATAACAATTATCTGATGCCATTTCACTTAGTATTTAATAACGATTTATTTGTATAAACACGACAATACAGCAACAACGCCTCTTGCCAACTTATACTTACGGGTTTTCTCTGAGGGGAATGCAACTAGAGGGGAGCTGAGGTAAGGAGCGGGGTGAAGGCAACATTACCTTGAACCGCCAATTTAGAGCGAAAAGGGTATAGGTTTGCAAACTCTACTCCTTTGTTCATTATGCTTCTGTAGTTCACCAATAACGCTATTACCACTGACTTTTTTTTTTATATTTTCAGTAGTAACATTAACCTTCTAAGATCTGCTCCCGCTCTGTTATGGTTTCAAAAGCTTCATCTATTTCTTTTTCTTTCTGTTCTGTTGATTGACTCTTTTGAAAACCAACTTGTTATTTAGTTAGAATGTTTTTATTTTAAAAGTGTTAGTAAACTATATAGTATATTGATTCCTCACAAATTTTTGAGAAGGCTGTTAGTACTGAAACAGTCCAGTAATTCGATACACCTGACGTATCCACTTTTTCTAGAGTGGTTTAACTTTTAAAAATGGTATCCTCTTATAGAGCCATATTAAACAGATAACTTATTACTTAGTACATTACTTAATTTTGTGTAGCACGGTTTAGTCAATCTGCTGAAAATACCATCATAACCAGTCGAGTCGAGAAATTGATCTAAAGAGACATGATGACTATTTTTTTTATCTTCAGGAGCAAGGAAAGTGACTTTTTTTTTGGTTGCCTGTTTTGAAGAAATCCATACTGAGTGTGTTATAGTCAGATTATCCGTAACACATAAAAATATTTATTAAAATATATCAGAAATTAAAAAATTGTTTTCTACTGAACTGTAATTGATATATATGTCTTTACTGACCCAAATATTTTCCCCTGCTTTCTTTTTTATATCACATATTTCTTAAATGATTCTCATCTAGTAGATTATGTACGAGATAGTTCTAATGAAATGGACAAGGAAAGCTAACCTGATGCAGTGGCAACAGATTTTTCTATGGCATATGACATAGTTAACCACAGAATTCTTGTGAATAAGATTACAACCATTGGGATAAGCAAATACGTATCTTACTGGCTGGAGGAATTCTTAAGAGGTAGAAAACGTTCAAAACAGGGAATGCAAAATCAAAGTCGTTGGAAGACATATCAGGAGTGCCATTATTTTAATGAATGATTCTGTTGTTGATGCAGAGGTTACGTTGATGACAGATGTCATAATGTTATATTGAAGCATTATATAATGAGAAGATTCTGAGCAAATATAATGGGACCTACATGGAATATTTAATTGGGTGGATAAGCCTGGAATGAAGATAAATGACAAGAAAAGTTAACTTATTTGGTATGCAGATAGTAAAATAGAGATTCTGTAATATTATTCAATGGAAAATAAACTGCTTTCTGAAAGAACAAAATTTGAGTACCTTGCATGTCAGTTGATAGTTAACTGGGGAGAGCACATTGTAAAGTTTACGGGAAAGGTTTCAGAATATTACATCTATTGGTTCGGATAATAAGAGGAAATACCAGAGATGTTAAAATGTGTTGAAAAAAAAAACCAGGCTCTTGTTAAAAGGAAATCTGTCTGAATTGCAAAAGATGCCCTCAGTAACTGGAATTATAAAAGAGTTGGATTGGAAATCATTGGAGGACCGAGAGAATTGTGGACCTATACTGGCGGTGAAGTCTGGATGAGATTCAGAAGTATGTGAAAGTAAAGATAGGGCCATGATAGTAAATTAGTATATATTAGATGTTACTGTAAAATGTATTAGCTAAAAGCATTGCAGAGGCTTCTGGAAGCAGCGAGTAGTGTTTATATGAGTCACTTAAAGGCGAAGTACCAGCATTGACTTCTTGGTAGGCAAGTGGAACGAATGAATAGACACTTGTACTTCTAAGGCAAGTTAGCGTATGAATAGAACCATTGTTTACTACGCAGTCTTTTAAGGGAGGACCGCTCGAGCCAAATTAGATTTTCTGAACAAATGGAGCTAGGTTAATACGCATAGTGGCATAACAGAGAAACAAAAGGCTAACTTGTATGGATTAATATATAAGCACTTAATCAACATTTGGGACAGTGCCATATAGCTGCTGTGTAGGTTTGCCGCCACAGTCACTGCATCTGATTTCAGGAAGTAGTTACTTTCTCTTTCTACACCTAACGCTCCAAAAAAACTTTCATATGCCTAATAACAACATATTTCATGATGTATGTTGAACAGTTTAACTCCAACAGCACCGGAGTTGCCTTCTGTCATTTCTGGTGTCAGTTTTTGATTGCCTATATCCAACAAATCCTTGTGCGAGAGCCACCCATTGCATTTCGTATCGAATCCGTGTCCTCAATATTTCAGGTTTTAGCGAAAGCTAAACGGCTTCCAGTCTTGGATAGGTCAAAATCAGCAATTGATTTATGGTAAAACGGTGTATGAAAGTTTGTAGGCAAGAGAGTGAGATAGTAGAACAAATTACCTAAAGTTGTTGTGAACAACATATGTCACACTATTAAGGAGCTTAGCGTAAAAATATGTATGAATCGTTAATAGGTATTCAGGGAAATTGCCACCTAGCATGAGTTTGAACGCCAGCAATAATAATAATAATATTCCTAAAAATCCAAAAGCTTAGAAATTAATGGGAGAGTACACATCAATGCAGAAGTTGTTCCTTATCGCCTTACACTTGTCGACATCGAGGTCATTAAATGCGGATAAGTATTGGAAACAAATGAAGGCAAGGAATTCGTTCATAGCCTTTTGAAGGACCCGAACCTGGAGGGATATCAGGATATCATGCAAAATCGAAACCTGACTGCGCAGACGCGGATTTGAACCCAGGTCCCTCCAAATGCCAGACCCTAGAGTTACCACCCAACCACAAGACTCGGAGTGGAAAAACCGTTAGACGCAGCTCCAGACAAAATATTGATACTCCACCACGCTTAAAAGATAAAATTCACCTTAAAAAATGAGATGCTATAAATTGTTTTTTTTTTCTGCCATTAATGCGGACAATTGTGTAAAAATAGTAAGCATTTCATACTTACCAGCGATGCACCTAGATGGATATTTCTAATACCACTTGCTTGAGAGATAATATTCAGCAACTAGCTGGTACCCTCACTTCGTTCGTGTCTGTAAAGAATTTGGAATGGCAGTTAGCGACATCTAACCACCATAGTGCACAATTGGAGACTCGTTGCTATTACCACACACAAACGCCAGTCAACTGCGCTATGTAGTTCAGGACGCAAAATAAAATATACGGACACACATGTCTTTGGTCGAAATACGAAAATATCCTTGATCGACCAATTTCAACCACCATATCTCCTACACTGCGACAGTTACCGGTACCGAAATTCGGCCAACGTTGTGATCGGCGAGTGACCCTGTGCTACTACCGCACACAAACACCAGTGATCTGCGCTAGATTGTTTTGGCTGAAAAGTGATACACCATGACACTGAGCTGTGCTCGGCTCGCATTGTTTATTTTCCCCGCCCGCGATCGTCTTCTGATGCTGAGCCCGAGTGCTAGTTTCGCCCGTGAGAGAGCGCTGTGTCCCGGTGGTGCCCTCTACCGGCTGAATGAGCTGATATAATCGGGAACACGAAATCGGGGAAGGAGTCGGGCGGCAGCAGCGGCTTGGTTCGTTGGGCCTAATACCTTCCTCCAGGGACTGCGACGTTAGAGGCCCGCTGGTATAGCAAGCTCTTGTAATTTGCCCAGGCAGCCTGAAAGTACTACTGGAGGTGGATTTGTTATTCCACCGAAACCGTTCCTCGCTCGCATTAATCGAGGGAATTCCTCTGCTGCGCCTCGTGTCCGTGAGCGGTTTTCCGCCGATTCTGGAGTACGGTGGTGGTCGGGGCTGGTGGTGACTTCGAGGTTATAAGTTGCCATTTTCTAGCCCTGTTGGGTATTTGGGATCGAATACCTGACGTCTCCAACTACAAAGTGCGTCGCTTTCTGCATTCTTGTTAATTGTGTTACGGGAATGGACAAAATTCCCCGATATGTGGTCCTAATCGTTCCCCCCACCTTATCATTGTGTGTGGGTGGTAACGACTCTTGCGCTGGTGTGCACATACTATAGTGTGTCAGAACCCTTTGGTAAGAACTTGATTCTTAGGTTAAATGGAAGGACGCTGAGGTAAACTGATTCCTCTTCGTTTGAAATAATTGGTGTATTTTGCCTTCTCTGTACAAATTGTGTTTGATACTAGTTGTAGATTTGTTACATGATAGTAAATTGGTGAGAGCCTGCCCTGTTATATTACGTTTCCAAGCGCGTAAGGATTTCCTGTTTGGATGTTTAATACAAGTGGAGATATTGTGATGAGGGATATTCTCATGGCTTAACCTGTTGTTATTGCATTGTCTTATGTATTATATTGTATTATATTATTTTTGATTACAGGATTTATTAAGATAATAATCTGCAAGATCGAAGTTTTCTTATGTATTATATTGTATTATATTATTTGTGATATTCTCTATAAGTTCAATCGTTGACCATGATTCTTGCAATAAAATGTTTGAACAAGGCTTGCTCTTTATAACCATGCTCCCACATGCTTCCCACTGAGTCCTTAGTGGCTACCACACATACCAGACACATACGTTTTTGGTAGAAATATGAAAGTGCCGTAGGTTGGCCACTTTCAACCACCATATCTCTCACACCCTAGTGCTACCAACATCTAACCACCATGGTACACGATAGGAGACACGATAACACTACCACACACAAACACCGTTGGTCTATGCTATGTAGATGTAGTACCAGAGTGACATCTACAGAGACACATGTCTTTGGTCGAAATACGAAAATACCTTGATCAGCCAATTTCAACCACCATATCTCCCACACTACCACAGTTACCGAAATTCAGCCATCGTTGTTATCGACTGGTGACTCTGTGCTACTACCACACACAACCACCAGTGATCTGCGCTAGATTGTTCTGGCTGAAAAGTGATACACCAAGAGAAATACTTTTTTGGCAGAAATATGAAAGTGCTGCAGGTCGACCACTTTCAACCGCCATATCTCCCACACCCCCATAGCTACCGACATCTAACCACCATAGTACATGACAGGAGACACGATGCCACTACCACACACAAACACCAATGGTCTATGCTATGTAGTTGTGGGAGCAGAGTGACATACACGGAGACACATGTCTTTGGTCGAAATACGAAAATGCCCTGCATCGACCACTTTTAACCATCATATTTCCCACATCCCCACAGCTATCGACATTCGGCCAACGTTGAGCATGACAGGAAACTCCATGCTACTTCCACGCACAAAGATCAGTCATCTGTTCTAGGTAGTGGTGGCTGAAAAGTGAAAATAGGAAAACACACGTCTATTTATATATATATATATATATATGATTGAGTTACGTAAAGTTCATTCAGGGCCGGCTTAAGGAATTTCGAGGCCGTTTGCCTATACTTTAGATAATTATCGTGACTTTACACACACACACACACACACATACATATATATATATATATATACAGGGTGTTAAAAAAGGGTACAGCCAAACTTTCAGGAAACATTCCTCACACACAAACAAAGAAAAAATGTTATGTGGACATGTGTCCGGAAACGCTTACTTTCCATGTTAGAGCTCATTTTATTACTTCTCTTCAAATCACATTAAACATGGAATGGAAACACACAGCAACAGAACGTACCAGCGTGACTTCAAACACTTTGTTACAGGAAATCTTCAAAGTGTCCTCCGTTAGCGAGGATACATGCATCCACCCTCCGTCGCATGGAATCCCTGATGCGTTGATGCAGCCCTGGAGAATGGCGTATTGTATCACAGCCGTCCACAATATGAGCTCTAACATCGAAAGTAAGCGTTTCCGGACACGTGTCCACATAACATATTTTCTTTGTTTGTGTTTGAGGAATGTTTCCTGAAAGTTTGGCCGTACATTTTTGTAACAACTTGAATATATATATATAAGAGCTCAAACAACGATTAAAGACACGGACTGAAGTTTCTCTAAGTCTGTGTACAAACGGGCCAGCATATTTATTGAATATTAGCTGAACGGGACTAACTTTGCTGTCTTTGGTGTTTTATCAATGCATCTCATATGCATCCCTCAACTACTGTCACTTTCATTTCTGGCTAAGCCCTGCTTGCCCATTGTGTCAAATGAAATTGTTTTTGTATTCGATTTTATAGCTATTATATTGATAATACACTTTTTATATACGACATTTCTTTTCTTGCCTTTCTTTGGTAGTACATATAGGTTTTTGGGGTTGGAGACACGTGAACAAGCATACATACGTATTTTAATTCAATAACTTTTTATATGAAACCTCAATAAATGAGTGAGTTTAATCGAACGAAATTATATAAATTGCTGAAACAGGCTGAGAGCAATACAAACCTTTAAATATATAGGCCTATTGTAATTACATCAGATACGACGTTCTTCACACTGTATCTGATGAAGGACTTCTCGTGGAATTCTATGCCTTGCAAACGTCTATTGTGAATACAGCTAGTTGACATTCTAAATTTTTAGATTTTTTATTTTAGTAGGAAAATTGTTCGTTAAGAAAGGACAAATTTTGAAGGGGATCGTGGCGGGGCCCCCACAAGGTTGGGACCCCCGTGACTGCGGTTCTTGCGGTAGCCTTAAAGCGGCCCTGAGTTCATTGAACCAATGTACCGACTTATTTAAAAATGTAACTGTTTGTCAAAAATGTTAATTTGTTAGTTTGATTGTAATGAAGCATTTTGAAGGGTGTTGAAAAAGTTTTTTTCAGGTACTGTAATATTGGTACGACACCAACTTAAATCTCGCAGGATTTTTTTTTAAACGAATTGGTGGAAACATATTTTGATGTTATGGAATATAGATCAGTGGACAAAAATCATGCCTTATTTTATATATTTCATTTCAAATGTTGATGTAACTAACACTGTGATATTACAGTACATATCTAGAGTTGTATGTTGTGGAATGGGAGGGAAACTGCCAGGAGAAAAAAAATTCTCTCTTCATATTACACACTGCCTTTCGAACTTCGATGTTCTGCTTCTTATATGTCCCTCTACATTAGAAACAACATTAAATTAACAAAAGTTAGTTCAAAGTTGGGACACAATATTATGCTTGCAAGCTCTCTCTCTCTCGGATTTTGCAATTTGTTTTACTTTATCATCTGTTTCATGTGTGAAAAGATTTAAAAATAAACACCTTCATATCTTAAGGAGGTGATGAGCAAAGGTGACTCATTGCCCTTGAAGGATGTTACAATGAGAGCAACAAATGGGTTACTGCTAGTACCTCTTGTGCTATTTGGTCTAATGCTTGATCTTCTGCAGAATGTTTAGTTGTAGCTCTACGTCGTCCACCACCTGGGTAAGGGTTTTCCATGATTTACAACAGAAGAAAGAATTTTCTTCTTGTGGAAAGTTTCATTGTTATAAAAACATACACGATAACACACATACTTTGTTACAAATAATCAATTGGTTGACGACCTTCATGACAATTAGCTATATTTGCTACTTTCCTACACATGTTAACAGTACTACAAATTCAACAATTTACTTGAAGAAAGAAATAACAATCTGTATTTTAACCTTCAGCCATTTTTGAAATGTCACTACAACCCTCTGTACAAGCGAAGAGTACAATTAATTAGCACTTTTTATTATTTTTGCGATTTTGCTTCTGTTACCGAGTTTTTTTCTTTTCTTTTCGCGCATTCTTCTTTTAATTATTACTTATTTAAACGGTATAATCTCATCATCTAAATATTTTGCGAAGGGAATTTTCTCATTTTTTTTCCTCCTCTGGAATCTGTGGTTGTTTACCACAAGTTGGATCCAATAGTCCTCAATATTTGTATTCTTCCGAGAAAATATGTAGTATATAGTGTTTCCCATTAGCCATATTAAGGCGTCTCTTTTATGTTCCGAGTTTGATGTCATGTCTGGTTTAAGTAGAAGTTCAGGAGCTATTCTTCTCGTGGTGTTATCTAATAAATGTGCTGCGGTACGCCTTACCCAGTTCCAAATATCTTTGACAGGGTGGCAGGTAATCCTATGGGGTATAGTGTCTGCTATTTGACAGTGGTTACATTTGTTTTTAGATGATGGATTCGATTTAGTTTGTAGTTAGTGACTACCTTGTACTGCATTGAAGGTATGTAACACTGGGTTATGGATATTTGCCCAACGTTTTTTTCCATATCATGGTCGGATACTTCGTTTCCTGTCTATTTCCAGGGGTGTTATACTTCATAATATTGTAGATTATTTTTGTCAGTCATTCTTGTGTTGAAGCTTCAGGTAGCTGAGTTCCAGGTAGAAAAGCTGGTTTGGTATTCTGACGATGCTGATGGGTGGTGTCATGCTATGCGGCTTGTATAGGTCGATCAGGTGCGCTGTAATGCCTTGCTTTTTGCCTGCAGTATATTTTTAACGAAGAGAGCTTTATTCTTCTTATATACATCGACAAGGCCAAGTCCCCCTCTTCTTAGCTAGAGTCAGTGTTTCAACTTTAATATTGAAGATTTATCCTCTGTGTATAAAATGTCTGACCGCAGACATAATGTTGCGTGCTAAGGGCGTAGAAACTGGAACTTGCGAAGTGAACCATAGCTTCCCAAGGACAAATGTGTTGATTACTTGCGCTCTCTGTATCATATTAAGATTCCTCACTGAGTGTTGTTGAAGGCAAACTCTAATTTTGGTTAATAGGTTCAGCCAATTTGTTGTCGTACGTTTTTGCAGGCATTTTTGGAATTTAATTCCCAAGAGGTTGATTCCCGAGTTTTCTTCCAGCCAGGAGGGTTTACTAGACCTCAAAGCCACTCCAATATCCATGATTTTTTTTTTGATTTTTTCGTGTTTAATATTGTCCCAGAGCATTGACTGTAACTATCGATGGTTTGTTGTTGTATCTTTTTCAAAGACTACGACATCATCAGCGTAAGCCCGACATATCACTTTCTCAATTCCTGTGTCAATCCCTGTTATAGTTTCTGTTAATTTTATCAATAGCTCAAGGACAATTGCAAATAGAATCAACTTTAATATTGAAGATTTACCCTCTGTGTATAAAATGTCTGACCGCAGACATAATGTTGCGTGCTAAGGGTGTAGAAACTGGAAATACTTGCGAAGTGAACCATAGCTTCCCAAGGACAAATGTGTTGATTACTTGCGCTCTCTGTATCATCCAAATACTATGATAATCTAACCACAGCAACGTATTCATATAAGGCAAGATATCATTAAAAATTACTTATTCGTTTCTCCTTATAAGCATTTCCACAATAAACCATTCTTGGTTTACTGACCGTCTAATTCGTATAAGTTCGCTCATCATCCCACTGACGATTATTTTTGTTGTCGCCTTGTTTAGTAAATTATTTACTATGTTTGATATCTCTTCCCCAAATCCCATCTTTATCATTGTTTGTTTCGGAAAGTTATGGTTAACTCTGTCAAAGGCTAGATTGAAATCAATTGAGAGGATGGCCCCCTCTGAGTTACTTGTGTTCATATAGCCTATGACGTCATGATATTCTGAAAGTAATTGGACAATTGATCTATTATATCCAACCGCAGCCTGGTGGGTTTTTATCACTTTATGTATTTTATCTTTTATTTTGTGTGCTAACACCCTAGCGAATCCTGTTATATAGAACTCTAATCTGGTTTTTTTTTATTTATTTTTTTTATTGTATTTACGTCTCTCAACAGCGAGGTCTTTAGAGACGGGAAAGGATGTGGGGCAAGGATGGGGCCAAGGAATGGGAAGGAATTCGGCCATGGCCTTTTGAAGGATCTAATCTGGTGTCTGCGTACGTCGTCTATAGCTACTATAGGTATTGGCTAGAGAACAGTCACGTGCCAGCCTTCACTCACCAATCAACAGCCACCATATTACATTCCTTCCATCATCTTGCTTTTCGTTTATTTACAGCTAGACGCAGAAATTCATGTAAGGAGAAGGAGATTCAATATTTACGCTATTTTATCTGTATCAGTTATAAGGACTAGGTTAAACCATAACCTAAGATTTTTTTTGTCAGACTGTAAGAAACAATGAAGTTTATTATAAACTCGGAGAAACGTAATGTGAAATGTATTAGTCAAATAAATAACAATTATCCGTTTCCGAAATTATAATCCCTGTCATCTAAAGTAAAATTCATTTATTTATGTAAAATCCTAACCAAATACTCTGATAATCTAACCACAGCAACGTATTCATATAAGGCAAGATATTATTAAAAATTACTTATTCGTTTCTCCTTATAAGCATTTCCACAATAAATTCCTACTACCATTATATATGATACCCTTAGTTTTTGATATATCTGTTAGCTATTAAATGATATTTAAGATAACTTATTTATTAGATTTAAATCATCAAGGATATGATTATTTACTGTATAAGCGATGTGACACAGAGACAATATAATAGATGTGACGCTCATGCATGGAGGAAGGAATATATGGAGACGACGCAAGGGACCTTCGCTACATACTGGAGTGAAACCGGGTGGAGACAAGTGGGGAGGGGAGGCCGCCATATTGCTTAACCAGAGAAACACGGAAATATGCACAAAAACCTCAAGGGAATCATAAGACAACCGTGGCACCGCAATTTGATGATGGATTATTATGTAACTCGACGAGACACGTCAAAAATGAAGAATAAAATTTTTGATATCGTGCTTAGTTCTGGAGATATACTGTCTCAAAAGAGTGGAGTTTCTGGTTGAAATTCAGAAGAAACGTGTCCCCAAAGTCAAATTTGGTGATGGATTCTTATGTAACACGACGTTACAAATCGAAAATAAAGAATAACATTTTTCGATATCTCGCTTAGTTCGCGAGATATACTGTCTCAAAAGCGAGGTTGTTAGGTTATGAGGGGATTCAACGATAACCGTAGCGCCGCAATTTGATGACGAATTCTTATGTAACTCGATAAGGGAAACTGAAAGTAAAGAATAAAATTTTTTGATATCTCGCTTAGTTCTCGAGATATTGTACCTTAAAATTGACGTGGTTAGGTTGAAATGCGGCCTGTACCAAAAAAAAAAAAAACTATCGCTATATCCATATTTGATTATGAATTCGGACGTAACTTAATGAGCAGGTAATTCTTTTTAACTTGAATAACAAACTGTTTATTTCTACAGTCCTTAAATTTTAGTTGATATTCAAATAGGTTATATTTTCACATTCTATTTCAGTAATTGACAAGGAAGATTTCAAAATCTAGAAATATACTTGTAGACATATTTACAAACAGAAAAAAGTCATATCTGAAATTTCAAAAAAGCATAAGTCAATATTTAGAGCTTTAAAAAAAAATAATACTTCATAAAACCTCATAGTTTCTGAGCTTACTTAGAAGATATTGTACTGGTAATGGCCTATATAATTTTGCTAGAAAAATCAGTACATTCAAAAATCAGAAGCTAACAGCTAATAATAAATAAATTGTTTGTTCTCTTCAGGTATACACCGCACTTCAACCTGCCAACATTTCCATTAATATTGCCGATACAAAACCAAACTATGTAGACACATCTAAACACAAGAATTGCATCGTGAACTACATTTCCGTCAACAAAGTTTATTTCATCACGTTTAGTAGTTCGCACAGCACAAATTATCACTATTAATTTCATCGTGCAATTTCAGTGTAAACTTAAACGTGAGTAATGCATGCAGAATACCATATTCACTGTGTCGCGATGTAAACATGACCCGTTTAAATTAAATTTCCAACATTTGTCTACAATAAGGCTAGCTTTTCAGGTGCAAAATAGTAACATATGCTAATTATCTACACTACACCAACAAAAATTTGAGAATAATATGATCCTATTGAGAGCAATGAATAAATTTATAGCGAATGGCACTAATGTTGCGGTTGCCTGTCAGATACTTCAAGAACGATAATTACAATGTGACTTACTTATGAAACGCTATTCCAGGTTTTTTCCTATCTCGTCTGTTTGTGCAACCATATGCATCACAACTTGGCAATATAGAAAACTTTAGAATATTAGAAAATGAAATATTCTCAGCAGCTGACACAGTGCAAACAGCCCAATGTTTTGGTACTCCTACGATGTCCGCCACGCAGGCACAGTTTTTTTCCCGAGGTTTCACGGATTTCGCGTTATCTCGTCTCCATATATTCCTTCCTCCATGCGCTCATGGAGGATATATTTCTTTTCTCTTTGGTGACACCATGGAGGAAGGAAATATATGGAGGAGAAATGACGTTAAATCTGTGACGCCGCCTCTATACTCTCGGCTGATACTGTGCCCATGCGCGGTGGCGGCAGCGGCCATATTGCGAATCCATACAAATGCAAAGTTCACATTGTTTTGATGCAGTGATTATTTGATTTTCTAATGTGTATAAGTGTTTTTTAATGCCATCTTAAGTTGCATAAGGGATAAAGAATTTATCTATTATTGTTAGTAACTTCATGAGAACCATGTTAGTGACAAAGGAAACTACTTCCAGCTATTCCCAATTAAGCTTACGATGTATGGTAACAACATAACCATTTTTATTCTGGTCTAGGCCACATTTCAACCTAACCACAAGTGGTAGTAATAAAACTGAAATATCCATTCTGCATGTCCACCATATAATTAATTGTGGCTTTGGCAGAAGTAATTTTTGGTTCAGGCTACGTCCCAACCCGATCCCCTCAATTTGGAGACAGTATATCCCACAAACTAAGCAAGATATTGAAAAAATTTATTCTTTATTTTCGATTTTTTTCGTCGTGTTACATAAGAATCCATCATCAAATTCGACTTTGACCAATTTTTTTTCTGAATTTCACCCAAAAACTTCTCACATTTAAGACGGGATATCTCAATAACTAAGCAGGATATCAAAAAATTTTATTCTTCATTTTTTATTTGTCTCATCGAGTTACATAATAATCCATCAGCAGATTGCGGCGTTACGTTTATCCTAGAGTCCCCTTGAGGTTTTTGTACATACACCCCGTTACTGTATGGATGCGGCCTAGCCCCCCCCCCCCCTCCTTTTCCCCCTGCTCCTCCGCCCGGCGTCATTTCAATGCGTGGTGATGGTCTCTTGCGTCGTCTCCATGTATTTCTTTCCTCCATGGGTGACACTCGCAATTCAACAACGATATTATTGCCGCAAAATAACAGTGAGCAGAGATGTTAGAAATGCGGAGAGCAGGAGAAAAAAAAATTAATGTGAGGCAATTATATGTCACAAAGTTACAATTGGTATATTCGTTTAAATTTACATATTGCTTTTTATTTATCTACGACAACCAGATGCAAAAATCCATGTAAGGAGAAGGTTATTCAATGTTTACGTTATATTACCTGTATCAGTTATAAATTCTAGGTTAAAAAATAAGCTAAGAATTTTTTTGGCAAAACTTAAGAAAATATGAAGTTTATTAAAAACTCAAAGAACGTTTATACGAAATGTACGAATCGTGAAATATATAATTAAAATAAACGACAGTTTTTGATATTATACTTTCTGTCATTTATAGTAAAATAAAGCGAAGTAAATAAATCGTGATTACTGGATATCGCGATTTGCGATTTTGCTAGGAATTGCCGTGGTAAAACGCCAGAATTCTCTACAAAAATTTTCCGAAGTACATTTAATGTATTATGCCGGTCCAGAATGTATTACAACCTAATTTCTGCTTGAAAATAATATGTTTTGCGATTGACTACAGCAGTATGACGTCATTACTGAATATTATTTTGGCAGAATCGCGATCTCCAGTAGACCCAATCGTTATTCATTTTTCCTTACAAGCTTTTCCTGAATAAATTCCTACTACCATCACAGGTGATGCCCGTCATTATTCATATGAGGGTAATAGAAGCTATGATTTTCGAAAGCAATATTAGTGGAGGTTGTGGTTAAGTTGACCAGACTCCCCACCGACACATTTTGTTAAAGCATAATTCACTCTGAAATGAGTTTTACAAACAAATTAAATTGCTTTCCTAAGCGCCATGTTACTGAAGGCATTAATTAATGCAGGTGAAAGTAGTTCCATACACATCGTGCTGAATTGTTCCTGGACTAGGAATAAAACTGATATTACATGGATACCAAAAGTTTTTGGGGTTCCTAATTTGTTTTTATAATTTTATCGATTCTATACTTCCGTTGTCATTAATTCACCGAGCATGGTGGTGTAACGGTTAGCGTTTCTCGCCTCGCATTCGGGAGGACGCTGGTTCGAATCCCCGTCCGGGCATCCAGATTTGGATTTTCCATGGTTTCCCAGAATCTGACGTTCAAACCGTCATTTTTGACGGGCTCGAAGCTAGTATTTTATAATCACTGTTCAGTAAAGTTGTAAGTCTAAAGCTCTTCATATTATTAGCCTTCGTATTTTTGGGGACTTATACTGTAAGGCTGGTTAAAAATTCCCCAGGAAAAGTTTTTTGTTCCATAATTTCATTACATATTTGTCAATTCCGATGCCATCCGGTCCCGGCGATTTGTTTTTGGGGCTTCTTTGGATTGCTGCATAAGCTTCTTCCTCGTCAATTATCTTGTTAAGGTCTATTCGATCTTCATCGTTCAGCTGTTGTTCAACAGAAGCTATTATTCTGTCTGGAACTACGGTACTATCGACGTTTTCGAACAGGTGCTTATAATAGTTGTGAGGTTGTTGTTTTATTGCATTTTGGGTTTTGTAGACTTCTCCTTCTTCTGTCCTCAGTTCTGTGGTTAGATATCTCCTCGCTCTGCATTTTGCTTGCACTAGATGATAGATTGAAGCATCTTCAGAGAGTAAAATGTCATGTACTCTGCTTCTTATTCCTTCGAGTTGTCTCCTCTTCATTGCTATTATTTTTGCCTTGGTTTTCTTAATCTTGAGGAGATATTTTCTTTCTGTTTCCACCTTTTTATATAAATCTCATAAACAAAGATAGTAAAATTCTTCTTTTTGCTGTTGCCACCTTCTTAATTCGGTGATACAGTTCTTAAAACATCCTTTGGATCTCGGGTTTCGCCAGTTTTATCCATAGTTGACTTAAATCTCCGTGTTGGGTTACAGCATTGTTGCCATGTATCTGAGAAGTTCTGTTGTAGCTGTTGATGCTCTAGAATAGATATATTTAGTTTCCAGTATGCCCTCACAGTGTATATATTTTGTTTAGCTAGGTTTATTTTGCACTGATAGGCAACATTGACTGAGAATTCTATCGGCCACCCTTCTGTTGTTTGTAGTTCAGTCTTCAGCTCGTGACTAATATATATACGATCTAATCGTGATGCAGATTTCCCAGTCGTGTATGTAAACCCTGTAGTATCTCCGTGTATTACTTCCCATGTGTCAAGTAATTTGAAATAGTTGATGATATATTCCAATTCGATGCTCTTGTTGAAGTTGGGCATCTGATCATTCCGATGTAAGACGAAGTTGAAATCTCCTCCTAAAATAGTTTGTCAGGTGTTCGTTCCCATGCGTAAAGTTAAACTGTTTCTGAAATATTCCGCCCTCTTGGCTCGTTGATTAATATCTGAGGGAGTGTAAACGTTTATTATTCTCGTACTGGTTATCGTGCAAGCTATAGTTCTTCCAAGAACACACGTCAGACAAGTGTGAGATTTGTTGGTTTGCTTGAGCGTTACGATAAACCCTGGATGTGGCATAACATCAGGCGTACAAATGCATCCTTGGAAAGGGTTCTCTGGCAGCCGGCTAATTCACACATTGGTTTGATTGATGTGGCCTGCATTGGTAGGGACAGTTATACTCGCCATGGACTCCATCTGAATGTCAGAGGTAAGAGGAAGCTTTCGCTTCTTATTGCTGATGAGGTCAGAGGATGCCAGGTGAGTGAAAGAGGTATTCCTGTGATAAATGGTGTTAGGTCGCGGCCTTTTTTAGGGTAAATAAAATAGATTTATTAAGATGTCTTAAGGAAATTAATGTCTCTGATGATCATAATTTGTTGAAATTAAAAATTCCAACTGATATACCAGTATGTAATAATAAAATAAACAATTCAAAGTCATTGCGTCAAAGTGTTCAGACCAGTATTTTCCACCAAAATATAAGAGGAATATTTAGTAAAACTGATGACATTACCTTAAGCCTAGAAGAGATTCAAAATTCCAGAAATTTTAATGTAGACGTTTTGTATATATCTGAGCATCATTTGTCTGATACAGGAATATCTCAGCTGTCCATCCCAAATTATAAATTAAGCTCTCATTTCTGCAGATGTAAAATGGAGAAAGGGGGAGTTGCCATTTTTGTTAAAAATAATATTGAATGCAGTAGTGTAGTTGTAAGTAAGTATTGTATAGAACAACACTTTGAATGTTGTGTTACTAAACTAGAATATGATAAGGAAGAGCTGATAGTGATAGCAATTTACAGGGCCCCCTCAGGTAATTTCAGACTGTTTTTATCTCATTTAGAATCTTTGCTACTAAGTTTTACAAATAGCAAACAAATAGTATTATGTGGAGATTTCAATGTTGACTTTCTGAATCACAGCAATGATAGATTAGATATGGAAGCCTTGATGTTGTCTTTTAACTTAACAGCACTTGTAAATTTTCCTACGAGAATACAAAATAATAGCAGGACTGCAATTGATAATTTTTTTATGGATATTTCTCAGTGCAGTAATTACAGCATACATCCAGTAATAAATGGTATCTCAGATCATGATGCCCAACTATTATGTATCGAGTCCAGGAACACTGTTAAACAGATAAAGAAAAGCTGGGTTTATAGAAGAAATAATAGTGAAAATAATATAAAACACTTCATAGATACCTTAAACAATGAAAACTGGTTACAAGTATATAATGCGCAGGGTGTTAATGCAAAATTTGATTCCTTTCTGAATATATTTCTAACACTTTTTGAAGGTAGTTTCAAAAAAAGGAAAATTCTCAACACTCCAAACAATGAACTGGGCATGGGATGGATAACAAAGGGTATTAGAATCTCTAGTAAAACAAAGAGGGACCTTTATTTAAAAATGAGAGAATCAGATAACTATGCGCTGAAAGTTCACTGTAAACTTTATTCTAAAATACTAAGAAATGTAATAAGGAAGGCCAAGAACAAGTACATATCGGCGAAAATGAAAATTCAGACAATAAAATGAGAACAATATGGAATATAATAAAGACTGAAACAGGAAAAACTGTAAATCACTCTAAAGACATAAAAATAGAACAAAATGGACATGTGTATAGCGAAGTAGGGGAAGTTTGTGAAATATTTAACAAACATTTTACGTCAGTAGTAGATAAATTAGGCATAGAAAAACAATCCCCACATAGTGCTCTAAGGCTTCTTGAGACTGCTTTCCCAAATAGCTTTGTGGAGATGAAATTGCCACCAGTAACAGTCTCAGAAATAAATAAACTCATTAAACAATTAAAACCTAAAAATTCTTCCAGCTATGACAATATTTCAAGTAAATTACTGAAAAGATGTTCGGACTGTATCAGTCATGTACTTGCTCACATTTGTAATGAATCCTTAATACAAGGTGTTTTTCCCGATAGACTAAAATATGCTGTTGTAAAACCATTATTTAAAAAAGGAGACGTAACTTGTGTAGACAACTATCGTCCCATTTCATTACTTTCAACATTCTCAAAGGTTTTTGAAAAAGTCATGTATAGTAGAGTAATAAAACATGTTACACACTATAATATCCTAACTAATTCACAATTTGGGTTCAAAAAAGGATCATCCATAGAAATGGCTATATATTCATTTTTAAATAACACATTTGAGGAACTGAATAATAAAATGAATCCTGTAGGAATATTTTGTGATCATGCAAAAGCATTTGACTGTGTAAATCATGAATTACTTTTGAAAAAAATGGAATACTATGGTATTTTTGGGACCGCAGGTAAATGGTTTAAATCATACATTGAAAGCCGAATGCAAAAAGTTTCAATTTTTGAGTCTAAAATAAGTAAAGATGCTTCATCAGACTGGGAGAAAATAAAACATGGAATTCCACAAGGCTCTGTCTTAGGTCCCCTCCTCTTTCTGTTATACATCAATGACCTTCTTGGAAATTTATCCGACAAAGTTAAGAGTGTTTTATTTGCAGATGACACTAACCTGACTGTGCGTAAAACACCAAACAGTACTACAGAATTTAATGTAAATGAAGTACTTAGAGTAGTAGCAAATTGGTTTAAGGCAAATACATTAAAATTAAATTTTGAAAAAACACATTATATTAGGTTTAAAACAAAAAACTATGCACAGCCAGATATATGTATAAACTATAAAAACAACACAATCTTAGAAACAGAAAGTATAAAATTTCTTGGTATTAAAATAGATCAGAAACTCTGTTGGCATGATCATATCACTACACTACTGGCAAAGTTAAGTAGTGCCACCTTCGCAATACGAACACTTTCTCTAACAGCAGATCTAGAATTAATGAAACAGGTGTACTCCTCATATTTTCATTCAGTAATGTCATATGGCATAATTTTTTGGGGAAACTCTTCACAAAGTAAAAAAGTTTTCATAGCACAGAAAAGAGCTATTAGGTTTCTATGTAGGGTAAAACCAAGAACTTCTTGCAGACAACTCTTTAAGAAACTCAGTATTCTTACAATGTATTCTCAGTATATATATTCTCTCATGAGCTTTGTCATAGAAAATTTTAACCTGTTTACACCTAATTCACAGGTACACAGTTTCAATACAAGAAACAGAAATAACTTGCATAAAACACAAACATCTCTGTCATTAGTACAAAGAGGAGTTAATTATTCTGGGATACATCTGTTTAATAAACTACCTAATCGTATAAAACAGCTTTCAGATAATAAAGATGTATTCAAACAAAAACTTAGAGATTATCTTATTGGCAACTCCTTCTACTCCATTCAAGAATTTGAAGAAAATAATTAATTGTACTCATTATGACGTTTGCAAACTCAGTTGCAAAAATGTATGTTTATTATTATTTCTTGTATTTGTAAAATATGTATATATACAGTATATATATTTACTATGATATGACTCATATTATGTGTATATGTATCAACAATGACATGTTTCACATCCCAGAGGTACTTCCTCAGCAGGGATCCATGGAACAAGATTGATAAATAAATAAATAAATAAATTCCGTCTTCGGACCTTGTTACTTGTGAGGTTTCAATACCGAATTTGGTTAGGATCGCTGTTCCGAGGCTGATATCGCCACGTACGTTGCTTATAGAGTTGTAGCCACAGATACTGTCTAGGTTTACATGTGTAACTTCTTGCAGGAGTAGAATGTCAAGATTTGCGGTTCTAACATAGTCTTGCAGCATTTTCACTTTGAGAGGGCTGATAATCGAGTTTATATTTAGTGTTGCCACTGTATATGTTTGCATCGTACTATCGGTGCACATCTCCCCATTTACTTGGTGATAGTTTTATCAAATAAACTGTTTGTACATCACAATTATCTAGCATTAACCTGCTGTTTCATTCTATATGCATGTCCTCTGTCTGGATTTCATGCAGCTGGTCTTCTGCCCATTTATTGATTGCTTTCTCTGTACCTCCATCCGTTAGCTTCTGTTGATCAGGAAGTGATATTAGCGCGCTTACTTGCTTCTTAAATTTCTTGCCCCTAGTTTTCACTTTTTATAATATTTCCGTCTCAGTTGAACTGTCTCTTGTTTTATATTTGCCTCAGGTCGCTTCCTCCCTTGACTTTTCTTTGGATCTTGACTGATGGCGGGCGCTGCGACTCCATCTCATTTGCTGTAGACTGTATGTCCGTTGTGACCGTCGGTTCGCCTTTCCGATTTTCTGATTCCTCACAATCCACATTTGTGGTTAGATTAACTAGTATTTCTTCATCACAATATCTTGTGTATCATCAACATTTGTGTTTTGTGGGGTTGCTGCATAATCATGGTCCATAATATGAGACTTGTTCATCTTATTGCTTTGTATTTCATTATGCTGGTGGGAAAGAGTTGTTGCACTATGTTGTGTGTTCTCGTTTCCCTGCTTCATCGCTTCTGTCATCGGACGTAAACAGTCCGCTTTCGGCAGTAGAGGAAACTGCTGCAGAAATTCAAATTGGTTTTCTTCCTGGTGTGTCTGCGCCACTGTACGCCTAACGTACGTTAGTGGCAGCACTACTGGTCGATTACGAGGGCAGTTAGCTTGGACTTGTTCCGTGGAGCTACACAGCGAGCAAGTTCGCGATTGTCCTTCGTAAATCGCCAAGGCACGTAGCCCACATACATTAATATATGACGTAATGTGTCGTGATTTCGATCTTCACTATGCGTTCGCCATTTGCTTTATTAAAAAGAATGTTTCCGCCCCATTTATCATCTGTTATCTTTATCATCGTCCCAATTGGTTTAACAGCGTGCAGTATGGACTCGTTTGATATCTCAAAAGGAAGGTTTAATATTCTTACGTACTTCGTGCCCAGTTGTTACTATAACTTCACGAACATTTCCATCAGAGTGGTGGAATTTCAGATTCCCCACATTTCCTTCAGTTACTTTTTTACTACATTTCTCGTTTATCATTTTTACGAACACACTATTTTGAAAGGAGTCTAACTGTATCCCTAAAATATGTTCATCACTGAGTTTCACTTTATCATAGAGTCATTAATGTATTTCAAATGCTGTTAGTCTAACGAATGCCCTATCGAAGGCGAACTTCAGGGTGTTCTTTCTGGTAACCAATGCCATCTTCTTTCAATGCACAAACTAAAGGAGAACAAGCGTTCCACTTAGTTCACTTTTCCTCATGATAATCACTCCTACACAGCGTAAACAATCTCGCAGTTGACGTCGACTCGCTTGGTTCGCTGAACAAGGAAGTTATCTCTACGCCAGCTTACAATAGACTGCGTTCGAACTCACGGCCCCTGGTTTACAAGACCAGTGCTCTGTCCCAGAGCTAAGGAGGCATGCTTGGATTGAATCATGGAGGAAGGTATATTTCTTCCTCCATGGACTGAATGGCATATGATACGTAGATATCACTACATGCTTGATTGCAGCGATGAACATGCTCACCTGCTTTAGCATTTTCAGAATTTTTGTTTTAAAATTTTTCGGTGTATTTTCCCTACTTCCACTCTTCCATTTTAAATTATTTCGGTGTTTGAGAAAAAATACTCGGTATTAATCTTGGTGATTTATTCCAGTCCCTGACTCACCTGCAATGGAAATATTGCTTCCTATTTCATAAATTCCTAGTCTTTATGATCTAATTCAATGTTGGTCATGATTTCTACACTGTAGAGAGTGATTATTATAGAAACTTAATTACTCTTTATCCCAGAATATTGTAAAGAGAGAATATTTTGAGAATCGATGTAATACGTTACGGTATTGTTTTAAATCGTGTGGAGTCTTCCTGTGCTAAGTTTAAATATAGTTTTATAAACGGAATGTTTATTTTCAGATCACTACTGTAAATAGTATTTAAAAAATTCCAAAACATTTGTTTTGAGTAATGTTTATTTTTTTTAATAAGTTTTATACACCTGTCTTTTTTTAAAAAAAATCCAAATATAATGGTTTTAGAATATTGTAATGACTGATCATTCCATAAGGAATTTAACAATTTATCACATTCTTGGGTATGCAACAAACAGGCGGTGTGCAGTCGGCCATTTGTTAACGAAGTACTTTTCATAGATATTCGTTGTATGGTAGATGTCTGATGGATTTGACTTGTGTTATGAGTAATGGGAAAAGCCATAATTTATACCTAAGAAATAGAAATTGAGTTTGAAATGTTGTAGGAATGTGCAAATGAACTGTGAAATCCTTGCTGTATTTTTAGAGCAAGGATTCGGACCGCAGCAAAATGAGCTTTTTATTGTAAGTCACCTCGATGGTCTGTTGAAATAAACCAACTACCCTGTTTCTTTGTCTATCAGTTAATTCTCGGAGATTGAGTAAAATTTTGTTTGTTACTTTCAAAAACTTTGCTTGAAATGTCTTACACTAAGTTGGGTTAGGTCTTATGCCTCTATAATAACCAACTAGTTCACGTTGTGAACCTGTCATTGAGTGGTATTATGGTATATTTCGTAGCATGTACATGAAGCGTCCGCAATATGAATAATAGTTTTGTTTCTAGTGGCAGTCGCTCGTCAAAAACATTCAAACCAAAAAAGAATATTCCAGAAGGGACACATCAATATGATTTAATGAAACATGCAGCCGCAACTCTTGGTTCTGGAAATTTACGACTTGCCGTTATGTTGCCAGAAGGAGAAGATTTAAATGAGTGGGTTGCTGTTAACAGTAAGTTGACACATTTTCTGACTTGAATTTCTCATTCTATAATGTTGAAAGTGAATAGACCCAAAATAATGCGCATTTAGAAATGAAGTAAATCCTCCGTAAATAATTCTGTATAAGCAGATTTGAGACTGGCAGGTGACAGGGCATGTGATTCACGTATGATAAAAAAAAATGTCTTTTGACAGATCATGTTACCAGTCGACTGTTTTTCGCTTTTAATAATTTTGTTCAGTTTTGTTTATACCTTCTGTATTTGATGCTGAATTTATTTGCATTTAGGTAAAAATAAATGAATTTATGGTGAGTGAAATTAATTAGCCTACATGCTTTGTGAATATAATTTGATGCATGGGTAGTGTATTGGGACCATTGCTATTTATTATTCTAATGATTGATTGTGTTGATGGTTTACTATCAGAAGTCAGGTTGTTTGCAGATGACATAATACTTCATAAAAGGATCAAAACAGTTTAGGGAGCGTGCACAAACTATGTGGCTCGCCCCAGGGGAGGGGAGGGGGGGTTGGTTGGTTGGAAGGCTAGAAGATGGGGATACCGCTGCGGCCTTGCGTAGTAAACACACAGATCACGTGGTATATATGACATCATTGTGACATATAGTCCAGGCTGCATTACAACATAAACTCAAATGATGATTGACGAAATCATATTTTATAAATATGCGTTTCGGTCGTAATGCAACCTGGATAAAAGTGAAACGTAACCATAACACACAATATTGCAGATAAACAATTTTCAGATCATATCTATAGCTGTTAGTGTTGGAACGTGCAGACTGAATACGTCACAGTGATGTCGTATACACTATGTGATCTATGTGTTTACTACAGGGGGCCTACGACGGTATTCCCATCTTGATATTACCCGAAGGCTATGTGGGGGGTGGGGGGGCTTCCGAGCCAGGCCAAGTAGCTTACCTTTCATAACATTTTTCACAGTTAAAATGAGGAACAGAACTCACAACAGCATGTGAATATTTATTTCCCTCAGTTAATTATCTCCGTATGTAATTTCCAATAGTCTGACATCAGAAAACAGTGTAAAATGTCTTCTGGTATCAAAAGGGGAAAAAAGCTATGTGCTACGGGGGGGAAGGGGGGGGCTAGAGGCAAAAGCTAGATGGGGGGGGGGGGGGAGAGGGATTTCACAGGAGCCCAAAATGGAGCTACGTGGTTTATTCAAGCTCCCTTAGGACTGTGAACAGCTGAAGGTCTGGACAGGATAGGATGAAGATAAATGCAAAGAAGAGTCAGCTTATTAGATACACACATAAAAAAACTAATGGTTGATTATGACTACAATGTGGGGAAATAATTGCTTGTTAAAGACTTGAAATATAAATATCTTGGTGAGACATGGAAAATATTGTTGTAAGAATTAAAAATAATGCATGGATGGGTAAAGATGACCACGAGCTGGCACTCTATTTCAGCCATGAGGGTGTGGGGAGATTTTCTTTTGTAGGTAAGGTGGTCAGGTATTTGATTAAGTTACCAAGAGAATTAATGAATTATTTACCAGAAATGTTGTAACATTTTACAGTTTAAATTTGTAGAGGGCAAAGGAAGGTGGGTTCAGGAAAGGGGGTAGGGGATATGAGTTGTCATTATTGTTGGGCACCATCTCCAGTTTCCCGGGTGTATTTTACAAGTGGATATGAGTGTGTAAGGAAATTTCCACCGAAGTGTGCACTCCATCACAATTAAATTAAACGGCCTAAATCAAGCAATTAATTAAAATGGAATAAATATTAATGAAATGTGCAGTTTGTATAGTCACAGTGTGCAAGAACTGCTGCTCTTGCTTAATGATCATCAGTGTGTTTCATGGGTAGATGTAACAGGTAGGTTAAGTTGGATGAAAAGGGTCCCCTAAGAGACTACACTAAGTGTGACTCCTGGGCTTCACTAGGGGGAATGAAACTTCTGAAACACTGTCTTCAGAACAAGTTTTGCTTCTGCTACAGATTTCATTTTTTGATCTCTTTAATCATGTGCTATAAAGTATAGCTATAACAGTCAGTACTATCTGTATTCACATTATGCAAATATAAAATCCATGCATCAGAATTAATATTTGTTATATTGAAATATCTGCTAAGTTCTCTTTTTGGCTTCTCTGCAGTGACTCAGACTAAAGAAGGAATTGTCTTCCTGGTCTGAAAATTCTTACACGCATTTCTTGTAAAGTATTATTTTAGAATATGTGGTTTAATCCTAGACTGCGATTCCGCCACTGACCGGCGTTGACGTGACGTTGTTTTGACGTATTCGCTGTCGACTACCAACATAATTAGGTTTATTCCTTTTAGTGCTATTGTGGCCGAGCGTAGCGAGGTCACAATAATTTAAAACTGTACAATATCAACCTAAACTGATATCCCGAAGGTGAATCAGATGCAGGCGGCCGCTGGTAAGCGGCCGCAGATGTCCGATAACACAACCAGATGTTCAGTGTTTCATGTGTTATCGGATTTCTGCGGCCGGTCACAATAATAAATTATCTTTATGTTGGTACATCGACAGCGAATACCTCAAAACAACGTCAATATGACGTCACATCAACGCCGGTCAGTGGCGGAATCGCAGTCTAGGATTAAACCGAATATGTTTCTATTATTGTCATCAAATATATACGTGTTGCAGAAACTTTACACAGAAATTGCCATAATGTTAAATGGTAGACAGTGACCAGCAGTCATATTGTGATATCCAACACTAATAATGCCGTTGGTGGATGATTTGAAATGCAGCCTGGACCAGAATTGCAATTAATACCGTCTGTTCCTAATATTCACAAAGCAATTGGGATTACTAGAGATCGTGATTCTGCAAGGAATTGGCATCATAATACTTCAATAGTAAAATGTAAGATACCACTAGAGATCCCTGACGAAGTACATTTAACGGTGTCGTGATGGTCTGTGGTGTATTAGAGCTTAATTTCTGCTTGAAAATAATGCTCCAGACTGTATTACAATGGAATTACCTGCTTGAAAATAATGTCTTGTGATTGACAACTGCAGTATTGTGATGTCATTAGTGAATGTTATTGTAGTGGAATCATGATCTCCAATATACACAAACAATTGTTGGTTACAATGTGTTTGTTCTACATAATTCCTATCAATGTTGGTAGTCATGTATGTACTTTTATTGCATGTAATATTACCATTGTATTGCATATTAGTCAATATGGTGTACAACAATCCATGGGCTTATCCAGCGAGGGGCAGGAGAGAGGTACGGCTGCTGCCCCACCCCCAGAAGAAAAATCAAGTTGTCTTCAGTACGCTTCGACAAGTGAATAACTGGGAGCGGAAAGATTGACTGGATTATGCCCGATGAGTGTGCATCGAAATTTCGTGAAAGTACACCGTGAGATATTAACACAGAAAATAACTGAAAATTATTCTGAGAATCCGAGACTATTAATCTGTACATAAAAAACTATAATTGAGTTACGATCTTGATTACATGCATTGTAGGTCCTTGGATTACTATGTTAATCAATAATTAAAATAGTTTCCTCAATAGGTTTGAGTTTTATTTTGTAAGAAGTCGACATTTTTCAGTTCCTCACCCCCACTTCCTCGAAAAAAATACGAGTTGCCCTCCCCCTAATTCAGATGTTGCCCCCCCCCCCCCTCACTCCACCTAGTTCTGATCTTGGATTCGCCCTTACAACAATCACTAACTGTTTAACATTATGGTGTTTTTTGTTAAACTTGTGCAGTATGTATTATCTGACAGCTAAAATAGACACACATTTTTAACATGCGAATTTAAAAAAATTCATACCAGAAGTCTTGTGTCGCAATCATTGAATAGGGACCCTCCTTTTTTTTTAACTAACAAACAGAAATTTAAATTTTAGGCCCATGTTGGTGATGTTATACATATGTTGTATATCTGATGATATTATTTAAGGATACGTGTAAAATATAGCCACCCGACACATACTCCAATGTAATCTTTGCGTACAATCTGGCAGCGAACCCGTGAAGATTACATTGCAGCGACACACCAGGAAAGCCTTCGTTCACATATCAGTTACATACTATTACTTTAACTGGTAACTGATCGGTTAGAAGCTGCCCACTTACTTGAATACACTGTGATATACAATTGTTGTAAGACTCTTAAGAACTAACTAGAAATTGAAGCCAACCACAAGTAATTTGGTTCATCCTGCATTTCATCAATACAGAAGGGCCTATACACCAAAAAGTAGTAACAATAATAAACATATTTTTAGCACAATAACTCGAATGAAATTGTCCACATTCGAATAAATAAACATGATTAGTGTGTATTTGGTGGACATAATAAACACACATTCTTAAATAACGTCAGTATAAATTTTCATATCTTAAGAAGAATTTTTTATGGGTTGCATATCATAATTTTCTATGCAGTTTCATATGTTGTAATGGGTTTTGCTTCATACAGTAATGAAAGGCTAAAGTTTCTTGCAAAGATTGCTTTAATGAGCCAGGTGTTTTTTGGCACTTTGTATTAAAAATGGGTGTGAAGGGAAATAGCAACCAGAGCTTGCATTCAATTGCAATTAAAATGAAATTAAATGTATGTGATTGTAAATTTGATTTTGTAGTGGCTATATTAGCAGAGTTTGTGGTTAGGTTGAAATACAGCTTGGGCCGCAATGACAACTGAAAGTTCTTTTTACAATGTAAGACACAACTACTTAAGTTTTAATTTAAACTGTTGTTATGAGTGCAATTATTTCAGGTGGATGAAAGTAGTTCTACCGAGTGTGGTGGGTGAATGGTTAACGTTCTGGCCTCGCATTCGGGAGGAAGCCAGTTTGAAACTGCATCCTGTTCATCCAGATTAAGGTTTTCCATGGTTTCCCCAAATCACACCCGGTGAATGCCGGGTTGCTTCCTTCAAAAGGCCATGGCCAAATTCCTTTCTGCTCCTTGTCACCAAACTCATCCTGCCTCAAATGACCTTGACATCGATGAGGTGTAAAGCCATAAGTAAAAAAAGAGAGTGAGTGAGAGAGAGAGAGAGAGAGTAGTTCCATGTTTGTGGCATTCAGTGCAGCCTAAACCAGAATTAAAACAAACATCATATTTTATAGCATAAGGTGTTGGGATTCTTATAATTTCCTTTTTATTTCAGTGGTGCCATATTGCTGTTATTAGTATTTCAGTTGGCTACAAACTGTTCCACCTGTATTGCGATTTAGATGACAACTGCATATATTTAACACAGTTGCGTATTTTTAATATGTATTATTGTTCATTGTTATGCAAATTTTTGTGACTCTTAAAATTGTTACTAGTTTCTCTTTCCGCTAATAAAAAAAGGACAGATAGACACGAGAGGTGGGCGAAATGACTCACTTAAAAGAGTGGCATTCATTTGATCACTCAGTGTAAAGAACTAGTTCTTTTGAACGGTTCACTAGTTTACTAGCTTACTTTAAATAAAAGAATGGTTATTTCCATTTTGAGAGTACTATCTGTTTGTTTTATTTATATTTAGATCGATTTCGTATGTTAATCTCACAGATTCATTTATTTTTCTATTTATCCTGAAATATTTTTCCTCCTTAAATACTACCGAATTATTTTTGAACAGAAAGGCCATTTTAAAGTGCCAATGAAATACTGTTTGGGTTACTTGGAACTTTTGAGAGGGTAATTTGATAATAGTAAAGCGTGGATAATTTTACCCAATTTTTTTTTTATAGGTACAAACACAAAGTACTAACACTTTCACAAATCTTTTTGCCTTAAATTGAATGCAGGTTACTGTTCACAAATAATATTTGAGGCTTTTTTCATTCAGCAGCCTATTTCCTTTTTCTGTGCAAATTTGCCCAGATTTGGAAGACTGGTTCACTTGCCAAATACACATCTTTAATGCAAAATGATGAAAAAATATAAAAAAGACATTGTACCACAATTATGTTTAAATATGTGGAATGGTCATTTAAATACAAATGAGCCGTAATATAGATTAAAAATGTAACAGAACATATAGCACAATACAACTTACGGGAAAGAGAGGGAGAGAGAAGTGAATTGGTATGTCAGTCAGACTCAAAAGAACTCGCTCATCAATGTCACTGCAAGCATTGGAATGGAGAACGACTTACCTGCTGCCAGAAAGAAAAGAATGGAGGGCAAATGGCAAACTAACAAACTAGTTGTTCTGGATCTGTAGAGCAGAGCGGCTAAACAGTGATTGGTGTGGTGGTGTTGAATAGAAAACGAATGTGTTTAACGCTCTGGCCTCACATTCGGGAGGACGCCGGTTTGAATCCCTGTCCGGGTATCCAGATTGGGTTTTCCATGGTTTCCCCAAATCACTCCAGGCGAATGCCGGGATGTTTCCTTCAAAATGGTCATAAAGCAATAAGTAAAAAAAAAAACGTGGGTGGAGGGAACAGCAGTCTGGCAGTGAGTGGCGGGCACTGACAAAGCTGAAATTTATTGTTGGCGCTCACTCGACTGAAGTTAGTTCAAACGAGACCGCGTTCCATTTGACACCCTGGCCAGAAAAATGACTCAGGCGCTCCAAGAAGAGCTACCATTCACTTTTAGTGAGTGACAGTTCACTCACTCTTTCAGAGGAACTGTTCAAAATAACTGGAGTCTTTTCTTAGATACTCATGATTCCTTGTTGATGATTAGACCATTGATTCAAACTCTAAGTGGTAAATTTCTATCAGTGCAAACAATAAAAAGTGCTTAAAAAGAGATTGAAACTCTGCAGAAAAGTAACTTAAGTTTTGTACTTTACACAGAAATATTTTTTTTTTTTTTTTGTAAAAATATCCTTTGTTTCTTTATAAATATTCTGTTGGAACTTATTTTTGGGGTATCTAAATGTTTGTATTGCCTTTTCATGTACAAAATATACTCTAACAACTGATACGGTAGAAAGTAGGTTTAGCATATTGTATAGTTTGGCATTTCTGGATTTGCATTAAAAAATCATATGATGTGTCTCATAAGGAGAGGTTGTATGGGTCAGAACACAGGTTTCAGTGATATTTTGTTAGTAACCCTTACTAACGCTTACTTTGTCTGAAACAGTTCACTCTGATGCGGGTCTCTGGGCAAAAAAATGGATAATTTAAAAAGGGTTATGGGTTAGTATCGTAAATGCAATTATAAAACCCCAGGTTTCATTTTAGAGATATGGCTGTATGGTAATATTCTAGGTTTCTTTTTGGGAATTTGTTGTTTTAATATCTTCCCTATGATTTTTACAATGTTTCTTGAAATATATATTTGCCAATTTAACACGATAGTCTATATGCTTGTATTATTTATATATTTTAAATCAGTTATTTACCCTGTTATATAACTGTAAAAAATATAATTTTGATGAATATATTAAAATTTATCTTTTTTTAAATCTGCAATCCAGTTAAATGCCGCCAGTTTAGCGCACTGCACTGTGACATCATTGTACACAACTACATTGGCGTATTGTATATTGTAGAGTGTTATAGCTCAAAAACTTTGTTTTATAATTAATTTCGATATGGAAGGAGGTCAAAAGTCATTTTATGAATATTGTATTTTATGTATTCTAAAAAATACAATAGGAAATGCACTTGGTAAAGTTTATTTTTATGTCCTGCGAGATGTGACTGTAAGAAAAAAAGTGGTGTGTAGCTGTGGGAAGACGTAAAGAATCTTCAACTAATTGTTTATATTGTTGTGAAGATAATTTCAATGTCAGTATAAAATGTTTTATGTCATTATGTTAAATTTGTTATAGTACATAACCATTCGTTTCCTATTCAAAACTGTAATCATAATTTAGTTTACAAAAGTTTCATAGATATGTTTTTCAAATCATTTCCTATTCAATCTTAATCCAAAGCAACTGTGAACCTTTTAAAGCCATCAAAGGAGAACATCAGACTTATTAAAAATGAAATTCTATCTCCTGAATATATTTTGAAGGGTATATGTTTACCTGAATTCAAGACTTTGAGGCCACATCAGGTAATGACTGAACTGGCTGATAATGATATCTCTGTGGTACTGTTGTTTCTTCAAATGTGCCTAAAGAATAATCCCAATGTCTTTTAATTACAAAATTTGGTGTATATTACCCAGAGTCAGCATGATGTAGTCGGTAAGGTGTCCACTCTAATTTTTCAAACCGGACTTGAATCCCTGCAGTGTCAGATATTTATATTTATTTTCATCTACAGAAATTGTTGAGCATGATTTTTTAATTATATTTCAACTTTAAAACAAATCTCATTACTTCTAACAGATACAAAAAATGCAATTTCAGCCAGTGGCTTCCTACTATGACTTGCCAGTAACCATTGAAATTTGGTTAGGAAGTGAATCTGTTTCATCATGCACATTATTTTATTTTCAACCATTTACACCCTACCACTTCCAGGAATTAAACATATCGGTCACAGACAAAATAAAAAATCGATCTTCTCGATGTTGTGTATTATGTTTAAAATACTTTTTGATGACATACAAACATAGAAAAGACGAAAATGAAATAAAGTAAAAACTAATACCTATTTCAATTGAAAAACAATAAACTTATTTAAAAAACATGAAAAAATTATGTAAGAATGTAGACTTTCTTGGCGTATGTTTGCAGTGAAGTTCTCACGTTTATACCTCCGGATTGTGTTTTGAAAACAAAATCTGGCAGTATATTTTTGGGGATTTCATTTTTGAATCGACGATTTTTTTGTTGGAAAAAATGCCTTTCTGCTACTTTATTAGGTTACTAACTTCAAAGCTTGTCAAAACTAAATGGCAAGTCATTTCTTTGTAATTTATTAACTTAGTAAAATTGTTATAAAACAACGCACAATGTATTTCCTTGTCTCTGACCTCTAACAAAAACTATCAGTCACCACTCTGGTCCGGGGTGCATTTAAATTTAATCACAAACTCCACTAATATACCAGACCTATATTTCATTGTCGGCTACTTTGGTGTGTCCCTTGATTCACATTAGATGTATCTAATACATAGCTATTGTCTTAAAAGGGATAGAAAATTGTTAATTCAAATATCTAACACACAATTATCTTGCAGATTTCACTCCTCCGATGTCAGCAACTGTAGAATCTGGATTTGATGCAAATATGTATTCATCATGAAAACATCATTTTTTGGGAGATTATTTTACAAAATCACTCCAGTTCACTTTTTACTGTATGAGTATTCTCTTAAGAAAGCAATATTTCACCAACTGTTCTGATAAATTATCATAAAATTATTAAAATGCCCAGTGACTATGCCATCGTTTACAATATGAATGTGTACTTTGACTTTGCGATTCGATTCGACAAAAAATGTTACATTCCCTTGATTTTGCTTAGTTAAAATCAATAAATAAAAAGCGAAGAAATATGAAAAAAAATGTTGTGGTAATTCTATAGTAATAAAGCTTCAAAATAAAAATAATAGACAGGTATTTGAATTTCATGCATATTCCCTATTGGCACTCCACATTTTACTTCATTGGAAATTATTTTCTGCTATAAATTCTAGAAATAATATACCGTCACTGTTCTGGCACAAGACATGAATTGAGAAAAAACGAGTTCATACGAGTAGGTCTTCTGTTCCAACAAATTACCCAAACAGTTTATTTTATTGTGGTTTCTTTTTAAGTAAAGTGATTGTAACTTGCATTTTTGTTATCTATATATATCAAGTACTTAATACTTCTTTTTTCTTTATCCATAACTATGATTTTTGGTGGTTATTCATTGCAAAAATCTTTTTCTCCCCCCCCCCCCCCCTCAGTATTAGTTCTCATGGTCTTTACGGTGGTCATCCATATCGTAAAAGCATTTGACGCAGAATTCAGGTGTGCTCAAACCATGTTTTATGAATAAAACTTCTTTATTAACACATTATTATTATTTAAAGTATTAAGAAACACTTTCATTTAGTAACATCATTCATTTTATGATTAATTTTGAAACAATTTTGCACCTCAGTTGTTGAAACTGTAACACATGATTTTGACTAATTAAATGAATTTTTAAAGTGTGATTTTGTAAGAAAGTTTGCCAATACTCTTATGATAAAATTGTCGCATTTTGCAGTCTTTTAGTAAAAATTTTATTTGAGGAAAATAATACAAGGCAGACAGATCTGTTCACATTTCCCAGAAATAATGGTGCATGTTATGCCTATCATAGAGTATACAGTATTTTCAATTTAGGTAAACTATAAATTGACAGTCAATAAAAAAATTCTTATTTTTGAAGTTGTAACATTTTTTTAAAAGTATGTCATAATATATATGCTGCCGGCAGCGCTTGCGTGCAGCCATCTCACTTCTACTGAGGAAGAGCCATGCTCCAAAATTCTATTCTTTGTGTGTTCGTGTTTTTTTCGTGTACCAACGCCACTGGAATCCCTTTCTTTGGTAAGCGGTGTTTTTTTATCCTATCCAATGTTCAATATAATATATATATATAGATACTTACGGGAATTGAATCCTAACTTCCCGCTTAAGAAGCTATCATGCTACCAAGGTACAACATCAGCACTGATTAAATATGAACATTAAAATGTTATCATACTGACCCACTCTAGGTTCTTAATTTATTTGCTAATGGTGTTGCATTAAGTGAATTGCCATTGATATAAGGTAAGGGTCTCTAAATTCATTCACACACAAGGGGTCTCTGAATTAATAAAAAATTTCTTCACAATGCACATTCGGTCCTTTCAACCACTGCTTCACAGCTACTTCATATCAAGAGCCTCCATACCAAATGATATTTATTTTGTATTAGTAGAGAACGCCTAATTGTGTGTCCTTATTGAATTAATAGTTTGGAGAAACCTTGAAGTTACACATTCATTAGTATCAAATATATCTACTTGTGGTATTGGCTGTTAAGCATAGCATGCCATTATTATGTAATTTTCTGTGTTAATAACCATTATGGTTTTGTTTCAGCGGTTGACTTCTTTAATCAGATAAACATGTTATATGGAACTATAACAGAATTTTGTACTGAAGATAGTTGTCCAATAATGTCAGCAGGGCCAAAATATGAATATCATTGGGCTGATGGACATACTGTGAAAAAACCTATTAAATGTTCTGCACCTAAGTATATTGATTATTTAATGACCTGGGTGCAGGATCAACTAGACGATGAAACCCTTTTTCCTTCAAAAATTGGTGAGTGTGAAAAATGTAGTGTTGTTGGAATAGTTTGCTTTGAATATAACTTCTTGTCAGTGCTTATAAATGTCATTTACTTACGGTCTATATCATTAGACAGAAGAGGTATGATAGGATTTATCACATAGAAGTTCAGTTGATAGGGGTAAAAAAAAAAAAAAAAAAAAAAAAAAGAAACCTATTGCAGACCTGTGACTATGACAAACTGAGCTGAGGAACTGATGACAACAGTCAGATTCAAGACCTTTTGTAACATCGGCTGCACACGATGTTTCTCGAGTCATTGCAAATTACTCTAGATTTCATAAATTACTTCTTTAAGCATCCCAAACTATACAACGCTTCCGAATAATTGCTTTTGATTTATTTGCTTGAAATATCAATTGACAAATGTGTGAACCTTAAACAATTTACATTCAACCTCTTAGTATCGAACTACTTTACTCTGTCCTACCATGAATGTGCTTTTTGATATTACTGAATCATGAAATATGAAAATACTTTAAAAATCACCTACAATGACTCCAAATCATGTCAAATTCAATGATTATGCTTCTGCAAACCTGTTTTTTACTTTCCCATAAATAGAGCCCTATATCAACAAACTACTGTCTTGTCAAATCTTTGCACACATAGCTTTTTAGTTAAATTGTCCAGAGAACGTTTCATGATGTTCCCAGATTTACAAGGAGACTCCAAGGCAATGGCAATTATTGAATTTGAAGATTCTTATACATGTTGTAGGGTATAATTCTTTTTGTTACAGATTCAAGGGTTTTATGCAAAGTCCATTAGTTTCAGAGATATCTCATCCCAAAGTTTTCACAGAATGTTACTACCAAGTAAGTACCAGCTCAGTCATTGGAAGGGGGTTTGACCCCATGGGCTGGTACCTTTCTCAGTCATTGTTCCTAATATTTTGAATATCTCTGTTATTATTTCAATATTAATGCAATATTTTTCATTCTTATAACTATTGGTACACGATTTTTATAATTTTCTTATGGTTTGTAAAATCAAACACATTCCTAAAAGGTGTTTTTTTGTGGTTATGAGCCAGTTTTCTCCCTAAACACCTAACTTAAATCAATAAATGAAGTATCATTTTAAAGATTTAAGGTCTCCACTTTAGCAAAATGATATTTTAAGAAAGGAATTTTTCAGAATTTGGCCCTGGATGGGCAGAACTATCATCATTACTAAAATATGTGTGTGTGTTTTTAAATTGATCCTTAGAGAGCAAAAGTATCATTATTTCTAAAATGTGTGTGTGTTTCTTAAATTAATTTTCTCATGATCCATTTATCTCGCTTTATACCCAACTAAAATTGATAAATTAGGTGCCATTTTAAAGATTAAGGCCAGTGTTTTGGCAATATCATATTTTAAGAAAGGAATGTTTTATAGACTTCACCCGTTAAAGGACAAAAGTTATAAATTGTCAGGTCAAGCATAGGAGATTGTTCAGAGCCAAGTTGCTAAGCTTCACTGATGTCGATAGTAGTGTATCACATTACCATTAGATTTCAGATCCACATATCGCAGAGATATTGATATTCCTAATAACAAAGGACAGGGAAAACCACTCATCACTCACCAATGTTGAAGGCTGGGACGAGTGAAACACATATGAGACCAACAGAAACATATACAATATTTCAGTTTTACACCTTATTCATGTTTCAGGACCCAAGTCATATGGCTCAGGAGGTGTGCACACACTGAAGGTTACCACATGATACAATATTTTTTGTTTTACTCCTTATTCATGTTATAGGGACAGAGTCATATGGTTTGGGAGGTGTGCTTGGTCCCTATAACATGAATAAGGTATAAAACTGAAATATTGTATATGTTTTTGTCTGTCTCATATGTGTTTCACTCATTGCAGCCTTGAGATTTACTGAGTGATGAGTCATTTTCCCTATCCTTTGTTATTTATGTTGCCTAAAAGCTGTTTCCTTTTTCTTTAATATCACTATAGATATTGATATTCTGTGTGTTTTGTATAGTTGTATTCCGTTGACTTCTGTGACACTTTGGCTTCCAGGAAGGTATAGCTTCAGGTTTTTATATCAAAGTAGAGGAGTGCAGGATAACAGACATCAGGTGAAATCAGAAATATATTGCTACAAATGAGCCAGTTTTCAAACTACTATAAATTACCCACCTCACTAATTACCATATTTTATTTGCGAAATTTTTGCACAGTTCATCTAGTAAATAGAAAAAAAATAATGATTTTTGTTCTTTCTGAAATGTATAAAGTTCTGTTTTTCATACAAATTTTATACCTGCTATATTACGGTTGAAGAAAATTCTACAGGTATTGAGAGCAATTTAAAAAAAAGTTGATTGGTGCATTTTTTTGTTTTAGCTGTTGGTGATGAAGATTGAAGTGATAAGTATGAAAATGTTAACCATACTGAAGTAGTTAGAAAGTAATTATAAACAGTGTTCTGTTTTTCTTGTAACAGTCTTGTCATCATAACTTGTAAATAACTTCGTCAGTAAATACCAACAAATCCCATTGCAAGAAAATGAATTTTAATGGTTTAAAGTTGAAAAATATTGCATTAATATTGAAATAAAATTGAATTTAAACTACAGAAGGATGTGAGGTAATAGAAATGATGATCAAAAAAGAAACCAGGAACAGGGCACCAACCCAATTCTGAAGTGTGACAGTAAGGGTTATTGTCTATGAGGCAATGCCCTGTTCTGCTGATGGAGTTACTTCTTCTTGGTATGTAAGCAGCTATGTAAACTTTTAAGACATTACATATCAAAACCTAAAACCCATTACATAAAATATGTTTAATCTGTAACTAAGGCAATACTATCCTAAAACATTTAAGAATCATCAAAATCTGTGGTTACCAGGTCTGGTGGTCTCCTTGTAGGTTTATACAGTAATAGATGTTGTTCCCAGCCCATTTTAAGTACATGCTCTTGTAATATAGGAAAAAGTTTCTCAGAGTAGAAAAAGAGGAGAAAACTTATAGCTTTTAGCATTGTAAATAAATTATAGTCATAAACTTAATATTAAAGGATGCCTAGAGTCATAAAAATAAATCGTAGACAAAACTACACAAACATTCTCACTGGTAGTACAGCCAAAAACAAGGATTTTAAAGTGATGTTTGTATGGTCGGAAAATTTTATTTAAGTCGATAAACAAATTTGAAAGTCTATTCAACATGTGCATATGAGAAATTGATGACGCAGTCAACAGCAGGGTCGTCCGAGTGTAAGAAGCAATTCTCAGGGGAATAACCTTTATTTAAATTGATAAATGGAATTTAACAATGGCAATGTATTGTCAGCACCTAGGAAGATTTCCTCTATAAATAAAATAGACAGAAGATTGAAAATATAACTGAATGGATGCTAAAATTAAATAAAGTAGTAATGCAGTAACAGATTGGAACTAAAATTTAGTTTAAAGGCTGAAAAACTGGATTTTGGTGTTTAAACTTCAATATGAGATCATTGACAAGTGTAAAAACAGAATTAAGAAACAGAAATTTGCTTAAGGTGGTACGTGAATAGTTGAATAGAGGATTAAATTACAAGAGGAATCATATAGATTTCATTTAAAACTCTAAATCAATAAGAGAGTTATAACTAATAGAAAGAACGTTGTGACATAACATTGAGAAATTATAAAAAGGAATTGGTAGCCATGACAACAACAAGGGTAACAAGAGCCAGCCAGTGAGCGAGAAGGTTTAGTGTGCACTTTTGAGTTGAGGATATCTAGTTACTGCTTGCCGAGGACCTTTGTAATCTTCGGATGCGTCTTAATAAAATGTAACCGAAATTAAGATCAATGAATTTATGAAAGTTTATCATCACTCAAATGTTTAAAGATTAAGTTTGCATTGAAGTTTCGCACCAAGACTTTTGAAGAATACTTATTAAAATAACAACAGGAAGTACATTAAAATACGATATTAAAGTGCGATAACGTACTTTCTTGTTAGTAAAACAGGTGTGAGACACCATAATAATGATTTATTATAGCAGCTGAATAAAATTGGCTTCAGAAAAAATCCGTAAACCTAATTAAATAGGAAAAAAAAAATTGAAAATATTGAGACATACAGGGCGTTCGCCGGGAAACGCAACCCACTGTTAGCGCTACAAGGAAGAAACTGCTCCCGGCGAGTGAGCGCTCAGTTTCCGGCATTGTTCGACCGTCGGCCGCGGACTATTTCATAATAATTACGCTTCATAAACTTGTGTGCTAAGCATTTAAATGTGACTTAATTCATTAGCTTACCTTATAAAAGATGCTGGAAGTGTTGACCCTCTTGTGTAATGCACATTTCACATCTTCTGAACATGTTTCGAGACACACGCTGCCCTAATTGACTTAATGATTTTTTGGGTGACTGTTCTAGTCGAAAAGCGATATCGTCAATTTTCTCCTCTGTGAGAATACGGTTGACTGACAGTCTCTTTTTGTTAAAAAATGAACCCGTTTCTCTTACATTTTTAACCAGACGCAGAATTGTTGATTTAGCTGGCAGTAAAGCGCCACGAAATTCGCGACTAAATTTACTGCGACACTTTTTAAACGACTTCTTCTTCACATATGTATCGTAGAGAAATATTCTTTGTTGCAAACTGTAACGTACCATAATTTTACTCACACTCAAACACGGTACAGATTAATAAGAGTATGAAGCCCCAAACCAGCCAAACCGCAAAGAAACGTTTATTCACAACACTGATTAATAAGAGACTGAAGTCACAAACTATCTACAATGCAAAGAAACCGTTCTTAACAATGTAAGGGTCCCATTATACTGCGTCACTGCACTGTTGGGGCAGCGGAGGTGTTAAACAGTGCGGTGATTCACGGTGCCGTGTGGCGGAAACTGCTGGGGCGACTGACCGAGCAAGTTGCCGACGGCAACAGACTGGGAGGGTAGCGTTTTCCGGCGAACGCCCTGTATAACTCTATGGCGGGACGGAAAGTTATTAAAGTTGCAGGTAAATAACTAAAATAGTTATCCCTCACATTTTAGGAATTAATAACTGCTAAACATACTTTTAGGTGGAAATGTGCCAAAAATTAAAGTTCTTAAAATAAGCCAACCTACAAAATAGTAAAATTTCAGGAAGTTGTGAATAAAAATTAGGATCGGAGAGTCTAAAAAATTTGTTCCCTTGTTGAAAAGGTACTTAACCCTGCTATTTTCCTTCTTCAGAGCCAGTCGATCAAGGTAGCTGGTATGTGTCACTTCGTTTCGTAATAGGGAAGTAGCAAAACTTATAAATTTTCCATCATGTAGCTTTCAGAACTTAGAATATTTGTGTAGGTAAGGATGTCCAATCATAGAAACTTTTCACAACCAAATGGAACTTGAGAAAATTCTCAGGGTGTCAAATAGTTCTTTCAAGCTCACTTTAATGGGGTTGTACTTAGTTTCATATTGCAAGAGTGTAAGCTTTATGTTAGTGTACATTTTTCAAATGATAACCTGCAATCTTCTTTACATTTTGAAGTTTGATTTAATATTCTACAAAGTGTTGTTGTGATCTTATGTCAGTTTTAAGTTCCAAGAATTTGAAGAATATACCAAATAAATTTACTTTGTTGACATATTTCCATGAATCACCTTAAACCGTTCTCTTGCTGTGTAACAATGCAAGCAGATTGGCGATTAAATTATCAATCATACAAAAACTTGAATAGGTATCAGGTTATGAATTATATCCACTACTACGACTAACAACTGTATCTTGTCATATCCCCAATGACAGAATTGTGTTACACTCTCACAACATACACATGATTTTACACTAACTTTTGTAATTTAGCACTTCCCAAGTCTGACTTTTAAAGAATATATTGCAGTCCTGCTCTTACTCAGATCTTTTAATCTATTTGTTAAATAAATCTAGTGGCAAGTTTATTGGGTGGTTAAATGTGAATTGTCAAGTTCTTTCCCATGATTGAATCTCTCAGTATGCTAAAACACAACGAATCTGGTCTACTGTAGTTCTGTATTATGTTTGATTTCTATCCGATAGCCTCTATGCTGCACTTAGATGTGCTTCAGCAGGTATGCCATTTCACTGTAAGAAAGAATGTTCTGAAAACAGCGATCTGATCATGGCGAATAAAAAGCCTAGCATGTAACTTGTAATGTTTAGGACCAACAGCTGGAAGGATCTTGGGTGTTCTCACTTCAGATATCCAGAGTTATGTTCTCCAGTTTTTCCCATAATAGTCCATTATGGAGCTATACCATCTTAAGAATTAAGTGCTTAGAATAATATCGAGATATGCAGATTTTCCTCTTAAACACAATTTATAAACTTTAAAACAAACAGAAGTCAAAGGCATCTGATTTCTTTAGTACTATTTTTCCGCGTGCTAGTTGTTGGAGACAAAGATAAAATTGTAATTACGTATTTCAGCCATCCTATCAGATAACTAAATTCGTATGGTTTTGCAAACTGTTGACAGAGTTTCTATTGGCTACATGTTCTGCCTTTGTTGTGGCAGTATATGAAACAGAGGATCAACATGGCATAATCTCCATTACTGTTTTAATATTATTTGTCTGCCTGTTCAATTAAAAAATACAGTTTTTATTGTACTAATAGTTTTATTTTAGAGAGCAGCTTTTTCATTAGGCTAATTATTCTTCAGCTTTGTGAAAGAAGGTAGTATTGTTTGTATCGTGAGTGTTAGTTTGTCTTTTCTGTTCCCATAAGTTCTTTTGATGCACCCTGCTCCCTGTAAGCTGATTCTTTACTTCTCTCGGGATGAAGATTTGGTATACAGATTTTTTCCAAGTCCACTTCCCTCGATAGATTTACTTCTTTTAGACACTCATATGTCACTGTTGTTTGAAAATATGGACATGTCTGCTGTGTTCAGCATGCTGGTCTAGTTTGGGATAAGTTTGAGGTTGCAGAGCCCCATAAACATTTCAATAACATGAATTGGTGTGAAATTTTTTACTCTGCACATTGTGATGTTTATGTTTGTAACAGTATTTCAGCAGCATGTTGTAATGATGAACAAACTTAATTTCAAATATGGATAACTTCACAGGTGTTCCTTTCCCAAAAAATTTCCTCTCAATTGCAAAAACCATATTGAAGAGGTTGTTCAGAGTATATGCCCATATATATCACCAGCACTTTTCAGAAGTTGTACAATTGGGTGAAGAAGCTCATCTGAATACTTCATTTAAGCATTTCATATTTTTTGTCCAGGTGGGTCTGAAATATGAATTTGTTTGTTAATAATTTAATTTTTTAAATATGTATATATGAGGTTTGAAACAAACTTTTTTTTTTTATTCAAGGAATTTAATCTGATTGATCGAAAAGAACTTGCTCCACTTCAAGAGCTGATTGAGAAGCTAACTGCAAAAGAATGTCGATGAAATGCCTGAATATTTTGAAATACAAGAAGTGAATCATAATACTGGAAAAGATTATATAAGTGATAGATACTTCTATAGTTGTCTGTATTAACTAAACATTTGTGGTGCAATTATGTAGCTTTTGAAACATGGTTGCATATTGTTCCTGTTTATTTTCTGTTAGTCAAAAACACAAATAATTAAAGATCACCCAAAAAAAGAACTATAAAAACAAAATAAAGGAGTCAGTGTTTCAAGTGGATCTGAAAATCTCACCAATGCCTTAAGAGGATTGGTGAGTATTTGTTTACTATGTTGTTGTGAATGAACAAATTGATGCAGTATTACAAAATTGCTTCTGTGTAATTGCATTTTGAACTATCACTTTGTAGAAGTGTGTTGCAAATCTACAAAAAAGATAAACAAAAATATTGCCTCCCTTTTTCAATTTCTTCTTTTGCATTGGGCTATGTAATGAAATAGTTTGCTTATAGTAATACTGCTTATAGATGTTTTCTGTATGTTTGTGAGCTTGTTAAATTGTAGACTATATTATTTATTTATCTTTTTTTTTATGTGAATTGAATTTAAAGTTGTTGAATAATAAAATCCTATACTGTGAGTTAAAGACTTCGGTTGATTTATGCAGTTTACTTTAGCCTACAAGATATCTTCAGTCTTAATTTATTTGCAACTGGTGAACAAGCAAAAAATATAACACAGTATGCTAAATATAACCTGAAATAACCATGTGCAGAAGGAATAATCATTCAAAGATTACAGGTAAACAATATGATAGTATAAACATTTAACTAGGTACTTTAAGTTACACTCACTACTAGTGTTAACATAAAGTTCATAATGACCACTAAATTCTCTTACTGCATAGGAGGAGTCTTGTGCATATATGAACATTTCTTCAGAACACAGCTAGTGGGTGTGAGGCATGTCTACGTGATTTTGGAATTGCTCTTAAAATTGTGCTTAACTAAAGCAGAAATGAAAAACTTATTGAATGATTTTAAATAAAGGTATTAGATTTTCCTGGTTAGCCATTGCACGTGGACTGGAGATAATATGATGACTGAATGTTATGCAAGTTGGAATTTGGTGACATCTAGCTGCATAGGGTTCCCAAACCCTTTGATAAACTTGCTGTCATTTATCAGCGGTGCGTTAGTTATAACCTAAGCTAAAACTAAATAAAAAATGCTGTAATTGATATAGCCATCAAAATTTTTATTTTTAAAAGGTATGTGATACATTTCAGTAATTAAATTACTTTGTTTAGAAACGTTTTCCAATTAGTTATTTCCTGAAACACCTGGTATATAAGTTTTATAGTAAGTGGTAGTGGAAGCAGTAGTTTTTCTTCATAGAAACCACTGATAAGAACAGTTACAGGCCTTCAGACAGCCTTTCCATAATGGATGAAGTAAATATAGTTGAAATAGAGTAAGATATCTCATCAAGGTAGATGATGGGATGAAAAGGTTGTGTTTCCTTAAATAATGCATTTTTCCTAAAAATAAGGTCCGTGCTGCAACAATATCTAACCTTTTTATCAGAAAATATCTACCATTTACACTTTCTGTATTTAAAGTCTTATTTTTTTTACTGCTGCACTGTTTGTGATATGTGACACGCTTATGTCATTTTTTTACAGTTCACTGAAAAGTAGATTAACTTTCTCTTCCTGATATTTTAAAATATATACATCAAAATATCTTTTTTACTATTACCTAATATCACAGTTATATTAATCCGTTTGATTGCCAGCTTTTTATTAAGTTGTATTTGTATCTCACAATGAGACTACTTTCCAGTAAAAAAATAAAATCACTCACCTACCTAGATTTCCAGTGGACAGCTCAGGGTTAGGTAATAGAAGTGTGTGGTGAGATGAGGTGCAGAGCAAGGGGAGTTCAATCTTAAACTGCCAGTTCAAAGGAAACAGACTATAGCAGAACATACAACATAGCAAAATTGCATTTGCACTTTTAATTCACCACTTGTGCCTTCTGATAGATGAGCAATCTCAGATTGACTTAGTTTTATGTGATAAAAGCTTTATACTAAGTTACTTATGAAATGTCATAGCTACGGAATATCTAGACAAATATGCAACTGATTTACCAACTTCCTGAAGCTGTCTATAATCAATGTTCATCGCTAACTGAAGGTAGGTCTGTGGTCCCACAAGGAGGTGTGATAAGGCCCCTGTTTTTTAATTTTTTATTTATGTGAATGGTTTTTTGATGCAATCGAGTGGGAAAATCAGTGTATTTGCCAATGATCCTATTATTTATTGCGAAATAAAAACCCAGGATGACTGCTTTGTTGTGGCTGGGTGTGCTGGCAGTTGGAGATAAACACTAAAAAGTGCCAAGTCATGCATATAAATGAAAATTAATTCATATTTAGCTCAGAGTATGCAACAGTCCTTACTACGGTATATCTAGGCGTTACAATTCGTAATAATTTGTTATAGAGTGAATGTATTGAGAAGGTAATTGTGAAAGCAAACCATATGCTTCCTTTCCTAGGTCACAATTTAAAATAGTGTATGCCAGAAGTTAAATCGATGCATAACAACTCACTAGTGTGATCTCGCTTAGAATATTGTTCTTCTGTGTGTGGCCTGTGTCAAAAAGGTTTGAGGCACTGGAGAAGATCCAAAGAAGAACCGCCCAATTTGTGAAACATACACAAAGCTGTAGGGAAAGTGTAATGTGTTGGGTTGAGAAAATTGAAACACTGGAGTCATTGCTTTCATTAGAAGCTGATAGGAAAGATAGATCTATTTTTAGGATGGCAGCAAATACGTTTACTACCATCAACATTCATATCTAGAATGACCGAGAAAGTAAAAAAAATCAGTACCTTTCTATTCACATTCTCCATGAGTGATTGGAGAATGGAATAGGAGAGATTTATTGAGCAAGAAAACTTAGAATCAAACTGAAGTAGACCTTGAGAAACAAGTCCGGCCATCCTGATCTTGATTTTCCTAGATTGCTCTGGGCGTATGCCAGAATAGTTCCTCATGATAACCTGTAGGTGCTTCCTGTCATATCCTATCGCATGTATAAATGCTTACACATTAAAATAGGTGCAACACATCCCCCAACCACTTTGTAGTGAATTGTGTAATAATAGTGATAGAACAGGGGTTACACATACATTAAATTTATTCTGACATTGAAATCATTTTAGTGGTGATGGTTGCACATTTTAACTTAAATATTTAATCAGTTAAAGAAACTTGACATATGTTATAAAAAAAGAAAGAAGAGAAAGGGAAAAAAAATGAAAATCTAAAAACACGCGAAGGCAGTCAGTTATTACACTGTTCCGAAAGTGCATTCCAAAGTGATAAGGTAATTATTTGGGCATAAATATTTGAGTACTTAGTTAAAATTATTTTTTTAAAGGGATTCTGATAAACACACAACTTTTGATATAATTGACTACCCTATAATTAAAGGGGCATCCATTAATTACATGAGGACCCCCACCCCCATGGTGAGATCTGGTCCGTGTGACACCCCCTCCCCCTCTCCCAGAAATCTCACTCAAAACATTTTGATACCTTTTTTTTTAGTTCTCACCCTGCAAAAAGGCGGTTACTCCCCCACTTTTCGATGAAATCCCCCCCCCCCCCCAAAATCAACTTTCGCGTCACAGTCGAACAAGAATTTCGAAACCTCACATGACTGTTGACCCCCCTCCCCCTTAGTGAGATTTTGCCGGACCTCTCCCCCCCCCCCCCTATTTCATCTCGCGTAATTAATGGACACGTCCTAATGACACGCGCTGTTCAAGTTATAATCTACTGAATACGTCACATTTTTTGTACAATGACAAAGTAGAAAACAAAGTTATGAAGTGACAACCAAGAATGAACATTAGACTATGCTGAATGCAAAACTGCAAGTATTTTTTTTTTTTTTACTTCACATATGTAACCTATTTTGGCATGAAATTTTGCTGTACCTCATAAAATCCATCTTATTTGACATCATAACAGTAATTGGTTGACAATTCTTTTAGATGCTACTCACCTAATTGCTTTACACAAAATTGTCAGATTGCTAAATGACTTATGTTTTCCTTGATTTCCAGATGCAATAAAGTTTAATTCTGAATTTTGTGCTACTTCTCACCAGGTTTTATACAGAATTTAGAATCTACAGCTTCAATTCATAAAATTATGGATGGCAGAGTGTGCTTTATACCCAAGCTAATTTTTGCACTTTCCAATCCGTACTAGCACAAGGGAAGACAGAATTCATACAAGCATCAGTATGACACTTATTTTTTCTTTCTCTCCTATCATTGTGACACTAATAAGGTTGTGGATGAAGTATTTCACTGCACTCATAAATGATGGTTTTTGTTTGCCAACAAATTGAAACCTATGCCAGGATTGTTCCTTCAAAAGTCAGTGCCGAATTTCTTCCTATTCCATGGCCGCAGTCTTTTACCTAAGTGATTTGTAAAGCTACAATAAAAAAAAAAGAATGTTCTTCAGAAATCAGTGTTGGTATGGTATAAGCAATATATCATCCAAAGCTTCATAACATACTTTGGGATAGCGATGTAACCGAGCTCTGCGTCCACAAGTGCAGAAATTTCGCTAGAAATTTTCCCTCCGCTTTCGCATCTCCAATTTTTAACGTTGTTTTATAGCAGATATTTTATTTACATTGCAATATATATTATTATTTTCTCTTTATACGACATTCTGGCCTTCGTCGCTTAGCTAACAACGGCCTGGTTGTTTTTTTCCTTACGATCCTCAATAAAAGTAACAATGAGCTGAATGGTGTTATTATTTAAGTTAGGAATTTACAAGTTTGAAGTTGCAAGTGAGTAAAGTGGCCTATTCATGGTCCAACTTGTAGAACATCCATGTGGAACTACTATAGGATGCGGTCACCCATTCACACTACAGTAGAGTCCCGCTAATCCGAACCCCGGTAATCCGAACGTCCGGTTAATCCGAACATGGTAAAGCATTACATAGTCTTAATATAAAAAATGGTAAAAGAATTAAAACACCCTGAAAATACAGTTCATACACTATATAATTGTGTGGTTAACTACTGTACATGCACACAATTTTAATTTATACAGAAAAATTAGCTAGAAAAAATTAAATTTAAAAAGTGCGTAACACTGAAAGAAAAACTGTCAAACTTACGATAGTAGTTACAATGGTTAGAAACACACATTTCATCCCTACTTTTTAGAGCACAGAAACTCAGTAATTGTTTTTTGGCGTAATGAAGACATTCTTTTATATGACGCAAAGTTGCGCCATCGTCTGATAAACATTAAATCAGCTGGTGTAGCAGTGGTCTGTTGCTCCATATAGCGTAGCGCGAGATCAAAGGCTTCTGCCGCGTCAGTGTGTGACACCAACTCTCCTTTGTCACATTCTGTCTCATTGTCACTTTCGTCGTAACATTCCACTTCTACCTGGTCTTGAGTCACAGCAGCCACTAAATCAACGTCAGTAAGGTGCTCCAGTATTGAATCATCCGCTGCCATCCATTCATCTACGTCTGCTGCACAGGCTTCTTCACATCTCGGGATTGTCTCTACCATTTTTAGGAAACTCTCCTCTTCATTTTCAGCTGGTATGTCCTGAAATTCAAGAGATGTCCATAGTTTTCTCCAAGATTTTCTCAAAGTGTTTTTTGAAATTTTCTGCCTTGCCTCAGCAGCCCAATAAACAACATCCTTCAGATTTTTTTATTTTTTCAACTAAAGGAATGTTATCATCTTGGATCAGCATTCTTAAGAATTGTTTTCTGTAAATCAGTTTTAATGTTTGTAGTACGCCCTGGTCCATCGGCTGTAGAAGTGGTGTAGCATTCGGCTGCAAAAACTTCGCCACGATTTCTCCATCACATAATTCCTCAGTGCTGGGGTGAGATGGTGCATTATCAATCAAAAGGATAGCACGGGGAGGCAAATTATTTTCCTTGGAAAACTGCCGGACAGAGGGAACAAACTGGTCGTGAAACCATTCTTTGAACAGCTTACCATCCACCCATGCTTTTTTCTGGTTGCGATAGTATACAGGTAGGGATTTCATGTTGCAGTTTTTGAAAGCTCCGGGGCTAACAGATTTGCCGATCATCATTAAAGGGAGCTTGTGATTACCAGCAGCGTTGCTGCATATTAGTAAAGTCACACGATCTTTGCTCATTTTAAAGCCAGGAGCTTGGACTTCTGCTTTTGATGCCAGGCTTTTTGTTGGCAATGCCCTAAAATTAAGGCCTGTCTCGTCAGCATTATAAATTTGTTGGGGAGAATAATTTCCCTCTCTTATCAGTTTATTAAATTCATGCACGTATTCCTTCGCTGCATCATGGTCAGAAGAAAGCTTCTCTTCAGGAATTGTTAGCTGACAAATCCCATGACGTTTTTTAAATCTGCCCAACCAACCCGTACTCGCATTGAAAGACTCATCACCATTCATTAATTTGTTTAGGTAAACAGCCTTTTCCTGAACCATTGGTCCACTCAGAGGAGTTCCCCTTTCTCTTTCCTGTGTAAACCAAAAGGAAAGAGCTTCATCCACTTTATCGTACTGGGACTGTTTCAGAGTCTGCCGAATCTCGAGTGTTTTTCCCGAAGACGTTGCGCAGCACTGTTCAAGCTTCACTCGGTTCTTCTTCCAATCACAAATGGTTGCCTTACCAACACCTAGTTCCGTCGCCAGCTTAGATACATTCTCACCACTGTCCAATCGCTTCAAAGCATCCAGTTTTTCTCTGAGCATTAACGTCGTATGTTTCCGTTTACTCATGGCGATAACACGCTAGTGTACATGGATTTTGTAAGTATGTTAGCGATCGATTGCTAAGATTAACTCAGCAGTTCGCGAGCCGTCTGAGAGTGCACTGACCACGAACACTTCAAACATTTCAACAATAAAGGGAGGGAGTGAGAGTGAGCCATTGTTCACCCAGTTGTTCCCAATTGTTACCATGCTGTACCTACTTATATGCTTGGTATACTTCATTGTTGAAATTAGTCACTGTAACTCCGGCTAATCCAAACAAATCAGTAATCCGAACAAGGCCCGGTCCAAATTAGTTCGGATTAGCGAGACTCTACTGTACTAGGAATCCAACAAAACTTTCCAAGTAATCCTTTCCACTTGTACTTCTAGCTGCCCACCAGTGTCCTTATTGCACACTCATTGGATGTTTCCTCCAACGATGACCCAACACTATAGCTTGTTGGATGGCAAGGACCCATGTTTTGAGTTGGAGTCCAACAACGTCCTACACGCAGTCCTTTAACCTATTTCATGGTCCATCAAGGGTCCTTTATCAAAAATCGGTTTATTGTTGCACAAGTTGTATTGTGAATGGATCACAAGAGTGGTAAAAAGGCGGGTGGCAGGCACGGAGATGTGCGGTGGTGTGGGCTTGTTCTTGACCCTGTAATTAGTCGAGCCGCGAACTCTCTAAGTTTATACGACAAAGATTGTTTGTAGATGCATGCGTAGTTATGTAAATAATCTAACATGTGAAATCATTCAACTTTTTTGCTGTTGAAGATGATGCGAAAAATGAATAAATGTGGCAGTATTGTATGGAAATAGACTTTACTTATAAAAAAATGTAGAATTTGGCATAAAAAATATACTTATTTTGATTTCAAGTTTATTTTTGATGATATATTGAAATCTAAATAATTATAAATTTATTTTTCTGCATCCGCTTTCGTAAAAAATCTGCCTTCCAATGATGCCTGCAAATATGGCTTCTGTTACAACCCTACTTCAGAACTCTACTGTACGCAGATGATAATGGGCTGGTAGTTCATAGTATTTCTTCATCTCCTTTCTTGAAAATATGAATTACCTGCATGATTTTTTAGGTTTAAGGAACATTTAATCTTCTAAATATTTGCAGAAAGGCTACTGGCAATTTTAGAAACATATCAAAGACAAATTTATTTAAAGCATAAGAGGAAGTGAATTAATGGGCATTTTATTCTTCTGCTGTTTTCCTCTTACTGTTAGTGTTGATCTTACTGTGTAGTGTTGATCGTAAAGATGCCTTTTTGTCTCCAATATTTTCTGCGGCTTCTGTCCATGACTTGAAGTTCTGGCATCAAAATATGCACCCAGTGTAAAAAAACTAATGGGTATTTGGAATGGCTGTTGTCTCAGGTATCATCAATTTTATTGTTGGTTTGGATATACCACCATGGACACACATTGTCATCTCAGTGAGAGTCACTTAATGATGGCTCATCTCTCTTGATGCAGTATCAATGTGGCTCAACTACACTGATAACTTCTGTTGGCTAATCCAATTCCTCTGATGATTTTCATGAATAATTAACTGCTTTTTTTTAATTTTTATTTCTTACAGCTGATGAAAAGGTAGTAAGTAATAGTTTTCTCTAAAAATCCTCTGAATTATTGGAATATGATTAATGCATTTAACATGAAAAGTAAGGATAAAATACATCCATCGCTCTCCAAAGTTAAAGGGAGGAGGGCAGCAGTAACAAACATGTCACAAACAAAATAAACCACAATATTTCACGCTATGCCCGTACTTGTGAAAATAAAAATGTGTCTGAGCTCAGGCATCACCCCCCCCCCCCCCCCCCCCCCCGGCCACATGAATGGTGGTTTTAATTTTTAAGATTGGGGCGGAGTTGGTGGGGAAGCAAAAACAATATAAATGGCACTGTTAATTGTGGGGAAGAAGTTAATAAAAATAAAATGAAGAAGCAGATATGAGAAATAAGTGAAAAATTATTTTAAAAAGAGTAAAAGATAAATAAAAATAAAAACAAAATTTTCAAATAAAATATATGTATGTATAAATTATGCTAACAAGAGATGGGATTATCAGGCTGATAAAGGTGAGTATTATCTAAGAATAAGGTCTCATTGTGGCTTTCCTCCCTTCAATTTTGGTGAGTCTTCAGTGTATTTTATCTTTCTTTTCTGTATTAATTTTGTCTCATAGAATTTCTGCCTTCTTTGTTGTTGTTGAGATTAATACATTAAACATGCATATGAATAATAATTCTTGCTTTTGTAGCTTAAAGTGTAATTAATCAGTTCCTACAATACCACCTTCAATCATTACAATATTTCTGAAGTGTGTACGGTCATGAGTTTACATTCAGTAAGATGAGATTTTCTGATTAAGTGACAAACTGTTTTTAGTGCACCAATTTAACCTAGTATAGATCTCTTCAGTTATAGGGGAAGGGTTGCATGGAAATAATTTATTTATTGCATGCGTGGTAGTAAAGTGGTTCTATTTTGTTTATTATGTAATGTCTTGCTCTCCGAGTATTTGCTTGCATTTATTTATCTGTTGCTAATACATATATTAAAATCAGTGTTAAATAGGTAGAACAGTTCTGCAGGGATCCAAAAGAAGTTTTCAAGCTACCTTCTATGCTTCTCTGAAGCCAAAGTCAGCATGTACTTATGTATGACAAAATTTGGAAAAAAATTAAAAGAGCTATAAATCATGGAAAAGATTACATCTGGAGAAATTATAGTTTAAGATAATTTAAAAATTTAGTACTAAACCATATGGTTCCTGTTTAATGACTTCCTAAAACTATTTTTTGCAAGAGTTTCATGCTTCAGGATTTGAAAAAATTAGCAAGGGAAATGATAAATAATTTAGAAAAAGTGCTAACGGAATTTGAATTTAAAATTTCTTAATGACAAAAGTAAATGGGTATGGGGAATTTATACTCTAAATATATAAGATAACATTATAAAATAAAAATAGGTTAAATGAACAAAGTGAGAAATTGTCACTGAAGCATGCACAGCAGTGTAATTAAATTTAGTTCAGTGCCAGCCAGTAATACATATACCTTTGATCATGTTGCATTCCCTACACTTTTTATCTATTAGTTGACAAACAATTCCCTTTCTACAGGCTGTGGCTTATAGTCTTCTGTTACTAATCCTTGGTTATGTTACAAACAAAGCCCTCTACTACCCTTATTTTTTCCGGTCAGGCTTAATCTCTTATTCTGTTAAAACATAACCTAGTAGGCAGCCTCTTTGCACAGGATCTCACATTTTGACAATTGCAGCTGTAAATTATTTATTTGTAACCTGTAAAGAGCTTCCAACAGTATCTTCATCTGAGCGTCTAATCTGGTACTGAACACTACAATATGAACAAACTGAGTGTGGTTGGTGAGCGGTTAACACTCTGGCCCGGCATTCAGGAGAACACCGGTTTGAATCCCCATCTGGGTATTCAGTTTTCTGTAGTTTCCCCAAATCATTCCAAGCGAATTCTGGGATGTAATCGTAGGCTTATGTGGCCAGAGCGTGTCATATTTCTTGTAGCTGACATTTCGGCTCTCATTCTGTGTTCTTCTTCCAGGGCAGAACTGCATCTTTGATCAGTGTACGATGTTGTTTTATAGCCGAGGCCCATGTCTGTCTAGAGGGTTCGATTTTCCTGGCCGATCAGAAGGTCCAAACCATCAAGTGTTTCTTTGGCCAGGTGGGGCGCGGCACGGTCTGGTGGGTGGTGACACGTGAACTGCTCTGTCCACACTAGCAAGACACAGGCATCGTGTAATTTGGGCCCATTGTCTTTGTTTATATTGTTTGTGCATTTGTCAGTTTCCAACACCTCCTTGAACCTCCTTGCCCACCATCCATCTTCGCGCAGTGTAAGGGTGGTGTTTTCGAAGTTTATGGCATGATTAGTTTTGGCTGCATGCCGTGCAATGGTGGATTTATTGATGTTGTTAGACCTATAATTGCAGATGTGCTCACGCAGCCTGTCCCCTATAGTGCGCCCCATCTCTCCTATGTACACCTGACCTCAGGTGCACCGAATCCCATAGACCCCGGCAACTTGTAGTGGAGGCAGCCTGTCATTAACCTTGACGAGCTTGTTACTGACTTTACTGTGCACTTTGTAGACAGATTTTATGTCAACTTTCTTAAATATAGCTTTCTGATTCTGTTTATAACTTCACTTATGTAGTGTAAAACAACTATTTGCATTCCTTAGAGGTGGCTTGATTAGATGCTGAATTGGCGTCTTTCTCTGTCGTGGCTGCATGCAATGCCCGTTTAATACAATGGTTATGGTAGCCATTGGACCTGAATGTTTGTTGCTGTGCCTCCAACTCCGTCATCAAACTATTTCCATCACATACATTAGTTGCTCTCGAACACAAGGTTGTGAGGATGCCTCTCTTTGTTGATGGTGCAACGCGACATGTAAATATCTGTCGGCTACTCTCCAATAAACTGAGTGTCCAAGGTTCCCATCATCACGTTTTGTTACTAGCACATCTAGGAACAGCAACTGTCCTTGTTACTCCGTTTCCGTAGTAAAATTAATTTTAAGATGTGCTTTATTTATATAATCCAGAAATTTGTCAAAGCCACTTCGTCCATGGGGCCACACAACAAAAGGTATCGTCAACATAGCGTAACCACAGATGCAGTTTGAGGGGCGCATTGTCCATCTCCACCTAGAACTCACCAGCCTTCTGTCCTACGCCAATTGGACCACTCTTGACACAGCCACATCAAAATCCACAGTGTATATCCGCGACAACGCAAAGACGATACATATATGCAAGTTTGAAAAGCTGAACACCTGGAAACAACAAAGATTGAGACAAAGAACACGGTTGTAAACTTAACTGGGGAAGAACTGGATGCTGGCACCAACACTGTTGGATAAAGGCCTAAACTTTGCTCCGGTACCAATGAAGCTGCCGGCGTTGGACATCATCGCAGGGGTACAGAGTGCCGTTGGGAACTTACACACGGAACAGGCAGACCAAATTCGAAGCGAGGCAGTGCGAATCCCCAGTCGAAGGACAATATTGTGATATTCCCAGCAGATAAAGGAAACACAACAGTACTGATGAAATTGGAAGACTACCGTAATAAGGTTGTGATTCTTTTAAAAAGACGCATGCCCCGCTAGATAGGAATCCTCTATGTAAACTGAGGTTTGAAGTAGCATCTCTTGTCAATAACTCTTCAGAAATCAAGGCTAGACTGAAGAGAAACAACACCTCTACTCCTCGGTTCTATGACTTACCAAAAATACATAAACCAGAAGTTCCTTTACGGCCTATCATCAGCGCAATTAACTCTCTGACTCATCCACTAGCCCACTATATTGCTGACAAACTAAAACGTGTCAGAAGGCAGCGCTTCTACTGTCAGAAATAGCTCACACTTGAAATCATTTCATCACTCAAAATTAAAGAAACTGACATCCTAGCGAGCTTTGATGTCGTGTCGCTCTACACCAACGTACCTGTGAAAGAAGCAGTGGCAATAATATGCACCAAACAATTGGCTTTAACATCTCAGAAGAATGGGCGGACTTGGCCAAGTTTAGTGTCAAATCAACGTTCTTCCAGTATGATGGAAAAGATTTTGCCCAAGTGGAAGAAGTGGCCATGGGCTCACTGCTTTTGCCGATAGTGGCGAACATCTTTATGGAGACGCTGGAGACGGAAATGCTGGACAATGTGGCCCTCAAACCGTGTCTGTGGTTACGCTATGTTGATGATACCTTCGGAACCTTGGATACTCAGGTTTTTGAAAGCTGACACATACAAACAGATATTTACATGCCGTGTCGCACCATCATCCAGCGACATAGAGAGATGTCCTCACGCCCTTGTGTATGAGAGCGATGAGAGTATGTGATGCAAATAGTTCGACAACGGAGTTGGAGGCACTGCAACAAACATTCAGGTCCAATGGCTACTACAACCATTGTATTAAATGGGCATTGCATGCAGCCGTGACAGAGAAAGATGCTAATTCAGCATCTAATCAAGCCACCTCTCAGGAATGAAAAATAGTTATTTTACCCTACATAAGTGACGTTACAGACAGAATCGGAAAGCTATATTTAAGAAAGTTGACATAAAATCTGTCTACAAAGTGCACAGTAAAGTCAGTAACAAGCTCGTCAAGGTTAATGACAGGCTGCCTCCACTACAAGTTGCCGGGGTCTATGGGATTCGGTGCACCTGAGGTCAGGTGTACATAGGAGAGATGGGGCGCACTATAGGGGACAGGCTGCGTGAGCACATCTGCAATTATAGGTCTAACAACATCAATAAATCCACCATTGCACGGCATGCAGCCAAAACTAATCATGCCATAAACTTCGAAAACACCACCCTTACACTGCGCGAAGATGGATGGTGGGCAAGGAGGTTCAAGGAGGTGTTGGAAACTGACAAATGCACAAACAATATAAACGAAGACAATGGGCCCAAATTACACGATGCCTGTGTCTTGCTAGTGTGGACAGAGCAGTTCACGTGTCACCACCCACCAGACCGTGCCGCGCCCCACCTGGCCAAAGAAACACTTGATGGTTTGGACCTTCTGATCGGCCAGGAAAATCGAACCCTCTAGACAGACATGGGCCTCGGCTATAAAACAACATCGTACACTGATCAAAGATGCAGTTCTGCCCTGGAAGAAGACCACAGAATGAGGATTGAAATGTCGGCTACAAGAAATATGATGCTGCACCACTCGGTCAGCCATGAATTCTGGGATGCTTCCTTCAAAAGGCCATGGCCAAATTCCATCCCGTTCCTTGTCCCCAGACCCATCCCACCTGTAATGACCTCGTCAAGGCATAAAGCTATAAGTAAAAAAAAAGAAGATACTGTAAAGTGTTACTACTTTCTACCCCTGTCAAAACACTGGACAAAAGCCCTTGGAATATCACAGGGTAATTGGTGCATCCTATGAGTATTCTCTTATATTCCCCGTGCCTGTTATCTGTACTTCCATCACATGGCCTATATGAGATTTAGTGATATCCTTTTGAGAAGTACCTTATTTCCTCAGATTAATCTAAAATCTCCGAGATTATCTGTAGCGGAAAGAAATGTTGACAGTAACTTGATTGCACTTCCAATGGTTGATAACAATTGGCCATTTTAGCTGCCATTCTGCATCCCATTTCTTGCAAATTGTCAGCATACGCACATCCCATAGGCTTATGGTACATGTAATAATGTCTTGCTGTACTAACTTCTTGATCTCTCTTCATAGATCCTTCTTTTGACTTCTGGGGATTCAATATTGTCTCTGATAGGTGACCTTCCACTTGATTTTGGACTTTGGCTTAGTTTAATGCTGCACCATGTAACATTACTATCCTTCTTTTGTACTCTGCTGTTGAATTTAGTTGGTTACAGCTTGTGGTGTAGTTAAGAAGCCATAAGTGTTATTCAGTCACTAGCTGCATTCAGTAGAAAATTAAGGAAACTTCAATTTTCTGAAAGAAAAAAAAGAGGATAGAAGTTTTTTTAATTTACTAAAAAATCTAAAGAAATTTTTATCTTAGTTTGAACTTTTGTATTTAAAAGTTCTTTCTTTTCTGTCAGGCTCACTGACCAACATTTAACAAGAAAAACCCATGAAATCAGAAGATCCACCACACATAAAGTTAATCACAACACTTTGAATATATATAATTTTTTTTATCAGTTTCTGACTAAACTTTTGATCCTAAATATTCTTTGCCAAATACGTAAACATTCCTATTAACATTCCTAATATTTACATTAATTAAACCCTAATTATGCCTGTTTTACGCAACACTTCCACTCGTGTTAAACAGTTTAATCTCACTTCCTGTCGCAATATTTTACACAAAGTTACGCATCTGATTAACTTAATTCCTCTGAATAAATCAGCGTATCTTCCTTGTCAAACAATTTAAATCTTTTATAATTAATGTTATGCAGTCTTACAAGCCTCACTTTTCTTTCATATGCAAACCTATCTTCTGGATTGAACCAAACAGATTAAAACTGAAATTAGGCTCTGCTAAATCGCATCTAAATAGTCCACAACTCTACATTAAAAGTTCTTGTCCTTACAGATATACAAGTTAACACTGAGAAACAAACAATATTCTGAGCCCTTAAGAATTCTAAAAAACATTTTGATGAATCAAAACAACACTCAGCCTCACTACACTTTTTTGTCGTTCACTACCCTATTAGCAACCAATACTACTACTCAAGTAAAATGACAAAATCAGTATTTCTGTAAGAACCTTGGTCTCTGAATGCTTTACGATGAAAGGCCTCCGTACTAGCTTTTGACTCCTGTTTATACATTTAATCAAATTTATCCACTCCTTGTTATTAGGATGAAGTATCTTAAGATGGCAGTTGATCCACTTGAGTCCTCTGTGACAATAATTTCCCCTAATGACACATTTCAAACATTGTACCATGTGCTAAATACCCCAAATGAAGCCCTAAATTAATTCAGTTTAGGGACAATTTCCCCAAAAAAGTACCCTGGGCTTTTAAGATAAAATAGTGCTGTGATGGTAAACTTCTACTATTACACTTATCTGAACAATCATTTCACTCCCCATTTTAATTGAGGAAAAGCAAAAATTTAGGTAAGATAACCATAAGCTACCAAAACTAAACTTCAGCAAAGTGGCTTCACTGGCCCAAAACTAACCTATCCGGCACACCTAAAGAATATTTTTGTGCAAACTTATTCAAACCATATCATGCATCAGGTATCCTCACACACACACACACACACACACAAAATGAAAAACCTAACTTCTTCAGGAAACCAAATTTCATATTTCTGCTAACTTGAAGAGTTTAAATTTTATACGGCAAGTAAAAGTCAGCACCCTAATACACCGTCAACAGCAGATATGGATATATAAATCCAAAGTATACTAATTCACAAATGGTAGGGGGGGGGGGAGGAGGGGAAAGAAAAATTTAAAAATGGTCTCGCACGCCATATTATTCCACCAAAGAAGATTCAATGCACTAAAGTATACAAGGCAATAAGAACCATCAGAAAAAGCTAAACAAGAAATTAATAGCAGCAAAGAAGAAAGCCAAAGATAGTTTTATGAATAATTTCTATGGCTATGTCAGAAAACTGAGGAGAAGGGATGGTATTCAGATAACTATACATTAGGATCGATAAGAAGTTACTACCTGCCAGTGTGGCTCAGTGAACTGAGGCACTGCGCACTGGTCCGGGAAGGTACTATGGACTGGGCACAAGCCCATGTCCCCACCTACCAGCCATCTTGACTGTGGTTTTAAGGCTAATACCAGGACTGTCTCTAATATATGCCTCATAAACTACACTCTTCAAAAACAAAGCAAAAAAAAAAAAAAAAAAAAACACTGCCCGAATGTAATTACACTTTTCACAGACAGATAGCAACACTTCACTATTCATTAGCTCATAGTATGACCAGGTAATAGGTATAAAATGCTTGGTGTCAGCAAGGGGGTGTGACTAAAACTGTAGCTACAAGGTGGTAAAGGAAGCACAGCATACCAGAGTAGAACTTCTAAGTCGCTATGATTGGCCACAGTTGAAACATGCTGTGAGGTGGGTAAATGTAGAAACAGAGATTCTACTTGGAAGAGGCATTAGTTCTGTTTTGGAGGTTGTGCCTGTGAACACCATTGGTAGGTGGGGTTTTACTAGGCATGGCGTACACATAAATAGATGGGGGAAAGGGAGTATTTTCTGAGTTGTTAGCTAAAGCAGCAAGGGAGCCCACTTCTGGTTATGATGGGGTCAGGACTGTGCCTTTTTTAAGTTAGGGGCTGCTGGTGAGGGGATAAAAATAAGTGATCAAAGGGAATCTGATTGCAGATGCACTACGAGGGAAAAAAAATGGTAAAGGAACAGATGAAGATATTGAAATAATAACGGAATTTGGTACAACTGGAAAGACAGAGGTTAATGCTGTAAATATCACAAAGCCAAAAATAAGGGTGTTATTGGTGAACCGTAGAAGTATAATGAACAAAGTGGTAGAATTTGACCGAGTGTGATGGTGTAACGGATAGCGTTCTGGCCTCGCATTCGGGAGGACGGCGGTTCGAATCCCCATCCGGGCATCCAGATTTGGGTTTTCCGTGGTTTCCCAAATCACTCCAGGCAAATGCCGGGATGCTTCCTTAAAAATGCCATGGCCCGAATTCCTTCCCATTCCTTGCCCACATCCTTTCCCGCCTCGAAAGACCTCGCTGTTGAGAGACGTAAAGCAGTTAAAAAAAAGGGTAGAATTTGCAAAATTAATAGAGATACATGAACCACAAGTGATTGTAGGGGTAGAGTCTTGGTTAAAGGAAGGAGTACTAGTCAATGAAGTTTTCCCTGTAGGTTACAGAGTGTACCACAGAGACAGAGGAGCAATTGGTGTAGGAGTATTCATACTGGTTAGTACAGATTACGATAGTTCTCTAGTTTTCACAGATCATGACTAGTGGTAGGTTTCTGGGGTAGTGAAAAAGAAAAAAATCAGGGTATTGGCTGTTTACTGTAGTGGAAGAATGAAATATAAAGATGAGATTTATGGAGAGAAACTAATTTCACAGTTCATAGGTGAGCGTAGAATGGTTATTATCGGAGGGGATTTAAATTTACCAGGTGTCAATGGGAAAGGAAATAAGATAAATAACACAAAGAAACAGAGATTTGCAAATATCTTAGTAAGTGAAGGAGGTTTTACACAAGGGGTAGAGCAAAATACGCGGGGTCAAATATGTTGGATAGCTTTCTAATAAAGCGTGATGAAAATCCTGAACTAAAGGAATAAGTGATCACAGTGCAGTTTATTTATTTTGTGTCAAAAATACTGCTCTTTTCAATTGTTAGAAACAGTATTAACAATAACAAAAAGATAGAAGAAAATGATATCAATCGACGCCAATGAGTTCATATTACGGATGATCAAAAGTCAGAAACTTGTATGGCATCGTCAGTGGCACGAAGGATGTCTTGCAGGTTGATGGGTACTGTGGGCAATTGTATAAATGCTGAATGGTCTGTTCTGCCCCACACTCACGCGCAGTATTTATATCTTCAAGATAATGCCATCTTGCTAGGTTATCCTTGGTCCTACCCAAACCACTTCTCAGCCGATGTAGTGCACTCGAGGTCTTCCAGTTGGGATTGCCACCTGGTGATAGTGCCTCTTCAGTAGGTACCCATTGATTCACACAAGTCATTCTTGCTCGCCACAGATTGAGCCGGGCAACTTTCGGCGGTACATCTAATGTTGCTGTCCTAAGGAAGTTTTTCCTAGATTTCAGCCTTTGTGTGGGGAGTTGATGCCCGAATAAGGGATTAGCAGCATTTTGATTAGCCTTGTTTCTTTCTTACATTGCATCTACGTTCCATCTTATATCGGGGAGCGATTCCTGCCAGACCATGTAGTTTTTCGCTTGGTGTGGCTCTGATTCAATCCATTAGAATGCTGCAGGTTTCATGCAATGCTATGTCTACTTGATTGGCATATGCAGACTTGTACCAAACGAGACATGCATATTCTGCAGCAGAATAACGCATTGCAAGAGCTGATGTTTGGAGCACTGCGGGATGTGCATCGCATACTCTACCTGTGAGTTTCCTCAGGATATTGTAGTGGGCTGAAACTGTGCCTTTTGTGTTTAAGCAGTGCTTTTTGTAAGTGAGGGAGGGGTCTTGTGTAACTCCGAGATATTTTGAATTGAAACAGTGATCTAGTGTTACCCCTCCCATCTGACTTTCAGTTTCCTGTTGGCATGTCTGTTTCCTAAATGGAAGGTGCATAGTTGAGTTTTGTATGGATTCTGTTTCGACTGATTGTCTCCATAGTAGGTGGTGAAAGATTGTAAACCATTACTTACATCCTCATCCACTGTTTCAAAATCATTGGCCAGTATTGCTAGTGTTAAATCATCTGCATAGACAAAACTTTGAATCATTGGTGGCTGGGGATGATCATTAGTGTAAATGTTGAATAAGGTCGGCACCAGGACACTTCCTTGGGGAAATCCTCTTTTTTTTTGTTCTCCATCGACTTTTTTTGCCCTGAAATTCGGCATAAAACCTTCGGTTCTGAAGTAAAATTCAGATGATTTCTGTAAACTCAAGATCATTTGTAAGATGATATAGTTTATGCAACAGGATGTTATGCTGTAAAGTGCCATATGCTGCAGAAAGATCTACAAAAGCCAATTCTGTGATCAACCCTAGCTCAAAACCATCCTCAATGTGCTGAGTCAGGTTGAGGACTTGTGCGGTGCAGTTTTTGTTAGCTCAGTCGATTAAGCAGCATCCTTTCAAATATCTTGTAGAGGTGGCATAACAGAGAAATAGGGCGATAGTTTTTGGTGATATATGAGTCTTTCCCAGGTTTCAACATGGCAATAGGCACCATAATGTTTTAGCTGCTCCACAGTTATCTCGTCAAATCCTGTTGCCTTACCAGTTTTCACATTTTAATAGCTTTCATCAACTAATTTATTTGAAATTCCATGGAGAGATCTTTTGTTTCTACTTGTGATTGTCTACTACCTTAGTCTTTCCCAGGTTTCAATATGGAAATAACTTTCAACTTTCGTCTTTCCCCTGGGCAACTGCTAATCTTTCCACCACAAAGATGTTGCAATGTGTAATTATAAAAACATTGGATCTTTTTCAAGACCAATCTTACCAATAATGTCAGTCAACATTGAGGTTCTATCTCCAATTAAAGAAGAACTACTTAGTAATATATGCCATAGATCTGAATGTGACAGCACAGTTCTATAAAAAGGCACAGACTTCAGAATTAAAGAGATATTTCAGGGAAAGGTTCAGCAAATGGAAGGATGGCACAAGTACAGTGGAGAGTTTAAGGAGATAATAAAAAATAGAGAGGAAATGTTTATTCCAAATCGCAAATAAAGAGCAGTACAGAACCTACATACTACAATAGTGATGTGAGAAGGTTAAAGAGGCTAGTGAGACTGGAACAGAACACAGTTAAGAGACAGGAATTCATTTGGGAATACTTAGAACAACTAAAAAAGCAAATAATAAGAGCAAAGAGAGAAGGAAATGATGAGTTTATGAAGAATGTTATTGGTGCATGAGGACCACTCAACACTGCATCTAGAAATTTCTATGGCTATATTAGAAAACTGAGGGGGGGGGGGGGGGAGAAGGCATTAAGACTATTGGAGATAAGAAAGGAGTTGAAATCACTAAGGATTTTACAATCGCAGATATATTGAGTGATTGGTTTAGTGAGACAACTAGGGACTATCATTCTGTGATGGGAGGGAATGAATCAGAGGAGAGTCTTTCTAAAACTATCAAAGAGGAAACTACAAAATTTGAAATAGATTCTCAGGACATTATAAAGGAACAAAGAAAGCTAAAAAAAAAAAAATGTAAAGGGGCTGGTGTAGATAATATTACTACAGATTTATTAAAGATTTTTTGGATACGATATTGTACCATATCCTGAAGTTTTGTTTAAAATGAGTGGAGTCTTGCTGCTTACCGGAGGATTTGAAAACAGCAATAGTAGTACTGCTTCATAAAGGAGTGGTTACAATTAGGGTTGAAAATTACAGGCCAAATAGTTTGATAGGCAGAACGATGGAGAGATTGATATGCAACTTTATCATAAATGTCTTTGAGGAAAGAAACTGGCTTTCAGATTGACACATGATTTTAGGTGAGGATATTCATGTGAATTTCAGCTGGTGAGCTATATGCAAGATATTTCAGATGAATTGGACAAGGGAGGCCAAGTTGATAGTGTAGCACTAGATCTTTCTAAGGCATTTGACAGAGTGAGCCATAAAATGGTTTTAAATAAACTGAAATCTGTTGGATTGTATGAAAAAGTTACTTCCTGGGTAGAGGAATTCTTTAAAGCCAGAAAGCAAAGTGTTAGAGTAGGAAATACACTATCAAAAGAGGTGGAATTAAATATGGGAGTGCCACAGAGTAGTGTATTAGGACCATTGCTGTTCATTATTCTAATGAATGACTGTATTAGTGGGTTACGGCTAGAATCTAGGTATTTTGCAGATGATATAGCGGTAAACTAGGATCAAAACAGCTGAAAACTGTGAACAGCTGCAGGGTGACCTGGATAGAAGTGGGTAGGTTAGCATGGAATGAAGATAAATGCCAAGAAGAGTCAGCTTATTAGGTACACAGACAAAAAACTAGAGGTTAATTATGATTACAGGGTGGGGTCGGAATTGCTGGTTGAAAGCTTGAAGTCTGAATATCGTGGCATAACGTTTGATAATAAACTCAACTGGGCAGAGCACATTGGGCAGGTGGTAGGAGAAGGGTTCAAAATCCTTCATTTGCTGGTAAGGGTTGGAGTTACAAAAATTTGGTCAGACAATTGGTTGAATATGGTGGTGTAGTTTGGGACCCACATTTTGGTTATTAAATACAGAATTTGGAGCCTGTATAAGGAAGAGCAACTAGATTTGTTTGTGCATATTATCACAGGATCCAGTCAGTATCTTATATGATGAAGAAGCTGGATTGGGAGTCATTGGGGAAAGTAGGATGGTGAAGAGACTGCTGGGAATGCATATGTTGGTGATGGGGCTTGGAGGGATATTGGTCAAACAATTAGGAATCATGAATGGAAGGAGAAAGGTGACCATGACCACAAGCTGGTTCTAAGTTTCATTCATAAGGGAGTGGGAAAATTTTATTTTGTTTTTAAGGGTTCTCGTATTTTATTATTTCCTTCTCAGAATGTCTCATATTTCTATTTACTGTTATAGTATTTTTATTTATTTTACCTTGTCGTCTTAGTGAAAATATCTACTTAATTATTTATTGTAGTTTCTTCTAAAGTTTTATTTCCTTTGCTATGAGAAAATAAGAAACACAATTTCTGTTCCACATCATCCAGCTTCGCCAAATAAATAATAATCTAATGTGAATTAATTCCCTTTTTATTATAATTCTATAACATCCTTAATCATTTGAATATGTACAGGTTCTTTTCCACAGTAACTCAAAATTCAAAGCGAACACAACACGGCCTTCACCAAGCTTGTCTAGTCTTGATCTCTCCTCTTCTGTTTATATAAACGTCTCCTTAGTTACCCATTTCACAGAGTAATTATTATGGTAGCCTGTTATACTACAGGGTGTCAGTGATTGGAACAAATTACCAAGTGAAGTTATGACTAGTTTACCAAAAATGCTTTGGGAATTTAAAATTAAAATTTGTAAATCGGAAAAGTGTTTGGGGGAGGAATTTAACACTGCAACTATAAAAGAAAATTTTAAAAATAATAAAAAATGAGGTAATTAGATGACTCGGGGAATTGCTGCCAGAGCATTAGCTGCATCACAATTAAATTTTTAAAAATAATAATTTGACCATACCAGTAATGAGTAAAACTCATCAAAAGCAGCTGAGTCCAAAATGATAGGAAAAGGTGGTGGAGAAGGAGAAGCTACTGAGGATTTTAAAAAGGCTTAGATGTTAAGTTACTGGTTTGGTGTGACCATTAGGATCTATGCTCCAGGAATGGAAGGATGTAACTCAGAAATTGGGCTTGTCAATGCAATTAAAAATGAGCAGACTAAAAAATTTGAAATTTATCCTTAGGATATTATGACGGAACTAAGAAAGCTAAAAAATGTATAAAGGGGCTGGTGTGGACAATGTCACCTCAGATGTCTTAAAAGATTGTAGGATGCAACATGTGCCTTATCTTGAAATGTTATTTTGTTTGATTCTGGATATCTGCTGCTTACAAGGGGATTTGAAAATTGTGATAGTAGTGCCGTTCTATAAAGAAGGGTTGATAAATTGGGTCGAATATTACAGGCCAATCAGTTTGACATCAGCAGTATCTAAAGTAATGGGGAGTTATACAGACGCATCAGAAATGGCTGAGAGGAACAAAACTGGTTTTCAAAATGAAAACTTGACTTTAGGAAAGGGTATTCATGTGAATTTCATTTAGTGGACTACATGCAAGATACTTCAGAAGAAATGTACAAGGGAGGTCAAATTGATAGTTTAGGACATTTGACAGAGTGAGCCATACACTACCAGTCAGCCGTCTATGTGTACACATGTGACGCTGCCTGGTGCTTCACCTTCTGCACGTTTAAGGCTGCTGTAGGCCGAAATATTGCGCTTCTCTTGTGTTTGTTTTTTGTTTGTCGTCCCAGCCGCCTTCATCTGTGGTAAGTGTTGGGTCATATTTCCCTATCCTTACTTAATTTTATTGCCTTAAAGCTTTTTCCTGCTCATTGTTATTACATATAACTTAATATTGAAATTGCTTAGTGGCTGATTGGTTTTTGCCTATACTTCATATTAATAAAGCTACTTACAATATCTTTGTAACTTAAAATATCACTTTCAATGCTGAGTAAAGCCCAAACGTAGAGCCGGCCTTTCTTGTGACAGGGGTGTTTGAAACCTGTATTTGATAAATTTCAATTTTTCAAATAAACTTCCGCCACTGATGTTTGTGACCATAAGTGACTAGTACATTCTTAGGGCAACCTTGATATTAGAAAAACAACCTTTGACCGTCATGCTATCTCAGTTATCCAGGTGCAACAGCATCAAGAATAGATAACAGGCGAATTTATCTAAATTAGAAGAACAATATCATGCAAAAGCATAGGAGAAGTTGTTGAAAAGATGTGTGGCTGAAACTGTGAGGATATTACCAGTTTCCATACCACCACTGCAGACCATCACTCGAAAGGAATGAAATGACTTGAATAAGAGAGAGAGAGAGAAAATATTTTGTTGTTACCTGCTCATAAAGGAAATTCTTCAGTGGTGATGTATGCTGAAGAATGCCACTGAAATATAGAGGTGTTATTGCAAAACAAAATATGAAAGCTGCCAAGAAACTATTTGTGGATGATTTGACACAACATTTCAAGAGAAACACAGGAAACAACCTCAATCGAACCAGAGGTCGACAGAAAATTAACCATATCAAATCATCAGACGCCATGACGACATTGCCTTCCAAAAAATACAAAAAAATTATGACCAGATGTCAGCATGTTTCAATATCTGGTACACCCACTGGTAATGTATCTGATGGATAAACTAAAGAATTTGAGGAACTCTGCTTTTACAATTAGAAATTCTTTTGATTTTATAAATAGGATCAAGGACAGAATTGGGAAGACGATGATTTACTAGTAAGCTTCAACGTCACATCACTGTTCACAAATGTGTCAATCAATGAAGCCATCAACATTATTAGGGTACAACTGAAAAGTCTCAGCATAGTCGCTGAAAGAGAAATTTTATAGGAGACATTTCTGGCCACCACAATGCTTGAACCTCATATAGGGCCCTGTACTCCAGCACCTGCAGAAGAGGTCAATGGACAAATGGAATAGACCCATGGCGGCGTTAAGCTATGTCCAAGAGGTGAGTGATAAGATTGGCAACCTTTTATAAAAGAAAAATATCTGTCTGGTATACAGGGCATACAGAAAGATTTCAGACATGTTTGTAAAGGCTAAAGATAGTAGGAGAAATTACAGATACCGGGGGCATACCAAATACTCTGCAGCTGTGGCCAGTTACGAGGGCAGATTGGAAAGTAATGCACAATATTTTTTTCCCAAAAAGTTAAATATGTACCACAACCAAACAAATCACAAATTAACTTACATCTTTTACCTACTTTTCTTCATAGTCACCAATTTTCTCAACACATTTCTCCCATCATGGTACCAGTTTCAAAATTCTCTGTTCATAAAAGTCCATTTGTTGGGAGTATAGCCGTCTGTGGACTGCTGATTTCACTTCCGCATCTGTTGCAAAATGTTGGCCAGCCAGGAATTTCTTCATGGGACCAAACAGATGAAAGTCAGACGGTGCCAGGTCTGGACTGTATGGTGCATGCTGGAGCACCTCACACCAAAAAGTGGCGAGTTTCTCATGAACGGGAGCAGCAACATTGGGATGTGCATATTCATGAAGAAGTTTGACACCATTAGCATTAATGTTGTGGCATTTGTCACGAAGGGTATAATGCAACTTGACCAACGTTTTCATGTAGGCTGCAGCATTCACATTGATTCCGTGTTCACCAATAACATGCCAAACATGTCCCAGAACACAGTCACAAACACTTTCTTAGTCGATTGAGTCACTTTAAATTTTTTTCGTACTAGGGAACCAGCATGTTTCCACTCCATAGAGGCCTGCTTGGTTTTGGGTGTGTAGTTGTATGCGCACGACTCATTACCAGTGACAATTCCTTTCAGAAAGTCATGCCCTTCTGTGGCATAACGCGTTAAGTGATCCAAGCTTGTCATCATTCACTGGCCCTTCTGGTTATCTGTCAGGTTCTTAGGCACCCAGCGAGCACTAACTATACGGAATTTCAACATGTTATGAACAATGTCGTACACTGCACCATAGGAAATGTTGAATGTCTGTGATAAGGTTCGAATGTGCACAAGCCAGTCCCTCAAGATTGCTGCCTCAATGGTGCAGACATTCTGCGGAGTTGAAACTGTTACAGGTTGCCCGGAGCGTGGTGAATCACTAAGGTTCACGCAGCCCTCTTGGAAGAATGCACACTACCTGGAGACATTGCTATGGTCCAGACAGTCGTCCCCATACATGCCATGCATGTCCCTGTGAATTTCACTTGGTGAATGCCCTTTGGCACTTTGCTACACTTCGCTGCTCTTCACACATGGACGACAGTAACATGTGTGTCATGTTTGTTTTCATAGTTCACACTTCTCTCGCTAGAGCTGCACATGAAAACAAAATACCTTCTATAGCCCAAACTTCATCATGAAATTTCAACATTCCAGCTGCAAAACCAGGGAGAAAAAATTATTGTGCATTACTTTCTGATCTGCCCTTGTATATGTCGGCGAAACAAGATGCACAATCAGGGAAAAACTGGTTGGTGTGAACACACAAGACATTTTAAAAATAATGACATCAGCATATCAGCTGTAGTACAACATTCAGCTGACAGTGGGCACACTATTTTATTCAGTGAAATGAGTATACTGGTTCAAGAAAACTGATGGTGTCCCAGGTGAGACAGAAAAAAAAAGACCTGATAATGTTAACATGGACAGTGGGCTACAACTTGACCAAATTTGGTGATTGCTTGCTCAGAAAAACACAGGATGCAAGTCTCCATCCAACTGGCCATGCTAGTGGCGGAAACTTCATATGACATTACTCCAAATGGTTAGCACGCGCTTCGGAAGCTACTTATAGGCTTCAGCGATTCCAGGCAGTGCAGTCCTCTGATGAAAGCCTCAGATTGATGGCAGAAACACCAGGTTTTAAAAAATTGACATTTTTCCACCTGGTCAACCAAGACAATAGCCTTTGATTATTATTATTTTTCTCCCTTAGGAGGAGTTTATTCATCCACCTCTCCTGACTAATGACTTTTTCATCAAAGTTGTGATATAAAGCCTTGAAGTGAATCAGTTTGAAGCTTCCCCTGGTTGAGAGCCGTGTGGTTTTCTAACTATGTTTTATTCTACTCTCAACAGACCTTTAACAAAATATAGCTAACTTTTGTTACATGGTATGCAACCTTTCCCATCTCATCGACAAGTATGTTTACATCCGTATTTCAGGAAAAATTATCGTTTCTACTTGTATCAATCTGCTCCCTATATAAATGTAAATACACATCTTGTGTTTTCTTATTATCCTGCTTTTAATTACTTGTAAAATAATAAGCATGGAACCACTTCTAGTTAACTTGTTTAATATCCAGTCTTACATATTTTAAGTTGGAATTCATTTAAATAACATTTATCAGTTTTAACCCTTTACTATAGTTATATTTTTCGGTAAATAGTTCATTCTTCTCTGTCCTTGTATACATTAATATACCAAAAAACGGTCTTCATTTGCTCACTGTTTATTCATCTTCCTTGGTGCAGTTCACTCTTTGCTCTTTTTATTTCTTGACCTGGTTACTTTGCTCAAATACAATCTGATATTAATTATAATTATAATTAAAATTGTTATAATGTCATTACATTAAATATATAATTAGCATTGGCCTTTTCTGTCTTTTATGGGATATGTAGGTTATAAGTTCATTTCCCAATTAATTGATTGTTGGACACAGTCAAGAAATGACAAATCCACATTTAATTTGTGCTTGCTCTGTGTTTCACTCTAATACTTAGTGTTTTTGGTGTTCAACTGCACTTTGAGAATTTCAGTGTCAAAATCGGTTAGAAAATGAGCTTGTTTCTTTGTACATGTTAAAAAAAAAAATTCTTTTCTGTGGTGCAGCCTAGATTGCCAATTCTTAAATGTGGACCTGACCCAACTATGTGCTCATTAATTGTAAATTAATTTTTGTAGTTATTGGCTCAAAGTATGTAGTAAACAGAAAATTTGTGATTTGGATCAAATAGGGAAAATATGCTGAATTGCAGTTATAATTGACAGCAAGAAACCTAACATAGTTGACTTGAAGGTGATATTGATAAACACCAGTTGTGGAATTATCAATATAAAAATATCTTTTTCGAGAGAGGAATTATGTTACTGCAAATTGCACAAGAAAGTTATAGGAATTTCTTTAAAAAAAATTAATTCTAGTTTTCAGATTAACCATTTATATTCTTGTAATACAGTGCATCCACCCTAGATACACATTAACATTTCTTACCCAGGGGCAGCCCTATAGCAGTATGAGTAGTGCCACCGCACCGGGCACCATCATAGGAGGGTGCAAAAATCATATACACAATCATATACGCAAAAAATAAATTATACTTATTTATTTTTACAATTTTTTTACAATAAGTGATTGCAGTTTACCTTGGGATAGTAAATATTTACAAAGCATAATATGTCGCTACCTTTTTTTGAGAGTTTAGAAGTCATATGAATCATCGCCATCAGAATTAATTCAACACACGATGGAAGAAAACTTATAGAAGTTCATCAGATGAAACTTATGATGCCAAGAGCAGCATGCATGAGAAGATTTAGTTATTTCTCAAATGTTGTTTGCAGTTTAACATATTACAGACATACCACCACAGTCGTCTCTTCAAAACACAAATTAACATGATATTACAAAAATGGCCACTCTTCGACTCTGCAACCAGAGATAAAATAAATATTCAAACAATGAAAAATCCAAGAAAAAATGATGGACTTCATTTTATACGCATTTCCAAACAGTAATGACAAATGGAGAAACTTATAAAAAAAAGATGGCTTGTTTATTCTAAATCTGCAGATGAGGTATATTGTTTTTGCTGTTGTTTATTCAGCAGAAGATCTCAGTCTTATTTGGGAATAGAAGGATTTGATGACTGAAGGCACTTATCAGCACACCTAAAAACTTATGAAACTTCCTCAAATCACCAACATACCATGCCAGTAGGATAGAAGGGTCCGTTCAATTAAAGAACTTCATTGGAATAAACAACCATTTGCAAAAATGGATTGAACACTATAAATCAAGGTGGGTTGATATCCTTGGCAAAAGATGTCTTTTTAACATGCAATGATTTGTCATTCAGAGGAAGCTTTGGATCTGAAACCCTATATACTTCTAATAAGGTAATTTCCAGGGTCTAGTGCAACTACTACGAGAATTTAACACTGGTATGATGGAGCACCTCTGCCGTATTGCTATTAAGGAGACTAATGTCTATTATTTTGGCGAAGGTATTCATAGTGAGTTAATGGCTTACTTGGAAGTGAAGTTCGCAATAAAATTTTGCCTATGGTATAGTCATCTAATACTTATCCATCTTACTGTATTGTTCTCTTGATATCAGTCACGTCGAACTGTTATCTTTATCATTACATTTTGTCGGCTCTACCGAAGATCCAAGTGTGTGAGTGCTTCATTGCTTACAAGCTGGTAAGTGACTCATCAGGAACTTTACTCACTGGCCTCTTTATTGGCGATACTTGGCAAAAGTTTGATTTGGCTGTGAACCATTGTCAAAGGCAAGTATGTGACAATGGATCCAATATGATACTTGAAAACAGCGGTGTCCAAGGCAGAATTCTGAATCAATATACTTGAGCATTTATTAATCAATGCGCCTGTCATAATTTAAATGTAGGAATAACAGATGCTGCCAAAACATCAGTTATATCGGTTTTCTTTTTTGGATTTCTTTAAAGAATATTTGTTCTAGTTTCTGAATCAACAGAGTGATGAGAAGTGATATATCCAAGCACGTAGAAGAACTACCACTGAGCATAGTTTGCAAAACTCGTTTAGAGAGTAGAGTTTCTAGCTTTGCCACAGTTTGTTATCACTGCTCTTCAATTTGTGATGCTCTAATGGATCTTCATGAAGAAATAAATTATTCAGTTGCAGCAAAAGAGGCCTTGTTCCTGAGCCAGTTATGGAGCAATTTGAGTTCATAGTTACAATGTTGGCTTGGTATGATATTGTTTTCAGGTAAATAATCTCAGCAAGTGTATGCAGTCTACAGATACCCCAAACGCTTAGCAATTTCTTGAAAAACGCTCGATAAGAGTGCCGGTGTTATTCGTTTTCTTAGATAGCAGCTGAGGAAACTGAAGTTGCTTCTCAGACTAGGATAGATCCTATTATTAAGCCAGTTTGATCCCAAAGAAAGAGATTTTTTGAAGCTATAAATGAAACAGCAACATATCCTGAAGAATTACTTACAGTGGATGTGATAAAGCATTTGTCACTCAATTTACATAACAATAAAAATTCAATGATACATGGTCTTTTTTACACAATATTAAAACAATTCCTGGAAATTCTGAATTGGAAAAAGCTTTTGCAGATTTAGAAATAAGTTTAACTTATGGAGAAAAATGTGACTTATCTTGTGACAATTAAGTTTTTCACGGCGTATGGTAGACAGGAATTCTTCACGGGTCTTCTGCCGGATAAGATCTTTTAAACACGACGTTTCAGCAGTCACCTCCGCTGCCTTCATCTGGTGAGCTGTTATCGCGAAGTAGCTGCCGCGATGACAGCTCACCAGATGAAGGCAGCGGAGGTGTTTAAAAGATCTTATCCGGCAGAAGACGCGTGAAGAATTCCTGTCTGTGACTTATCTTGTTGTGAACTGTTTGAAGAACTTTAAAGGTTAAATGATTGTTCAAGGGGCTTGAATCAGCAGAACCAATAAAAGTTCCTCAGCTTATGAAACAAAATGGTTGGGAGGATATATTCCTGAATTTGTGGACAGTACTTCGAATTTTGCTAACCATATCTCTACCTGTAGCTAAAAGAGAACAAAGTTTCAATAATCTAAAACCAATGAAAAATTGTTTACGGTTAACTATGCCCCAAGATATTCTGTCAAATCTTGCAATTTTATCTATAGAAAATGATATTGCCCATGACTTGAATCATTCTGATTTCGTTAACAAATTTGCAAATGCAAAAGCTAGGAAGGTGGCAATCGTAGCCTAGTTATGATTTTATTTCCTCATTTGTTTGTTTTAAAATAATTGGTTAAAAACTAATTAAATTTGACATATACGTGATGTGGGAGTTGGGTGCACCGTAGTAATAAACCTTTCCCAACATGTAGTGTTCTTTTTACTGTTGTATCTCATTCATACCACTAATGTACTATACTAATCATCCTGAGCTCTAAGATATTATTAATATATGAAGACTATCTTCTGCACGTGGCTTGAAGACTATCTTCTGCACGTGGCTTTGCTTGAGTGGAATTCATAATATACGTATTCACATTCAAATCCCACTGGAACCACTTTTTTGATTGAGATAAAAGTAGAAAGACTATGTGTTATTCTAAAACTTATCTTTAACTGTCCAGCCCTCTCTGTGTAAAATAGTAAAAAATGTCGAAGCAAACAAACTTTTACATTTTTAATATTAGGATGTAAAAAAATGTACATTATCTTCAGTCTGTATGGACAGGTTAATCACGAATAAGCGATTTCACATTTGGCAGTGCAATACTAATACCTTGCATCACCTGAAAAAACTTGCTAGGGCCGCCCCTGGTCTTGCCTAATTCAATGACTATGTTCTGTGTGGTACAGGTATAACGGTCATTTAACTGACACTTCATAGCGTTAAGTCAGTTGTAGATTTTCAACTTCATAAAGTGGAAATTCACGTTCATCACTTCTTCTTGTGATGCATACCAAAACAATTTCTTGTTCCTAAAAGTAATTCCATTTGAAATCAGTTAATATGAACTTCTATTTCTTTGTTCAGTCATTTTCCCTCAGAATTATCATAGATAAGTTCATTGGATGAGGTGATGTGTTGGTGGCAGTTGGGTCAGTGACGTACGAGGGTTGTTTTTTAAGTAAGGGCCGTTTTTATTTTTTTAAAAAGATACAAATACTTTTGTAAAAAAACTTTTATTTTCTGATTCTACACACTTTTACCTATTTTTCTACATAGTTGCCTTGTATATTTAACCACTTGTCATACCGTACAACTAAGTTTTTAATTCCCTCTTCAAAGAATTCGGCCGCCTGCTCCGACAGCCAAGATTTCACGGCCGCTTTCACTTCATCGTCGTCATTGAAGCGCTACCCGCCAAGATGGTGTTTCAGGTACCGTAAAAGGTGAAAATCGCTAGGAGCAAGGTCGGGGCTGTATGGTGGATGGTCCAAAACTTCCCAGCCAAAAGAAACAATCAAATCCCGAGTCTTTTGAGAGGTGTGAGGCCTAGCGATATCGTGCAGGAGCAAAACTCCTTTTGTCAGCATGCCGCGCCTTTTGTTTTGAATTGCTCTGCGGAGCTTCTTTCGAGTTGCACAGTAGGCATCTGAGTTGATTGTCGTTCCTCGTGGCATAAAGTCCACTAGCAAAACACCGCGCCGGTCCCAGAACACAGTTGCCATAATCTTGCGCTTTGACAGCGTCTGTTTGGCTTTGACCTTGACGGGTGAGGTTGTGTGTCGCCATTCCATCGATTGTCGCTTGCTTTCGGGAGTGATATGGGATACCCATGTTTCATCTCCAGTGACAATTTGACTCAACATGTCATCCCCTTCTTCCTCGTAACGAATCAAAAAGTCCAATGAAGTGGCAAATCTCTTCCCTTTGTGGTCCTCTGTGAGGAGTGTGGGTACCCACCGAGAACACAGTTTCTTAAACTTTAGGTTTTCAGACACAATTTTGTACAAAACCAATCTTGAAACTTGTGGAAATTCCAAAGAAAGAGTGGAAATTGTGAATCTTCTGTCCTCACGAATCTTTGTTTCGACTGCAGCCACCAAATCATCAGTGATCACAGAGGGCCGGTCTGTGCATTCTTCGTCATGGACGTTTTGACGGCCATTTTTAAACTCTCTAACCTATTGACGCACTTTACCTTCACTCATTGCATTCAAGCCATAAACTTCTGCTAACTGACGATGAATTTCTGCAGCTGATAGGCTTCTCGCGGTCAAAAAACGTATCACTGACCGTATCTCACACGCAGCGGGCGATTCAATAATCGTAAACATTATAAAGTAGCACAGCGATGCGTACACGTCAGCTACAGAGCAGCAACTGGCATCAGTGTGAACGCGAAGGATGCCGGCAAGTGGCGCGGTGGATTGTTGCGGCGTCCGCGCGAACTACGGGACTATACGCGCGAACGGCCCTTACTTAAAAAACAACCCTCGTAGTTGAATACAGTTCAGATACCAGGAGTTGATTCCTCAAAGGCATTGTGGACATTTGGTATTACTGTATGTCATTATTACTGCAGAAAATGTCACTTTGTGACAGAGGTTTATACAGTTTCTCTCAAGATATACACTAGGCTGAATAGACCCCATTTATAGTGGTTTTGTCCTCTCCTCCAACCATGCTAACTAACTCTTATGAACAATTTACATTTTTGTTTCAATGGTATTGCAAAATAAAAACGACTTCTATGGAGACGTGTTAAAGAGAAGGTGCTGATTCACAATTGAATCTTAAGGAATAACTTTTTTTTTATGGAGAATTATATGTTTTATTTTATTTATTTTTATGAATGTAACTTGTATTATAATTGGCTATCATAATGGAATTGCAGTCAGCATTAAAATTTCAGTGAGGGCAGAGAAAGTAACAATCTCTTACCTCAGATGATATCAGTATATCACAGATTCAGTTTGTCTCCTATCCAAGGCACATCATATCTTGGTGACAAAGCATTTACACACCCAGAAATTCATTTAATGTTCCTGTGAATCTGCAAGTTCCTGCAACCATTTCTTTTAAAGTGATTGTTTATTTACCCATTTTTTTCTGAAATTTTCTAATAATGAAATTTTTTTTACCCAACATTAATCTTAAAATTTTGACACATATTGTTTTACATGAATTTTACTAAAAGTGCACTTTTTAGCATGTTTTTGATGTGAGACATATAAATATTGCTGAGAATAATAGTTTTAATGGAGTATTTCTGAAAGTAATATTTTGTATTTTCACTTTCCCCTGATTCTGAGTTAATTTGTGTGATTATATCATAAGGAACTGGATCAAAATAAGAACCTTTTACTGCATAATGAGATATGCTTCAAGTTTCTATTATTTTATTAAATCTATATAGATGAATATACGAGGGTGGTTTGAAAAGTTCTCGGAATCACCGCTAGATGTCAGTGCTAGAGCAACGAGGTTCCCGCGCAATAATCACACATCCTTTGTGAGTAAACACGTGGCGCGTCAGTGCTCTAGCTGCAGGAGTGTGGTAGTGACGACTCTTTGTTGTTGTTCCCGCGTAGTGATGTGTGACAATGGAAAAAACTGAGATTCGAGCAGTGATTAAATACTTTGTAAAGAAAGGTATTAAAGCAAAGGAAATTCATGCTGACTTTCAGAACACACTAGGGGACTCTGCTCCTTCATTTTCAACTGTTTCCAAGCGGACCAGCGAGTTTAAATTTGGTCGGGAGAGCTTGGATGATGATCCACGTAGTGGATGCCCAAAAAGTGCTACGACCCCAGAATTTATAGCAAAAGTGCATAAAATGGTCATGGAGGATCGTTGACTGAAAGTGCGCAAGATTGCTGAAGCTGTAGGGATGTCTTCTGAATGGATATATTATATTTTAACCGAAGAATTGGGTATGAAAAAATTATCCGCAAGATGGGTGCCGCGGCTCTTGACACTTGACGATAAACGCTCCAGATTGGAAATGTCCGAACAAAGTCTGGCCCATTTTCAGATCAACCAACAAGATTTTTTGTGCCGGTTTGTGACTACAGATGAAACTTGGGTCCACTACTATACCCCAGAGACAAAACAGCAGTCAAAGCAGTGGAAACATGCTGATTCACCATCACCAAAGAAAGCAAACGCAGTGCGTTCGGCCGGAAAGGTCATGGCCTCAGTTTTCTGGGATGCAAAAGGCATTCTGCTGCTAGATTATCTTTCTACTGGCCAAACAATCACGGGGCAATACTATGCAAACCTCTTAGACAAATTACAGGAAAACATACGCGAAACAAGGCCTGGTTTGGCAAGGAAAAACGTCATCTTTCATCAGGACAACGCTCCGCCGCACAAAAGTGTTATTGCCATGGCAAAACTTCATGAACTGAGGTACGAATTGTTGCCACATCCACCTTATTCACCTGATTTGGCACCATCAGACTTTCATCTATTCCCTAAGCTGAAAAATTTCCTCGGTGGACGGAGATTTTCTACAAGGGAAGAACTGACAGCCGAATTGGAGAGCTATTTTGCAGCCCTGGAGGAATCTCATTTTCGAGATGGGATCAAGGCATTGGAACATCGCTGGAACAAATGCATTAGTCTACAGAGACTCTATGTTGAAAAATAAAAGCAGTTACACCGAGGTAAGATACTTAATTCTAATACATTCCGAGAACTTTTCAAACCACCCTCGTAATTACTTACTAATGAATGAGAATAACTTTATGTTTATTTTGAATAACTTTCGATGTGTTCTCTATATCTATTGAATGATATATTTATATTTTACCACCTGGAAAACTTGATTGTGCTAATATAAATAAGTATTTATCTTTTACAGGAAACCAATCACTCTCACAGGGAATGTGATTACTGTGTTTTATAGTGGACAATGCTCACATAGAAGTTCAGATTTGTGTGTTCTCACAGACTGTGTGTAACAAAAAATCAAGAACTGTGGGAAACTCTCTTATTGTAAATTATATTTCTGTTTGTCAGGTTATTTTTTGTGTCTCTTCAGTATTATAGATATGAGCATATGCTGGCACACAGGCTAATTGATGAGGCAACCCCTGCATATCATAATTAAATCAGATAGCCAGGCAGAAAATTTTGAATGTAATTGGATATTCAACAGTTAAATGTAGCAGACTTTGAACAATCACTATATTTTTCACAAGGAAAAAACTGTGTTATAGAGTGGTTATTTTTCTGCTTATTTTTGCATTTTCGAAGTATACAAATGTTATACCACTTGCCTGTCACTTTTTAACTATTACAACTAGAAATATATGCTTAACACATTTTCAATATGAAAGTACTTAACAAGTTATGAAACATTTTTAGTAGCTTTTCACCTGATTATAATTTCTAAATGTTTTCAGTCACTACATTTTTATACGTATGAAATGGGTGTGGCAAATTTATTGTATCGCAGGTTCACTGTATTTAGAATGTTGTAATATTCTTTATGTGAATAGGATTTCTTGTAACATATTATCAGTATTTTTTCAGTTCCATATTTCTATTGGTTCTTGAGAACTGTGAGAATTTGTGTAATTATTATCTCCTTGCTCCAAGAATTTTCAGCTGTAAATAATTGCTGTTATTATATATACATTTGTACAAGTTAAAAATACTGTTAGATATCAACTTTTCTCTTGAGTTGAATGGCGGATCCAGATTTTCAGCTTACATGAATGAAAATTTTAGCATTGTTGTTACCCCGTAAGGGAACAAAGGACTGGGAAGGGAGGAGCCATTTCCATCTGCCTTCTGCAGAAACTGCAGTATTTAATTACTGTCACCCTTCATTTTCATTGAAAACTTCATAGCAAAAAAATAAAAATTGTTAAGGATTTAATGTGTACCATTTGTGAAGTATGCATTTAATCTCCTTTAATTGATTCCTGTTTTTTGTTCCTCCAACCAAAGATTTAAACTTATGTATGTAATGCAGTTCTTATACCACAGTTGGTTGTTGCAGCTGATTGTCAAACAAAGGCCATTAAAAGTAGTAGATTTGCCTAAGAATTATCTTTATTTTATTCATCAACAAACTGTTAATGTATAAGATATAATGGCCTTTAATTTTTCACTATCAGTAGGTATTTTAATGAGAACAATCCTTGTTACAATTACTCATGTTGAGTATTCAGTGTCTGTACCACTTTTCATTGCAATGAAAAGAAAATATAATGTTCTGCCTTGTAGAAAATATTCCCAACAGCAGCCTTGATAACTGTGATAAAATCTCTGTAGTAATTTTGGCCTGCAATGTTAAAATGCCATTTGTGGATTAATATAAATGACATATGTTGAACTACAAAAAATATTTTTAAAACTTCAAGGACGTTATTTAGTGAACCCTGGAATGTTAAATAAATAAATAGGCTGTTTTATTTGTGGACATGTGATGTGTAAAACCATATATGTACCGTTCTAGTAACATTAAAGTTTGCAAAAAACATTTTAAAAAAATATTTTTATTGGTATTGTTATTTGATATTCACCAGTCCTCAGAAATATGGAACTTAATTTGCTTTAAGTACTTACATATAAGTGAGGACCTTTGTGTACTTGTCATTAATACTTACTGATGTTAGTATGTTAAATTTGTGCTTAACATCATTTTATAATATTTTAGAAAAGCTCAAATTGTTTTTGGTCCTATTAGTTTTTGGTTAAAACATTTAATACTTCACTGCCTTATGCTTTGTCTCAATGATTCAGTTGTTGCAAGTTCCAAAAATCTATGTCTGTATTTATAAAAATTTCCAAGACATCGGTTTTATGTTATCTGTAAATAATTATTACTGTTGGTTAGATCACATGATAAAAAAAAATCTTATTTTGGTCAAATTTTATCCTATTGATTAGTCTTTTATTTATTTTAATTTAAAAAAAAGAGTAGGCAGTGTGTGTCTTCAATATGATTGATGAGTGAGTTCAGTGATATAAGTAAATAAAATTTGAGTAATGATACTGTAGCAATGTTGGTAAAAATTGGAGTAAATGGGAAATAAAGTAAGTGGCAGATAGTTGAACAACAGTTTTGGAGATTGTGGATCCATTGTACACTAGTCATTTAAACTAATATTTGCATCAAGGCACTGATAAAAGGTCCATTAGAAGTTTTAGAGAACTTTTTATTGATGATAGATACATGAAACAAACTATACAGAGAACACACATTTGGTTAATATTTACTTACAGTTAAGTCTTACTATGCAGTTTCTGATAATTTTTCACTTTGTATACTCAAAATATGCAATCTAAATTGATTTGCTTCATTCTCTATCGATAGGAAACAGGTATTTAGGTTCCAATTCTGCAATTAGAACTATTTAAAATGACTTTTGAGAAGTTAAACGTCAGTATTGTGTCTGTATACATTAAATTAGGGTTTCCTAACCTGGGTAGCTTGAAGACATGTCATGGTAAGGGGGAAGGGGGTGCATCATAGCTTTGCCATCTGTATTGATGATACCTTGGCTCTAAGTGCATCGTTTCCTTCACTGCCTCTTAGAGTTGAAAACCTTTATACGAGGGTGAGTCAAATGAAAACCTTAAATTTGTAGTAAAAAATTGAAATTTCGCGCCGTTATCCTGTAACTTGGTAAGTGTGCTACAAGCAGCGTGCAGAATGGCGTGTAGGTGGCAGCATAGTGCAGATGCACAAATACTGTCACAGTATCAGTATAAAGATGGCTGCCCCACTTGAGACTTGCACCAGGGAAGAACAGTGTTCTGTTATTCGGTTTTTGAGTAGTGAAGGTGTGAAACCTATTGAAATTCATCGAAGAATGTAGGTTCAGTACGGTGATGCATGTTTGTCACAGCAGCAAGTCTACGAATGGAGTAGGAAGTTCGCAAATGGTGTGACTTCAGTGGAACATGCTCCTCATCCAGGTCAGGCACAACAAGTTGTGACTCCACAGAACATTGCAGCAATTGAAGCCATAGTGATGGAAAACTTCAGAGTGACACTGAATGACATTGCAGCATGTTTAAAGATTAGTCATGGTTCAGCACACCACATTGTGCATGATGTGCTCCAGTTTCATAAAGTGTCTGCAAGATGGGTGCCACGGCAGCTGACTCCTGAAATGTGAGAACGACATGTTGATGCTTGTGAAGAACTTCTTCGGCGCTTTGAATGAGAAGGTGATGGCTTCCTTGCAAGAATCATTACTGGGGATGAAACCTGAGTTCACTTCCACCAACCGGAAATGAAGAGAGCGAACAAGAATGGCACCATTTCTCATCACCAAAACCAAAGAAGTTTCGACCAGAACCATCAGCAGGGAAGGTTATGCTGACTCTCTTTTGGAACGAAAAAGGCGTCATTTTGGAGCATTATATGCCTAGAGGAACCCCTGTCACCAATGCATCATGCACATATCTCCTAAAAAAATCATCTCCGGCCTGCAATCAAATAAAAGTGACATGGATTGCTGTCATCAGGTGTCCTTTTGCAACATGACAATGCAAGGCCCCACACTGCCCGTACAACAGTTGCAACAATCACAGACATGCATTTTGAGTGTCTTCCTCATCCACCATACTCACCAGACCTTGCCCCAACTGATTTCCATATGTTTGGATCACTCAAAGAAGCAATGGGAGGAACGAAGTTCTGTTCTGATGAAGAGGTATACCACGCGGTGCATGAGTGGTTGCGCGGACTACCAAAAGAATTATTTTCTAAGGGAATTTATGCCCTTTGTAAGCTCTGGAGGACTTGCATTGAGCGTGGGGGAGATTATGTTGAAAAGTGCTACAGCTTTGTACCACTTCTGCACAGTAAATAATATGTAAAAAAATATTTAAGGTTTTGATTTGACTCACCCTCATACTAACATCACATTATTGTACATAGTGAGTTTCCCATGAGATGTCATTGTTAATACTGATAAGAAGGCATTTGCCTTATTAATAACAAAATTGTGGTGGAGGAGGAAGGGAATTTTTCTTTTGTTGAAATGTGTGACATGGTATGAAAAACTTTAGTAACCCCTACATTACACATTGTACAGCCTCACGAGTTATTTTGGTTCATTAATTGTCAGTTTTGGGTCAGTGAAAAATTGTCCTGTGGAATAGTCTGTAAAATGTAGTGCCGTGCTGTGTCTGGTTCACACGTCATTCAAATCATTGTGGTCTCGAGATAATATTGTGGAATCATTAATGCTATTGACAGGTTGGCTTCCATCTTTGTCTAAAGATACAACAAGTCCCATGAACAAATTAACTTAAAGGTCATTAATACAAACTTTAGACATTTAATTTTGTGACTGGTTATATGCAGAATGGTGTGGTTGGAGACTATATGCTGTACATACAGTTCTTGTCTAAATAATTAAGAAAGTCATTTGGTGAAGGTAAACAGAATCTTTTTTTATTATTGTTTTTATTTTTTTTTAAACATAAGAGGCCACCATCCTTAATGTTAAAATTTAGACAATTAATATGCTTGCTGAATACTGAAATTTTAAGTCCACAAATTCTGACAGAGACTCCTATTTAATATTGTCTTTTCTTTTCAGAAATATTCGCTCAGTAACACCACCATTACAGTTTACTTCACATAAACTGAACATCAATACATTTAATGACTACAGGTTTATCTTTGGGGAAAAACCCCACTGTTGCACAACAGATAAGCACTTATTCATAACTTTTCTGAAGATTATAAATCTGAAAAAATGATTACAAATTAACTGAAAGCTTATCAGTCCAAAAGTTAAAACGAAGTTTCAGAGTTTATGTTCACTGTTCCATTTTCAAAACTAATCACAAATTACCTCATGATACTTGTGGGAGCAAAATTATCCATCACATGACCTAATCTGACAACAGCAGTAACATTTCACTAGGCTGACTGCCAAAAATCTATTGCTATGAGTACTAATCAGAAACTGCTAATTACACTTGGGCCAAGCACTTTTATAGAAGCCTTCGTTCATGTTTGTTTGTGCAATCATCTTTTTTCTAACAAATTTATGTCTCACTTCACTAGCTAATAACTACCAAATTTTAATTAGTAATATGATGAAGCCATTCTTACACATGAATGTGTTAAGTGCTTGACATACTATAAATGATGCAAGTAATAGTTGACAGTTGAAGTTCACAAGATGGAAAAATTACACTGCAGTAAGGTACATGTGTATTGAATACAGAATAGAAAACATGGCAGGGTAAGTAACACTTTAACAAATATTTGTATGGCATATTGTGAACTAGACTATTTAAAAACACACACACCGGTGAATACCAAACAAGATCCTTTGTCATATGAGTAGCTGATTTCGTTCTGCAGAAATTTCCACAATAAACAATACTGTTTCTGAAAATTGAACACTAAGAAGGAGACATATGACAACAATGAAATTTATTCTCCAAATTAGGAATATGACAATACTCAAATGATTAGAATTACAGAACTTAACATGCATGTGTACAGTGAGGATTCAGCATAGTATTAAGCTTTCATATGCTGCAATCAGAGTATCTAGGTGTCTTGGCTTGGAATCAAAGAGATTCTGAATATGCCGCTGTGGAACACTCTGTCATGCAGTTTGCAGAAGTGTCCATGAAGCATCGATAGTGCTTGCAGGGAGACCAGAATAAACAAGTTGCTGATGAACTGTATCCCAGACATGTTTTATCGATGACTGTAAGCTGTAACTGCGTGACAAAATTTTTTTCTTAGAACCACAAGTTAGAGTGGATAGAATATTAGTGCATTTCATTTTTATAGTCATTTTTTATGTTTATTCAAGTTAGAAAGAAGTTTTAAAGTTTTTAAGATAGTATTTTCAATTTCAACATTCTTCAGCATTCGCCTGGAGTGGGATTGCGAACGTTCATATCTAAAGTATTAAAGTTACGATATTTATTATAATAACTAAAGTTAACGTTTATTTAAAGATCTCGCGATTGGAAAAATTTCAGAAAAATGGAATTATTTTATTTGTCAAAGTCAGATTGGCCAATTTTAGGACTTCAGATGTGCGATTTGATATCTGACGAGCTTCCCATCAGCCACCCTTGTGAGAGGAAAAAGATTTGTTACCACGCTTCGCGTGAGAACAGTTGCTAGCAATATTCGAGAAGCAGGAAGTGCTATGTGAATATAGAACCTTGTCTGCAGTTGTTCGGCCCAGTCTGCCAGGAACCGCGAACGCTATAACATGTAGCTCAGTAGGCCGGAAAGTTTTATATCAAACCCATCAGTGATAGTTTTATTTTGGAATAATGCCGCTTGTTTTATTCAAGTTAACCATAATGTCGTGTTAAAATAGTATTTCGCAATAGGGAGCCTCGGGATTGTTTGATTTTACTAAACTGTGGAACAATGGGAGCGTGTGGTTTTCTTTCATTTGTGTGATTTTCTTTCATTTAATTATTCCAACTAACAGTTTGAACTACTGGGGTGTGGTCTGACTTGACCGGTTAATCGAACTTGTAAAACATTACTTTGGAAAAGTCGTCTGATTGCCTGTACAGGATTTGGCTTTGTGAAATTGGAAGAATATAAATATTTAAATGGCAATGAACTATTTATTGAACTTTACCTTTCCATAGTTTTCGGGTTAAAATCTTTGTGGCGACGGTATAATTCTATCTAAGCCAAAACTGTTACATCCAAGGCTACACACGGTCAGAGTTAAGACAACATGTTTATGCTCCACCCCAAGCAGAAGCTTTTCATCTTACATGACATGTTAGGTGAACATGCAGATCTGGGAAGCCGTGGTACCTGTCTTTTTTTTGTAAGAAGGCATGCACATTCCTTGTCACATGTAGACTGGTGTTGTCGTGCTTAAATATGACACGTTGAGCTGCCTGTATGAGGGGCTGTATCTTGGCCCTAAAACCTGCCTGATGTAGTGGTTGCTGTTCAGATTGGCTTCAAAGGACAGGAGGCAAGATTGTATATTGCAAACCAAATAGCCCCGAAGCCAGTCAAAGATGACGGGTTTAATGAAGTGTTATGGTAATTTATTTCTGTGCAGTTGCTTATCTAAATAGAATTGTTATAAAATAAAGTTCATAGTAATCTAATGTCCCTTGCACTGTAGCATAAAGCTTCAGTTGTCAACTTGGTCCAGGTTGAATTTCAGCCTAATCACAATCTCCGCTAATATTGCTGCTAGAAAAGCAAAGCTGCACTCACACGTGGATTAAGACATTCTCTGCATAGCATGTCAGTGTCCTCATGCATTGTGATATAAACTTGATCCCAAATCTTCACAGCCTAAGGATGTTAAAAATAAATCTTAACTACTTAAGCTATGCCACATAATATTTAATTGTGGTTTAGGCCACATATATCGCTATCAATTTGGAATTTCTTCCATTCAACACATGTAAAACAAAAAAACTGATAATTAATATACTAATTTAAATAAAATCACACTTTACTTTCAGTGTTCTGACAATTCATTTGTTAACAATTTCTCAAATAAATAGAATTGTTATAAAATAAAACTCAATGCAATTCCTCATACTTTGCACTGTAGCAAAAGGTTTCTGTTTCCATCCGGGTCCAGGTTGCATTTCAGCATAACCTCATACTATGCTAAACTTTCCACCAGAAGAACAATACTTCAATCTCACACATATTAATACATGTACTGAATCACATTTTATTGGTAATAATGCTTTGCGATATCAATTTGATCAAAAATCTTCAAGGGTTTTTACACCTTTCTTTTTGGTTATCTGTGATTCAGACCGATATTACAATGTTTGGATGGCTGACACTGTTACATTTTCCTGAAATAATAGCCTAATATTTCTCAGTGAAAGCAAAGGAAACTAAAACAAATCTTTTAGACTTACATTATGCCACATAACATTCGTTTTAATCATAGTGTAGGCTGCACAGATCGCCATCAGTATACAACTGTTTCCATTCAAACAATTTAATAATTTCAATAATAGGACACAATTTCATTTTTTTTAAATAAATAAAAATAAATTATTCATGCCCTTTGCTGTAATGTCAAATGCCAGTTGTAACTCTGACCCATGCTAAGTAACTATCTAATCAAAACTTTTGCTACCATTGTGAGCCGTGCTCGGCTCTTGTTGTATCTTTGCCTTCTCTTCTCTTCTGCTCGCGATTGTTTCCTCTTTTGTGTTCCCCCGCTAGAGAGCGCTGGGGCTCCTGGCGATAGCGGGTATATATGTGGGGACACGGAACCGAGCGGGCAGTTAGTCTTGGTCAGTCTGCCAGCCAGTCAGTCAGTCGGAAGCAGAGTGCTTCCCTGTGTCGCCATGAGGCTGGAGGCCCGGTGGGGCGGCGGGGTCCGGGTTGGACCGGGCGGCCAGGGAGGCAGTCAGTCGGTTGGTCCTGAGTGGCCGTGCAGTTGGAGGCACGCGATCGGCATTCCGCTAATGTTTCCTGGAGTTGCGGGACTAAGGAGGAAGCAGTCAGTGAGGCAGTCAACAGACGATTGGTTATGCCTGGTATTTCTCGCAGTGGCCGTGACTCAGCTTGATGGTTTGACCGGCCCGCCCGTGGATTATACTTCTGGTGAATTGGTGGGTCCCTCGCGACCGTGCTTCGACCACCTGCAGAGAGGGAATTTCTCCGATACACTCTTCACCGAGAGTGCTGTGCCGAAGCTTCAGGAACACCGTGGTGATCGACCCGGGTGGTACTTTTCGAGCTGAAACCTGCCTTCTCGCCCTAGGGGGGTATTGGAGGTAGTGGCCATCAACTGCAACCACAAGTGTCGCCTTCCGCCTCGTCGTTAGTGGTCTGCCTCAGCCATAAATTGTGTTTGGTCCTACTGGCAGAGTGTTAGATGCTGGTAGATGAGAACGAGCCGGTCTTGTTATTTCTGTTATTGATCTATGTGGAATTGTCGGTGATTACAGGATTATTCATACGTTAATCTACAAGATCGAGGCCGGTGTTATTTGACATTATATTAGTCATTTTCTCTGTCAATTACTACTACCAGTGTGTCGCTTTCTACCTCGTCGTTAGCGGTCTGGCTCAAATATAAAATTGTATTTGGCTTGTAGATTATTAAGAGCCAGTCAGGTTATTTTCTATAATTTGGTATAAGTAGGATTGTTTGTAATTATAAGGGTTATTCAAGGTATAAGTTGCAAGACCAAGGTATGGTCCATAATATTATATCATTTTGTGATAACAAGATTATTCATATCTTCGTTTGCAAGACCAGGATTGGTGGTATTTGATATTATAGTTGTAACATTTTCTGTAAGTTTCAGCATTATCATTAATAATTGTAATAAACCAATGTTTAAACAAGGCTTGAACTGCTAACCATGTTCCCACACACTTCCCACTGTATCCTTGTGGATAATTACTGTCTGTTAGTAGTAGTAGCACTGCCTCACATTGATGCTCAAAAATTAAAGCTTTTATCTTACATATCTATAGACAAAGTATTTTTGAAATTCTTTTATTTACCAAATGAATATTACGTAAATATAAGCATCTAATGATTGATATGTCAATTTAAACGCAATACATGCTTTTATGCAGTGTTCTGTCAGTTTATTTATTTGTAGATGCTTAGAAATGTTATTAAATAATGTGAATAACCAAGAACAATGGCATAAAGTGTGATGCCGTAGTGCGACATCATAGAGTGATGTCATGGTGTGACAGATGACGTCATAGATGACCAGTAGTTGCTTATTATAGGCACTGCTGGGCAGATAACTGTTAATCTGTTAATCATTAATTGCAAACATTTAACTTCTAAGTTAACCTCAAAGATCATTAATGTTCTTCTTAACTTCTGTTAAATTGAACTTCCATTAACTTTAGTCCATTACAAGTTATTTTGTTTGTTTGAATTGCGTGCCACGGTAAGTTTTCCCTGATAAGTGTAAGTCGAACAGCAAACAAATCAGGTTCTAGTCCGAGTGTGTTGCATACATAATGTTATGCTAGGCTTGGCGAGGGTGTGAGCAGTTGTTGAGGGTTTGTATTTTACATCTGAAAATCAGCGCTCACTACACGTTTCAAATTCGATCAGTGATTTTGATATTTTTATAACTTTTTTTGCTAGGAGGAATATAGCATGACTTTTTAGTTGTGTTGGTTTGGAGTTTGTTAGTGAATAAATTTATATTCATCACATGATTAACTCAAGGAAACTGAAGATCTAGAAACTGTTTGTGAAATCAGAAACGCTAACACTAGCAACGAGGAGATTAAAAATCCTTGGCCATATTTATGCAATTATATTGCATTTAAATAAAGATTGGGAGAACAATTGTTTTATGAATTTAGACTGTGTTTGCCTAAACTTTCTGCAATCAAGACTCATGTTTCTAGCTTTAATAATCATAAACAACACATAGATCCAAATATTTACAGTTAGAAGAAAAAATAGAAATAGGGTCAACTAGTGGGATCAGGAAAAACAATTCAAAGCCTACAAGTGCTGTGGATTCTGGTGTAAACAACAGCAAAAGTATTGTATTTATCTCGATCTGCTAATGAAAGATTACATCAACAAAGCATTGGTAAATCTTTTGGCATTGTAGTCACAGACAGCAGCGTATCTCAAGCTGGTGTGGACCAATGCATTGTAAACTTTTTCGTTGCCAACATGATTTCGCTACATGTTGTAGCATCCAATACGCTTGAGAAGCTGATCAAAATGTTAAATCCCGGTAAGAACTCAATTTTGAGAGGGATATTGGGTAGACGTGTTTTTATGGTTAACTTTTAATGGATAACTGTAACTTGCGTTAAATTTGCAAAAATGTAACAGTTTAACGATTATCAAAGTTAACTTTTTAATTAGCGATTAACGAAATGAAGTTAAATTTTTGATTAACTGTGCCCAGCTATGATTATAGATAGGCAGATGAAGCTGTTCTGTCACTTACAACCATGAAGGCAAGATGGTGGTCATTTCGTGCTGCCTGCTCATTGCTCTGTATGACCCTCTTCTATCCACTGGTTCCATGCGTTACTAACATAGCAGCATTCCCTGTAACAACCTCAGTATCACGGTACGACAAACGCATTTCCTGAAGATCAATAATTCTGCCATGTTCGTACTCAACTCACATGCTGATATTGCACTGTTTGATTTCGATAGGGCATACTGACACTTTATTGCACCTTTCCACTTTGTTTAACAGCTCTGCCTCGACTGAGCATGGCATAGTACTGGATTGTTTGGTCCAGGGTCGGAGTTAGGGGGTGTTAGCGGGTCAAAAGTACCCGGGCTGCCGGCTGATGGCCAGAAATTCCTAGGGCCAGTCCTGGTCTGGTCACACAAAAGAGGTGTGATTCCAGATCTATGTGTGCACACAATCTCTCTGCAATATTAATTACTTATTATGGTTCCACTGTTCTACACATCTGAATTTGGAGTGATTCAGACCATTCCTTCTGAGCATTGCAATTTTCACAAACAGTAATGTGTACACTGATCAGCCAGAACATTATGACCACCTACCTACTATCGATGTAAACCCGTCCAGGTGATAGCAATATCACCTCATGAGGAATGACTGCTAGTCAGACATGGTGAATGTAGTATCAGTGAGTGTGCTATCTGTGTTTAGAATGGGGAAGGTGTGCAATCTACCTGAGTTTGACCGAGGGCAGATTGTGACAATATGGAGGCTCAGCACAAGCATTTCAGAAACTGCATGACTAGTCAGGTGTTTGAGGAGTGCTATGGTGAGTGTCTTCAACAAGTGGTGAAACCAAGGTGAAATCATGTCCAAACGTCAAGGGGTTGGGCGGCCACCCTTTATTACAGATTTTGGATGTCATAGGCTGAGCAGGCTGGTAAAACAGGACAGGAGTGAACTGTGGCAAAAATTATCATCAAACTTTAATGCTGGGTGGAGTACAAGAGTGTCTGAACACACAGAGCACCTAACACTCCTAACGATGGGCCTCCACAGCCGATGACCCATGCATTTGTGAATATTAACACCATGACATCTGTAACTGGACTGAAATGGGCACATGACCACTGACTGTCGTCAATGGATGCTGACGCAGTGGCAGAGTGTTGCATGGTCTGATGAATCCCGATACCTTCTGGGTTTCAAAAAATGTATGAAAATCATCTAGATTTACGATCATTCTGCTGTAGTCAATGCTAACAAGTTTGAATAACTCATCTATCTCTGCGGTTCACCCTACATTTCTCAGGAAAAATCTCATCCTTCAGCATTCCATTTTTAACTAATACACTATTTCAATATATATTTTTGGTTCTATTTCCTGGCTCATCTTACTTCTACAGTTCACTTACAACATTCTGATAACTGGCTTTGGTATATTTTAATCATTGCCCTTTACCTTCTTTATTATAACTCTTTTTTTATGATTTCATCAACTTAATTTACTTTCTACCTGCCATGCTTTTGTTATCATAACACCATTGACCATGTACTTACATCCCCTTATCAGCAGTCTTTTACCTAAAACAGACCTCACCCCATCATCTGGAACTGCAAGCAATCTGGTGGCTCAGTGGTTCAGATGTCTGACTGGGGATCAAAACATCCCCGGTTCAAATCCCTGTTTCAGCAGGGCTTTTCATAGGTCCTTAAACTGACATTCATCTCTGGTGCAGCTTGCTGTGTAATGTGAAGTATGCCGAATGCTTCTGTGGTTTGGATTCCTCATTAAACTCTAGGTCCCTTGTACCAGGTAGGTCTATTGGGTGAGGTTGAGGCCAATAGAAACCCTGTCATCAGGTCATTATGACTACGTGAAATTATTATTATTATTATTATCTGGAACTGAGCTGCCTCACAGAATTAGCTGACAACTTATAAAGTACCCATTTCTATTTAGGTGTAGGTCATGCACATCAGGAGATATATATCTGGGAGAACGTTCAGGGTGAGAGTTGGCAATGATCTGTCAGCTTGCTGCCCCATAAATGCCTGAGTGCCACAAGGTCCAGTAGTGTATAATTTATATACCGCAGATAAACCAGCTCCAGCCACAGTACATACTGCACTATATGCAGACGACACTGCATTCTTCACCGCGCATAGAAGTAAAGCCGCTGCAATCAGAAGATTACAAGAAGTCCTCCAGCAGACTGTAGCCTGGGGCAGACGTTAGAGAATAACCTTAAACTTGACAAAGACTCAAGCTATTATGCTGACCAGGCGCCTGGGGAAGTTTGACTTACAGCAAAACCGTATCCATAACTTGCACCTAAATAGTGAAGACATCGAGTGTTCGACCACAGCTAAATACCTCGGCGTGATTCTGGACACTCGTCTAACCTGGAAACATCACACTGAGGAGATATGATGAAAATTTGCAGCTAGGCTACAAGAGTTATACCCAATAGTCAACAGGGATAGCTCATTGTCAGCCAGCACCGGCGTCAGTGTTTACTATAGCCTAATGCGTCTGGTGATTGAATATGCATACCCTGTATGAGTGTACGCATCCAAGGTCCAACTGAACCATCTGCAAATGATGCAGAACAGATCACTTCAGCGAGCATTACATGTGCCGAACTGATTTCCGACAGCAGACCTTCATGAAGTAGCAGGTGTCCCACTGCTCCAAGAAAGAATTCTGAAAATAACTAAATCTTTCTATAAGGCATCTTGAAAGTCAACTAACCCACTGATCGCCAACCTCAGCCAGTATTATACTAATTCTGACAAACACAAAAGACCATTGTCAATCCTAACTAATAACTGAAACAAACAAAGAGCAACCAAAAGACAAATCACCAGTAAAGAGACTAAATCTGTAAGATTGAAGGAAATGTCTAATGACAAAACCTTCACCACAACTGCTTGCAGATGGAAAGCAGAAGTTGCTCACTGGCACGTGCTGACCTCACTTCACTAGAAGATGGCTACAACGATTGAGAGTGCCGAAATATTGTGTAATTATAACTCTCCTATAATCTGGCTAGTCACCCAAGAACAATATTTATATAATATAAAATTTACTTGTTGAAAGGAGGAATTCTTAAAAGGTAGGAAGAAAAGTTCCTGACTAATGTAATATATATATATATATAAGGGCCCACACCACAGTTGTTGCCTAGGGACTTACAGATCCTAAATGTGGTCCTGTCATTACTGATGTCAGAGGTGAGACATATAACAAGGGGGAAGATGTGTAGCCATCCAGACCTGCTACATGAATGAGCCAAAGATGAATCAAGAAGAAAGGGTAGGGATTGAAACAGTTGTGGTGGGACAAAGTTAACCAATAATTATTGTGGTAAAGTATATTTCTGTGACTACTGGTTGAGGTAAAATAAATAAATTTTCCAAAAATTTAATTTTGATTTGTTAAAAACTGGTGTGTGCATCTGTGTGTACAAGTGCATGCAGTGAAACTTCTACATATTTTCATTGTGTGTTTTTTAATGTTTTTGATGCTTCATTCCCACTCAAATGGATGAAAAATACTATCATTATTGCCTTTGTGCAGTAAATGGGACATTTTCCTAAGTTATTATAATAAAGAAATATAAATAAACAGAAAGGGGCCATGTAGCTCAGGCAGTAGAGTGTCTGACTGCAGCCCGGACGACCGGGGTTCAATCCCTGATGAAGCCAAGGATTTTTCTTCAAAGCTGAATGTCCGGAACTGTTCCTTGGGCCCACTGAGCCTGCTGTCCAATGTGTATCATGGAGGAAACTCCACAGATAGGTAAAGAATGGCCGGAGTGTCGCGCTGACCCCGTCACATCCATTCTAGTGTCAATGGTGTAATGGCGGAGCGCTACCTCCGTGAATCCTGTGGGAAGTGGCAAGAGCCGTAGGAACCCTATGACCTTTACCCTAAATAAATAAATAGAAAGCCACTAATAAACAAAAGAACATCTAAAAATACTAGTGCATGTACCAGTGTATAGTAATGGTGACTCCTCCAGATGTAAATATACTGTGTGATGTCATCATGTGATTTAAGCAATTTAAGCTTCAACATTTTCTATGCAATATACGTATACTCAAGAAGCACATATATTCACACCTATACATACATACAAAAAAAAAGAAGTAACGTATAGTGTTAACTAACTCAAAATGGTTTAAAGAATACTCACTGTTTAAAATGAGCTTATGTGACAATGAGCACTATTGTAGCCGCTTGCATTAAAATATCTTTAAGTGCACATGCACAGAATGTTGCAGCAGATGCATGCACAATTAATGTGTAACACTCGCAAATATTGCTGTGCGGTGCCCAAAGGAGTTTAATTTCAAGATATATGTAAATTGATTTTACATATGTAATAATGTTACAGGTTTACTAGTGAAGTCTCATTGTACATTGAGGCCAGGGGTAAGTCTGCTGTCTAGGACATGTTGGTAGGCCAGTTCCCATTTACAGAGTTCTGTAAAGGCAGTGATATATGAAAAAACTCTGATAGCTCTAACTGTAAAAGAGTTGTTGAGATTTTTAGAGTATGTGAGCTGTCTTGGATAGCCACATGGTTTGGGTTGGTGGTATAAACTGTTTGGCTTTAACCATTAATCCTGATGGCAGTTGTTTTGGTGGTGAGGTTCATGTAAGAAGCAGTCCAATAATAGGAAAATATCCCCCTGTGATAGGAATAGAATAAGCAGTGGCATGTCTTGGAATTTTCCAAGACAGGGTAAAAACTATGATATTATCACCCCTTCGAACATTATTTTGCTGCACCAATTGTCACAAACCTGAGTGTTGCCTCCCTGATTATTGCCCATTATTGCTATCTGGGGTAACAGTGATGCAATTTTGCAAAAAAAGTTCACCGTGACATAACTTTTCCATTTACCAACCTTGAAACATAATTTTGTGGCCCTGCCTCCTCTGGTTTCCCTCCCCTCCGTCTTCTGGCACTGGGAATAGGTAGTGGTGGCTGCATGTTTTTCAGTGAGATCTGTTGCATCTTCCGTTGTTTCCCCAAAACAGTGTACAAAAACAAATCTCTTATATCATCAGTTTGGCCGTCATTCTATAATTTCCATCCTGCACTATACAAAACCTTCCAGTGCCAAAATTTTTAATCCATTTCTCTCTGGTGTTGAGTCATATACTTCATTGTGGGTATGATTTCTTATGCTTTTCTCTTAAAAGTAAATCTTCATCTCCAAAATCCTCCACACAGCCCCATGTCATTCAGCAGACCACTCAATCATGAAAACAGCAACTTATCAGGATGAACTGCCATGTGCAAATAAAACATTAACATATACCATTCAGAAGCTGTATGGGCCAATGCACACAATTCCAACTGCTTCATGGTTGGAAAGTGTCCTGGAAACTGCAATCCCTGCTGAAATTTTCAAATGGGAAATAGCTTACCAACATGAAGAAAAAAAAAAAAAATTCAAGAAGAATAAAAGTAGGTGTAGGGAAATTGTCATCTGGCCATGTGGCCCATCACAGTTAAATTAAATCCTTAACACCTCCATGTCCTCAAACTCCTACCAGAGGTAAACACATAGCTAGTTTTGTAATAGGTTTTTCATTTATTATATTTTTTGATCAACTATTTATTTATTTATTATTAATTGTTTATTATTATCACAATTTCAAATGATACTCTATTTCCATAGTTATTATTTTGCCTCTCTCCGACTGCCTCCACAAAGTTTATTTTGGGCAATTTGTGCAATAACTGTTGGCATGTATGCATCCATCATGTTTATAGGCAGGGGAGGATCCAGGGGGGGGGGCTATGGGGCTCAAGCCCCCCCCCCCTGAAAGGTCCTAGGACCACTGTAAAGACTACCCCTTGCCCAACTCAAGCCCCCAAAACCTAAATCCATTGAGGGCAAGCCCTCCCCAAACCAAAATCCACTCAAGCCAAGTCCCCCCCCCCCCCCCCAAACCGAAGATGCTCAATCCCTTCCAAACCAAAATCCTGGATCTGCCCCTTTTTATAGGTATTTCATCAGCCCTTACATGTATAAGGGTTCTCCAAAATTATTGCTTTTTGTGTTTGTGTTTATATTTTTTATGTATTTCGGAACTTTTGCCTACAAGTTTGGTGGTGATAGATTTATTTTCCCTATTCTTTTATTTAAAACTTCAGTGAAGATAATGCCTGTAGGTAAATATGTTTTATTTTGTAGCTTCTCTGTACTGAGAAAATAACAAGAAACTCCAAGTTATTATTTCAGTGGTGTTTCCAGTGAGTTGATTTTCTTTTTGGAAGAATGTTAGCTAGTTTTTACAAAAGAATTTTTTATATTTAATAAAAAGAAAAAGAATTGAGATGTATAAATATAATTTTATGGTTTAGACATGTATACTTCAACAACCACAAAGTGAATAAGAGCCCTCTCTATTCTCTGTAAGATAAATCACTTTATTGTGTTCAGAACAATAACATACATAGCCATATAAAAATATGTTGTTTTATTTTCCTTCTTAATATTTAAATGAGAATTTCCATTTTATTATAAACTAAATGAAACTACAATATTACAAAAAATAAAAAATTAACAGATATTATAGGCATTCATTTACAGTTTCTGTGTTTGTGCACTAATTACCATTCAGCTAAGGTTCTCAGAAAATGACAAGTAAGCTGCCAAAGTAAATTATACTTCAACATGATCAAATATTGTATGCAACCAATAGATTATCTTTGTAAGGTTGACTGATTATTCTGTTGAAACTGGAATTATACACATTTCACCATCCATTTTGTTTGCTTCTCTGTAACTTAATTATTCAGGTATCCATACATGAATTATACTGATGACAGAGAAAGAAATCCCCACTCTTGATTTTAAATGGCACTGTGACAGAGAATCACAAATTATTTCCAGACACATTACTATTTATTTTTCTGAGCATGCTTAAACTTGGTTACTTCATCATCCTTTTATCTAACTTTATCTTTGGTAACATAATGTATCATATCAATCTGATTTTATTCATGTTCAGGTTATTAGTGTTGTCAGGTCTGTACTCTCACAGACAATATACTTTGGAAGTAGGGAGGAATGTGTGCCTTGCCATTTATAAGTGTACCATGCTAATTTAGGTATGTGAAATTTATGGAAAGTGTGTTCTTGTTATGGTGGGAATAGGAAGCTGTCCCAACATAAGGCCTACAAATGTGGTTGGATTTGTACTCATGGTGGACTGTTTCACATGTCCTGTTTACAGCTGAATATGCTCAGTCAAACAGCCAGGTTATGTGCATTCATTTCTTCTGCTGCTGAAGAATTACTCCTATTAGTCATGAATAAGTGCAAATTTTGTGTTCACAGCAGATATGCTGTTAAGTATTATAAATGAACATTTCTTTCTCTGTCAATGACATGTTCTTTACTGTATTCCAATATGCATATTATATTTTTGATAGTATAAGACCTTTTGAAACCTGAATTTGTTTAAAGTACAGAATCACCTCAGGCACTTGAGGCTCAGATCATAATACATTTAAGTCTACCTCATTTCTCTTGTATGATTAAGGAATTTCATCAAAAACTTATCTGATGAGATAACCTTTCCTTGTTCCAATTCAAAATAATCATTTATATTCAGAATGGTGGTATGTATCAAATATATAACTCTTATAATCTGGTCATTCATTATAATAAAGAACTTATTCATGATTAGTTTGATGAATTTTAAAGTAAATAGCACAATTAGGTACTGAATTTAACAAAATTTTGTGACTAATATGTTCTCAGTGTAATGAAAATTTAATTTAGATAAGTGAAGTTTAAATATTTTACACCTTTAAAATCAAAACCTTGCAATTAGTTTAGAAACCAGACACTTCTCCAAACATAGTGTATAACTCAGAAAAATACCAAAACTTGATCAAGCTGTATAATGAAGCACAACAAAAGAGAATAAATATAACATTTATTGTCTACTGTGACAGAAAAACCTATTTTTCTTGCTAGTATTTCAAAATAGCTGTCACTGGATGAAAACCACAGAAGAAAATTTACAGTGAAAATATTTTTGTTAAGTTTAATGGTGGACACTTCTCACTTACAAAAAGCTAAAAATTATATTGAAATTCTCATGGGCTTTTAAATACTTGTTCCAAACGCAGAATGTTTCTTCCATTAAAGTTAGTTTCATATGGTCTTGTTCTGTGTAAATATCAGGGACACTTGCACACATACAACATTACTTGCTGTAAATCTTGAAGTATGTAACCATTAATGTTTGCTCCATGATTTTGGAATGGCTTTTATTTTATATAAAGGAACTCTTTCACTTAAACACATTCTATTTCATTTTCTTTCTTAAAAGTGAGATACTCATTGCACTCAAGATATGTAGATATATTACCAGGCAACTGCTCTAAATTGCAGTTAATGTACATATTCTTCTGCTCTTAAATGATGCTTCACACAGTTTCAAGTTATTTACATCATGTATTTATGGTCTATCATTGAGTGAATGAAGTCTTAGTAAACTGGAAAGTGTGTAATAAATAAACCGTGTAAATGTTGAACATTAGTGTCTCTGATGGATACAGTTGGTAAACACATCAACTTCACATGACACTTCACATGTAACAAATGTCTGACCCCCTTCCTACAAACTAATTTCAAGATTTGTAGTGATGAAATGCACACAAATTCACATGGTTGTAAGAAAAGTCATGCACACTATCAGGCATATTCAGCCAGATGTGCAAGATAATACAGTAAAAAATGCAGTAAGTGAAATGGCCAAACACTACATTGTGTTTTGTTTGCTCCTGCGCAGACGTGATGTTGATGGTCGTTGAAAGGATCTCCGAATGTGACGGTTAACTCCACTATCCAAGTCCTGTGATGAGGGTGATGATGTCCCGGCCTCCTCAGGCCGCAGGTAGTCTTTGAATCTGCTGCCACTGCTGTTAAAGTAGATAAAAATCCAATAATTCGTAACCTTAATTTGTGGCCAATCGTAAAAGAAATAAACATTATTCATGATTGAAGTAGATTACTTTGTGGTTACATTTAGTTATTGCAAAGTGATTATGGCATTCAAATGATGCTGTTTTGCATTCAGTTTTTAATAAAACTTTCTTTTGAAGCTAGAGGTTTATGCACCTGCTTTTCATGGTACCTTGTCCATCCAGACATGTTTAATTTCACAAACTGAGCTATTAGGTAGATCTGAAAGGGAGCCCAGTTGTAATGGGGGTAAGGACTGTATCTTTTATAGATTAGAGGCTGCTGGTGTGGGGTTAAAAACAGGTGACCACAGGGATACTGAATCCAGATGTATGATGGAAAAAATCATAAGTAATAACGAAATAGTAGAAACAGAGGGTAAAAATGAAAGACGGGTTCACGGATGATAAGCCAATTTGAAATGCTCAAATCATAACAAAGGCTGATATAAGACCATTACTAGTGAACTTAAGGAGTATAATGAACAAAGTAATAGAGTTTGGTAACTTAACAGAGTTACATAAACCACAAATAGTTATCAGGGAATTGGTTTAGAGAAGAAGAGCTAGACAATGAAGTATTTCCTGATGGTTATTGGGTGTACCATAGAGACAGAAGAGGAATTGGTGGAGGGGTCTTTCCACTGGGGATAGATTCCTGACGTAAAAAAATGGGTAGAAGAATGAATGATGAAGGAGGCTGTAGATACAGTATGGTTATAGGAAAAGCATGTGTCAGTGAACTGAAGAAACATTTCAGAGAAATAGTCACATTTGGAAGAAGGGCACCAGTACAGTGAAAAGGAGCTGGGAAGTGTTCAAAGTGATCATAATAAGTAGAAAGAAATGTTTGTTACAAAACAAAAAATTAAGGAAAAGTACAGAACCAGCTTATTACAATAGGGAGGTGAGAAGGCAAAACAGATTGGCAGGAAGAGTAACAGAGTTAAGAGACAATAAGGAAGCAAGGAAACATTGAAATAACTAAACAAAAAATTAGTAGCAGTAAAGAGGGAAGCTAAAGAAGAGTTTATGAAAAATATCATAGTTGCATGGTAATTCAGTAAGGAATTTCTACGGCTAGGTTAGAAAAACTAGGGAGAAAGGAAGATATACAGACAATAATGGGTAAGGATGAGAAAGAAGATACTGTAAGTTTGGAAAAAGAAGAGGTACTAGGTAATTGGTTTCATGGAGCCATTAAGAATATCATTCTGGTATGGGTGGGGAAAAAATCAGAGGAGGAGATTCTCCACACAAGTAGTAATGAAACAGACTAAAAAATTGGAAATAAACACTGAGGTTGTTATGGGCAAAATAAGAAAGTTAAAAACGAATTAGGAGGCTGGTGTGGATAATATTACTACAGACGTATTAAAGATAGAGGGATATGACATTGTGCCTTATCTAGTAATATTATTTATATACAGTTTGGAGACTGGAAAATTGCCATAGTACTGATCCATAAAAGAGGCGGGAACAAATAGAGATGCAAATTAGAGGCCAATTAATCTAACATCAGTGATGGGAAAGTTGATGAAGAGATTGGTGTGCAACCACATCAAGAATGTTTGTGAGGGAAGAAACTGGTTTTGCAAAACAGCAACATGGGTTTTAGGGAAAGGACACTCATGTGAATCTCAGTTAGTGGACTACATGTAAGATACTGCAGATGAAAGGGACAAGGAAGACCAAACTGACATTGTAACACTGGGTCTATCGAAAGCATTTGACAGAGTGAGCCATAGTGGTAGATAAGATAAAAACCATTGGAGTAGATGAAAAAGTGACTTACTGGATGGAGAAATGCTTGAAAGGAAGAAAGAAAAAAGTTTGGCTGGGTAATGCAGTATCAATGGAAGTAAAAGCTAATATAGGAGTGCCAGAGGGTAAGTGTATTAGGAACATTGTTTTTTATTAATCTAATGAATGATTATATTAACAGTTGAAGTCAGAAGTTAGATTTTTTTGCAAATGACACAAAGGTATTTAAACAGTAGAGGACTGTGAATAGCTACAAAGGACCTGAACAGAATATCTAGCTGGGTAATTAAACAAAGAATGAAAATAAATACCTAGAAGAGTCAGCTAATTAGATGCACAGATAAATGAAATAATATTTTCTATGATTATAGGGTAGGGAAGGAATTGCTTGTCAAAGATCTTAACTGTAAATATCTTGGTGTAACTTTAATTCAGATGGTGTAAAGAGGTTTCCAAGTCCTTCATTTATTGAAGAGGGTGATGAGGGGATGTGCCAGGGAAGTGAGGGAATTGGGTTACGAAACGCTGGTCAGACCACTGTTTGAATATGGTGGTGTGGAACCCACATTATGGGCATTAAATTCAGGAGTTGGAAGGTGTACAAAAGAGAAACAGCTAAATTTGTTTGTGGAAATTATGCAGAATGCAATCAGTTACTATAATGCTGAAGGGGAATGAGTTGGGAGTCACTGAAAGATAGGATACTGGTGAAAAGAGCATTTACTTTGTTCAAAGGTTATAACAGTGGTAATGCATGGATGGATATTGGTAGAAGGATTTGGAGTTCAACATGGAGGGTAAGAGATTACCATAATCATAAGCTGCCACTTGAATTCAGGTGAAAGGGTGTGGAAAAATTTTCTTTTGTGGGTAATAAATTACCAAGAGAAATAATATAGTCAGTTTACCAAAATACTAATGAATTTTAAAGTTACAAGGGCAGTGTAGATAGGAAAAAAGAATCAATACATGGGAAGGTGGGGTTGTAGTGATATTGCCACCAGAGCATGTGTGCTCCATCATAATTGAAATTAAATTAAATTCTTACTTGCAAGGATTAGTCATCTGGGCAATCATGAGGTGAAGGAGGCAACAGTATAATTGTGCCAGAATGACAGTCAGCCATACACAGGGCTGGTATTGAGGGGGAGGGGGGGCAGGGTAAGCGGGGAAAATACACCTATGCCCACCAGCTTAGGGGAACGATGACCAGCTGAGGGGGACCCGATGACCAGCCAGAGGGGCCACTGGCCCAGAAATCCACCACTGGCATCAGAGCAGTGACAGAGCTAAAAAAATGTTGCCCATCTGGCCTACGGGAGGGCCCCATCTGATGAATTTAGCACAGGCTTCAACCGGTTACGTTACTGCTAAGAATGCTTACCCGGGGATCCTAGTGCCAGCACTGGCTATACAGGTACCGGTAGCTATAAATGGAAGTGCTACCTAGGATAGCGAGAATTTAAGGTAACTGAATTATTTTCTGAAGAATATTACACAGCACAATGTAAACAAGTTATGAATCAATGCAATCAACAGAAATCTTGTTAAAAATGCTTTTAATAACATTATTTGCTTGTCACAAGGGATATTCGGAAGGTGTAAAATAAATTAGAAATTCCTTCAAATATATGCATCAGTCCTTTTGGAGTATGAAGGTAATATGACGATGAATGTTGATGCATGTTTGACACAGGGGGTTGGACATAAGGATATAATAATAATCTTGGCCTGGACAAACCAAGGATGGAGTGTTGAAGCTGTATATTCAATAAGTAAATTTCTGCAAGTTACGTAGGCCACTGTTAATGCATGTGAAGGGTAGGCCTATAGATTTTCAAATTCACAACATGGTGTTAGGCAAGTATATTAATGTGAATCTCATTAGTAGTATATATACAAGATATTTCGGATGAAATGGCTAAGAGAGGCCAAATTGGTAGTGTAGTACTAGATCTTCCAAAGGGTTTTCATAGAGTGAACTATAATATGGTGCTGAATGAAGTAAAAAAGATGAAAAAGTGATTTTCGGGATAGAAGAGTTTTTAAAAGATAGAAAGGAAAAAGTTAGGGGAGGAAATGAGTATCAAAAGATGTGTAAATGAAAATGGGAGTCCCACAGGGTAATGTATTGGAATCATTGCTATTCATTATTCTCATGAATGATTGTGTTGATGGTTTAGTATCAGAAGTTTCCAGATGACATAATGCTACACAATAGGAGCCAAACAGTAGAAGACTGAACAATTGCAGGGGGATTTCTTTTGACCGATGTCGGAGGTGGATCTAAATACTTTGGGGGGGGGGGAGGGCGGGGGAGGTGCTTGAGCCTCTAGCCTCTCCTCCCTGGGTCCGCCACTGCCCAATAGTGCCAAACAGCCTGTTGTGACAGTCAACTAACCTTCTGCGACCGCTGTCATCGCTGTCACGGTCTCTATCTCGTCGCTCGACCCGTGACAGTCGCTGCTTCACCTTACTCTGGTGACTCGAATACTCCGCCATAAGGCGCGCGAACCGCGTCTGTAGGTTGTCCAGCGTGTTCTCTGAAAAATAATAGGGGAAAAGGTGGTATTATGAAACGGGGTTGTAATATGAAACGCCATAGTATTTGCAAACTATTAGTGACATCTGGCGGCAGCTTCAGTTATCACAACCGTAATGTTGTATTTCCTCCATCATAGCCAGCAGAGATCAGTAGCACATTGTTTATGGTCGTGAGTGCACGTTCTTTGTTTTCCAGGTTCCCAAAGTTTTTGCAAGGTTAGATTCAAATATATATTGTGCTATCTTTATGTAAAATTTAACATACTTTTTCTGCTTTACGATTTAGTAATAGGATTGAACCTTGAAATGATAATTTTAGTTACTTGTAATTGTTTATCAAAAGTCTATTTTTATTCGTTAGTTTCGAAAATGGCGTTTGGTGGAAATATGAAACACACTGTTTCATATTACAACCCTTCTTTTGTTTTGTAGGTGTCACCATGCCAAGAAACAGGTTATGGCCTGAAAAAAAGGGAATGCGACAAAAATGGCGCCCTGAAGATATGATTCAAGCAGTAATGGCTGTCAGGAATAAAACTAAAACTTTAAGTGAAGCATCAAGATGTTTCAATATACCAAAAGCTACACTCTTCAGAAAGGTTGCTACAAAGGATATAGGTGTAAATACTTTAACACATGAAAAATTAGGTAGGAAACCTATTCTTTCTCCGGAAATTGAAAAGGACCTTGTTGACTATTGCCTGTTGATGGAAAAGAAGTTTTATGGACTCACTCGTAATGATGTAAGGCGAATGGCTTATCAGCTGGCAGTAAGAAATGGAATTCGCAATCCATTCAGTGACAATATGGCTGGAAGGGCATGGTTTGATCACTTCATGAATAGACACAAGAACAAGCTTTCAGTACGAAAGCCTGAAGGAACATCACTTGCTCGAGCCATTGGGTTTAACCGAGACAGTGTCATGAACTTTTTTGATCTTTTGGAGGCGGAATACACCAAACATTGTTATCCTCCTGACCGGATCTTCAATGTTGACGAGTCTGGTCTTAGTGTCGTGCAAACAAAAATTCCATATGTAATTGGCATGAAGGGAAGAAAACAGATAGGATCCCTTACTGCTGCAGAGAGGGGAAGTCTAATGACAATCATCGCGTGCATGAGTGCAGGTGGCAACTTCGTGCCACCGATGATGATTTTCCCACGCACTAATTGGACAGACAGATTGATGAAAGGTGCACCTCCAGGAGCTATTGGAAAATGCCATCCTTCAGGCTGGGTACAGTCCCATCTGTTCACTCAGTGGTTTACCCACTTCATTGAACATACAAAACCTACAGCTGAATCCCCAGTCTTGCTCATATTGGATGGACATTATTCTCATACCAGGAACATAGATGTCATAATAAAAGCAAAAGATAATCATGTGACCATCCTCTGCTTGCCACCTCATACTACGCATAGACTACAGCCCCTTGACAGGACTTTCATGGGCCCCCTGAAGACATATTACAGTGAAGAGATCAGACAGGCACTAAGAACAGGCGGTATGGACACCTATGATATTGCAGAGAAGTTCGGAAAGGCATACCTCAGAGTCCAAAGTGGTGCTATAGCGGTCAATGGATTCAAATGTACCGGTATTTACCCACTAACAGGGGTGTTTTTCACAGAAGCTGATTTCATAGCAGCTGCAAAATGAAGCAGAACAGGTTGCTGACAGTAGGCCTAGTGAAACACTTTGTGACGATGAAGGTGAGGATCTACAAACTTCTGGAATTAAAATCGGTGGGAATTTGAAGAATGGTGACGGGGAGGCGAGAAGAAGAGCCGACAGCAGGTCCATCAACATCTGTAGGCTATTTCAAGCCACAACAAATCTCTCCAGTCTCAAGTGCAAAAAAGAAACATCAAACAGAGGTCGGAAAGCACTTTCGGCTACTGTCCTAACCAGTTCGCCCTATAAAAATGCATTACAATATTCCACAGACAAGAAACAAAGTAAACAGAATCCACAGAAGAAAAAGGCAACAACTCTGTCAGTTTCCTCTGACAGGTATAACAACAAACATCAAGAATCAACCAGGAACCAACAAAACATCAAATAAATCTACAAAAGAGGAAAACTGGGATACAAAGACTTTTATCTGCAAGAAACAGGAAATGAAGATAACAGTTCTAGTGAGGAAGAGAAATAGAAAGAATATCTTCCGGTAGTTCGGACATGGTGGAACTTGTTGGAAAAGACGTTCCTGAAAACGATGATCCAGACTGTCTATTTTGTGGCGAGGCATTTAAAAAGTCAAAAGATGGAGAGCTTTGGATTCAATGTGCCATGTGTCAGGAATGGGCTCATATGTTGTGCAGGTGGGGTGTGACACTGAAGTTTTTCATTTGTGACTTTTGTGTCATTGAAGAACTTGTGAAATGTAATTGTGCTTAAAGACTATAAAAACAAAAAAAACTATAACTTTAATATAAATTTACACTGTCATTTGTGATATTGTTCCATGTGGGGTTAAAATATAACTTAATAATTTCATAAATAAAAATTTAAAAGCCAATGTTTGTTTTACAATTTATTTAAATCTGTTTCATATTACCACCACCGCTTTAAAATGCTCACAATTTGCAGCAAGTTAAAAAAATCTCTTTTAAGTATTGAAGATGTTTTATTTTTCGTCACAATTATTACTGATCTTTTATAATAGATATATACACTACTGTTAGTGACATTTTCTATGGAACAGCCACATTTTTAAATACAGTATTTTCCTTCAAATGAAAAAGCGTTCCATAATACCACCACTTCTCCCCTACAATATTCTCAACTGTAGTCATAAATTAACCAGTGTAAACAATATCATTATCATATTGCAAGTCTCATCCGATCTAAATGAGTTTTTAGACAGTTTCTTCGTTTACATGTCATGACCGGCCTCTAATGACATCGGCGTCGATGAAAAGTAACGGCAAAAAAAAAAAAAAAAAAAAAAAAAAAAAAAAAAAAAAAAAAAAACGGCGTGACTTAGTGACGAATCAAAGAATGATTAGATTATATACGTTTGGTTTGATCTCCATTGAAAACAATCGTTCTTAGAGAACCAATGATTTTATAAACTACTGGCTGCGGTTAAATCACTTGGCATTACAGTTCCGGTATTAACAACAGGCGTTCGTGCTAATTGACATAGTTGAATGTAATCTCTAAAAAATTTCTTCAATTGCTACAATTCTATGTAGTTCAAAACGACAGATTACAGATCGGCGTGACTTTGTCACATTTCTCTTCCAGTACACAAAGAATTGTTATTTTTTTCTTGTCATTTATAGGAATCGAATTCCGAGAATTCAGGAGTATAATGATTACTAAATAAAAAATTAATTCAGTTTGGTAGAATTTTATTTCCTGTAGCAATATACTAAATAAAAAGGAAAAAATAAATTAAACGTTGTTTATGATTACAGGAAGTAGAAGGAACTGCGCCAAAGTATAAATGTTTTGGCATAACATTTCATAATAAACTCATCTGGGCAGTACACATTGTTCAGGTGATATGAAAAGATTTTAAAATCCTTCATTTATTGAAGAAAATGATTGGGAGGATGTACCAGAGATTGTGAGAAAATGGGGGTTGCAAAACTCTGGTCAGATCATTCTTAAATATGGTGGTGTAGAGTGGGATCCACATTTTGCCTGTCAAATATAGCAGTTTGGAGGGGGTGCAAAGGAGGCAAGCTAGATTTGTCTCTGGAAATTACGTCAGGGTTTAGTAACTGATATGATGAAGGAGCTGAATTGGGATTTATTGGAAGACAGGAGGAGGGTGACGAAAGTTCTGAGAGCAGTGGCGGATCCAGGGGGGGGGGGGGGGGGGGGCTAGGGGCTCAAGTCCACCTCCCGACATCGTAATTTGGAGACCTTTTTTTTTTAAAAAAAACCAAAAACAAAATCCTGGATCCACCACTGGTTGAGAAAGATATTGATGGAAGAATTAAGAGTAATGCATGGAAGGGAAAAGATGACCATGGCCATAACCAGACACTTGATTTCGGAAACAAGTGAGATGAAAAATTTTCCTTTGTGCAAAGTGAGTCAGGGACTGGAATAAATTATCAAGACAAGTGATGAATAATTTACTCAAAACGTTGAAATAATATAAAATCAATACTCGTAAATGCCAAAAGTAGGGGAGTAAAGAAGGGTGAAATAAAAACGTTGATCAATAAATTTAATTAATTATATTTTAAGTTTCGATGGAATATACATCCTCTGGTACATTACTCGCCTTCCCATGTCGTGATTTTCCACCACCATCCTACTTTTGCCACTTACGAATTCCAACTTTAAAGTCCTTCAGTGTTTTTAGTGAATTGTTTATCTCTTTTTTTTTTTTTTTTTGGTAATTTATTCCAGTTCCTGACTCCCTTATTTACAAAAGACAATTTTCCGACTCCATTTTTCCTGAAATCAAATTGCTTAAAATGTTATTCTCTCTGTTCAGTTGGCAAAGATTTATAATTCTTGTGAATGTTATTTATTTTTAGCTATGTATGGCAATATAGAGACTGAAGTGTTCAGTATTTTCTATTATAAAAGACAGTATGGTTTTCAGCCTTTATAACAATTCAGCCAGCTCTATAACGTTTATATTGAGCCTACAAGCGTATTTCGATATTTGAAGTCTATATCAATGCTATCAGCATACATATTTATTCTTTAAATATTTGTGTTCACGACAGTTCAGGTCAACTCGTGTGCAGCAAGATAACCGTTACTCTGTCATGGTCGCCCAAATAGAAGGCTACTACTTAGGCAACGTTGGCTTTTAGGATGAATTGGCCAAAGACGTCTCCCGCTTTAATCAAATGCAGCAGTGGCTACAGGATTGGTTGGGTCGTGTGGTCAGATTCGTCTGCCCACTTTATCTTGATAGGATAGCACGGTACACGCCGAGTGCCTGAATATTTGTTTTCTATGTTTAGATTCAGGGGTAAAAACTTCAGCTTAGTTACCATTTTAATCACAGTCGTCCAGTTATCTATAAATCACATTTTTCACAAATATTTCCACTACAGTAGACATTGGGCACCCCTGAAATGACAGTGCATTTCAAATGTTTGTTCGTGTTTTGATATATACTAATGAAAAATATAAGCAATCCATCTCTAACGCCTACACTTTCGAAATGTAATGTCGCGGTAATATAGGTAATGGTCCGCAAGACAGGGGCTATCAATTGCTGTAAGGCATTGACAACCGATATATGATCAGTAGTATAGTTTGCGATATTATTTACGTAATAATCGAAGAATAGAAGTTATTGTGGGGAATGATTTTAAACTATTCCTAATTTTCTTATGGAGTTTGGTGGTTGGAGGATGCATAGGCATGTACAGCGAGGGACAGAGGGGGGCTGCTGCCCCCCCCCCCCCCCCCCGCCTACAAGAAAAATTAAGTTGCCTTCAGTACGCTTCGACGAGTGAAGAACTGGCTCAGGAGCACTTTGTGAGAGGAAAGATTGACTGGATTATGCCTGGTGAGTGCGCATAGAAATTTCGTGAAAGAACACCATGAGATTTTAACAAACTAAATTATTTAATTTTTTCTGAAAATACGAGACAATTAATGTTTACATAAAAAACTAACTCACTTACGATCTTAATTAACTACATAGTAGGTCTTTAGATTAGGTGGTTGGATTCCTATATTAATCAATAATAAAAATAGTTTCCTGAGTAGGTTTGAGTTTCATTTTGTAAGAAATCGTCATGTTTCAGTCCCCCAACCCACTTCCTCGAAACCAATATGAGCTGAATGTTTCCTTAGTGAAGCAAACATTAAATTATAATGTATAAAACGTATCAGGTAACCATAAAGACGGTTAGTTCATATGAATGTTTAATATAATATGTTTAATATCTACAATGCAAGAGCCCCGCATCAATATATTAATTACAAAAGAAACAAGACAATCAATAATTGTAAAAATTAGCGGAAAAACACGGTAAAGCCAATTCAAACAATGTCTATACTAAACTACTACTCTTGTGTAAACTCTGTAATAACCGAATGAAGCTTCTCACTATTATGTAAATAACTATGTACAATCAAACTTGTTTAAAATGTCAAAACTGTATTAAATATAACAATAAGAGAGGAAGTATATTTCCTATTATATATAAAAGTTCAAACTACATTAACATAGATATTTAGAGTAATATAATTAAGAGCCGTCTAGTTAATAATTATAGTTAAACATAATATAAATGTTAATCACAAATACAGACATGTGTCAACTTACAAAGATTTGTGTAACTTTAGCATCACGTTGTAAAAGGAAGTAAAGATAACAAGCCTCAAATGTATATAAGAATTGTAAAACCAGAAGATGGCTGTATGGTCGGCACGACCAAAGGTCTATAAAATAAATAAATAAAAAAAATATGAGCTGCACCTCCCTGGCTCAAATCCTGCCCCCCCCCCCTCTATTTATGATCCTGGATACGCCCTTGGGAGGGTATATTCAGTAGGACCTAGCAACAAAACCTGGTCCCGCCGTTTGGATTACAGCGTTCTATGATTTTTTGGTGATTACAATAAGCAAATTTCGAGTCTGTTCCTTCACACGGGGCATAACGGATTTCTTTATTTATTACGCTGTGCGTATAGATCCTAGGAGACAAAACAAAGAGTTAAATAAATAAAATTAATTTTAGGGTCAGGAGGAAAATTACTGCAGAGATGTGACATTTGACCTGTCTGAGATAAGTTGTAAAATTAAAAATTAGGAAATAATGGTGAAAATATTAACCTTCTCTAAAATCTTACAATGATTTTAACCTTAATTAAAACAGCCAGAATCCACAAAATCATTGTTCTTAGTCTCGAAACAACAGTTGTTCCAAAATATTCCCCTGTTATACCACTGTTTCAATGTTCACTTTTTTGTTACTGGCTTTAACTGTTTCGTCGTTGTTCCCGATTGAATAGAAAATTTTCTACGCCTCCAATCAAGACAGATTCCGTTTTGTTCCCAAATTGCAAGATCTGTCCGGAAAGTTCGAACTTATACGAAATAGAGTTTTTCCGCACAAAAGAAAGCGGTACTGACAATGAATGCGGTTCCCCCAAGATGTGACCTCCTTGCGCCGAATCCAATATTTACGCTACGAGAAAAAACATTTGTACAATGATTGTATGGGTTCTTTATGGTAGTTTTGCTACTGAATTTTACTTAATTACTTTAGTAGACTTAAACGAGGAACTTTCAGAGCGGGTTTCAGTTAAAGAATGAAAATTAGATGATTGAAGAGGAAACTTCCTATTACTAGCAATTCGCCGACGCGCACAAATTCCAAGAACCCGTATCTACCTGACTGGAGGCAAATGTTTATAGAACAAGAGCCCGCTACGTTGTTTAGATAAGCTCCATTCTCCACCCCGTGAACAGTCGTCTTCTGAACACATTACAAGATGCACGTACTGTTACCAATCAAATACAAGAAAATTATAAGTTGTACTATTTTAATTTGTGAGTGATGTTAAGTGAGAACTGGTGATTTTAATCATGGATATTGAATAGCCAGGTACCTAGAACTGAAATAATAGTAACATACGTCCAAAAGTATCACACAGCTTTATTTCTGTACATTTTTCCAAGCTGATTCAATTTGTACGCATTTTTGTATTACGAAAACTCTTAGAGAGTGATTTTGTTATATTTCCCGAGCCTGATTTCTTGTTGTATGGTTGGAGTTTCATTGAAATTTAGGTGTCAAAAAAGTGCCATACGTCTATTTATTAGAAAAAAATCTAGATTCTTTAAAATAAAACAAATTTCATTTTTGTCTATCATATTAATTCATCTAAGATTTTCTTTGTTATGGGCTCTTCTGGTATCAAGCTCATGACCCGAAAAGTTATTTATGATATGAGTAAACATGAGAAAGGAAATAATTTCGTGCAAAATTTGGAATTAATAGTGAAAAATATTTGAAATCAACCGACATTCACGGCCGAACAAACGCAACAGTTAGAACAAACGTTTTAAAGACTTAAATTGGAAATTAAAACAAAATGTCAGGCTGTTAAGAGAACTGAGAGTGTATTTTTAAAGAAATACCATGATTCATTTCAAGGATGTTTCGAAATCACTATAAAATCCAATCGGTCCAATGTGGGTCGGCCTAGAAAATCTATTGATGATTTGACTGATTGTAGGAAACGATTTTCGCAGAGATTTCAGGTACTGTAAAACCATTGATTGACATATTTTATACTATTATGTGAATGGTATTTAGCGGGCACAAGGTAGATACAAAAAAAAAAAAAAAAAAAAAAAAAAAAAAAAAAAAAATTAAAATGAAAAAAAATTGCTCTCCACTGCCACGAAACGGCTAAGGTGTACATTAAAATGTACTCGTGGCATCCAATGTCACCTATACAAGTACTGTACTACGATTATAATAGAGCATACACTTTTACATATAGGCACTCTGTCCGAAGCAGCAGCAGAAGATAGAAACAAATATTATCGACAATTTAGGTAGAGATACTCTGAAGAATTAAGCTTGGATCAGTGCAACATGTTATTAATAAGCTTTTATTTACTTCGAATCCGTATTTGAGCTGCATCAGGCCCAAAGCCTCCGAAAAATTATTGAAACCAGAAACTATTAAAATGTTACTTTCATGGGACCCGAGTACTCAAGAAGAGAGCGAGACAGAAGATGACGCAGGCACAGACACCTGATGAAGCTTCCAACGAAGAAGGATCGGACGGTTCGTCAGAATGATATTATTCTAGTGTATGAATATTGTTTACGTATTTTGTAATTAATCGCTTATTATGTAATAAAGTGTGTGTTCAAAGTATATGTTCTTTATTATTACTCCTACTTCATAGTTATACAAAAAAGAAACACAAAAGAAACGAAATAAAAACACAAATTACGCAGAAATAATTTTGATCGACTTTTTGTGTCAAATACCCCTGTGTGCGATGCAGCGAATTCTCCGTAGCACTGAAAATATAAAAACAACCACAAAACCAGCTACTCACTGCTCTCAGTACATGTGAACTGATGATTGGAATGCAATAAAGATTATTTTCAGACTTAGCGGTCACCCTTTGCCTGAAATTAAATAAGAAAACTTTCCAGTAGGGGAGAGTGGGGGAAATACACGCACCTAAGGAAAAATCGATTTAAATTGTTCATTATATCATTATATATCTACCAAAACAAATGTTTACCTTACTATGGACATTATCCGACATATTCCAATTGATGGAATATAATTATGAACATTACTATAATTTTTATGATTAAAATAAAAAAAAGTGTAAATGCGTGGTATTCCCCACCAAGTAGGGTAATGACACGCATGATACGGGGTAATAACACGCAATACAAACAATGTATAAAAATGGACAATACATGCTATTTTTATTTTCTGTTAGTTTATTTTAGTAATTACATCTACTAAAAGTACATTATTGAGGAAAATAATGATGTTTAGTAAAGTTTTATTTTATAGGCGTGAAAAGGGTGCTTTTTCTTGTATAGCAAACATCCCACTTGTAATGTTTTGAAATGTTCCAGCCATTACTTTCTTCATGGCTCTACCTAATACCCAAAACACATCGGTACCCTAGATCTCCATCTTTCCCTTGGTATTTTTCGTTTTCATTCTTGTACGCAGAGTAGCTTCGACAATCTCATACTTCTCTTATTTTTTTTTCCTGATTTTGTGGCATCAAGACCCTTACGAAGCTCCTCTTGGGTCCATTTTACTTTCTGTGTTTTTTTCTTTTATAATATCTAGTAATCTGAACTATAAAAAAAGCTGTTCGAATTGAAAATATAACCAACTAGTTTTATTATGTAGGGGGAATACCACGCACTTGAAGAGCCCAAAGTGAGTTCGAGGACTAACCTAAGCAGAACTCAGGTCTCAGTTCAAATATCTCGACAGATCTACAACTAAATGAAAGGTTACATCTAGGGCTAGTAGTAGATATGCAAAAAATTGCATTAAAGCAACTTATGGTAGTACTTACCTTGCAAAATATAGCTGACAAAAGTTACATCAAACTCATTGAAAATATACCTCACTTTACTACCGGCACAACGCAATCGGAAAATGTCTGAAGTGGGTGGCACTGTAGCTGTTTACGCCTGCCAGAAGGGTTTAGCACCAACTGGGCAAAGCCCGCGCCATTCAAAATGCGTAATTCAGCCTGCGTGTGATTACCCGCATGCGTGTATTTTCCCCCGCTCTCCCCTATACTCGTATAGTTTGAAGGATACAACCGATCGCAACTTGTCGAGTAGCTCTGTGCTCTATGCTACGATCGAAATGACTTTCAACTGATGAACCACAAGATTGCATCTGGTTTGACATGAGAGGTACCGCAGAAAGTAAAAATGCCAGAGGATCAAATGATGGATCTGCGCAGTATCAATTTGCCGGCGTTGGATGAAAGCAGAGTTATTATGCGTATGAATTGCGTATTTCTGATCCCTGCTGTTTGTGTTTAATTACAGGGGTGATAGCCTTACGGTTAGTGTTGCCCAAATGCAAGAACAAGACGAGACTTGGCCAGTCTTGGTCTTGGTCTTGCATCAATACACCTGGTCTTGGTCTTGCAAAAATGCAAGACCAAGACCAAGACTGCAAGACCAAGACCGATTTTGGGCAACACTAGTGTTGCCCAAATGCAAGAACAAGACGAGACTTGGCCAGTCTTGGTCTTGGTCTTGCATCAATACACCTGGTCTTGGTCTAGCAAAAATGCAAGACCAAGACCAAGACTGCAAGACCAAGACCGATTTTGGGCAACACTACTTACGGTAGCGTTACCGACCATTTCGATAGTCGAACAGCGATTTTCAGTGTTCGAGATGGCAATCGCTTTAAATGCAATCAAATTTTGTATGATGCTAATGTTTGTTCCACAATACTTTAATTTTTTTTTCGCTTTTCACTCAAAGTTTTGGAACCCATATTTAATGTCTTTTTCTTCCTTGGCCTTCTATTGAAGCCAAGAAATATTAGACGGCTGTCCTCGGTAGCGTAGGGGTTAGACTATTGGCTCCGCATATCGGCGGTCGTGGGTTCGAGTCCGGCTGAAAACATTGATTTTGTTTGTGTTAACGTCACGTCCTTCCTGTGGTGAATAAAATTAGTTGAAAATAATGTATACTGGAGAAACCGAAAACACCGGATGGTTCGCCATCAGACTTGAACAAGCTGTTTGGCCCAGGAAGTCGAAAGCTATTAAAAGAAGAAAAAAAAAAAATAGACGTATTAGTTTTAACCAATATTTGCAGTTACTGTATATTGATTGCGTACACTCTGGCGACAGTGGCGTGTTACAAAACGTGATCCGACACTTTCTTGTTGCGTTTTATAAACCTGACTGATGCGAAAGTAGGACCATTTAATGTTAAATTTGTACAGACAACTGGGAACCCTTGTTTTGGAGCGCTAAGGATCGAAGCACTGATTCGATGTTTCCGATTCATCATACTATTCTCAATAACCAAGAAAAAAATATAGTCTCGGTTATTAAACATTTAACTCAAGAATTCCAAAGATGTTGTTGCAGCTTATTTCAAGTGGAAGGCGTCTAAGGAAAAATCACTACACGACGTAAAATGTTACTTGAGATAAAGAAGATGATGATGCTTAAGAGAAGCGTTCATTAATGTTTAAACGTTAAGAAGCCTGAATATAAGGTACTTTTAAGGTGGTATATATCTATAATGTCGTAAAGGATTTTGAATGAAAGTTTTATTTTTATGATGCATTTCTATTGGTTTGTATCACATAGGCAAGTATGAGGCAGCCAAAAAAAAAAAAAAAAAAAAAAAAAAAAACATATAACGGAATGAAAATATTGCTTTGATACTACAACGTCGGTCTCAAGATTCGGTATGATTAAGCCTTGTATTGTGTGGAGAGTTGGCCTCTGTAGGCTGCGTCGCTGAAACAAGATTAACATTTTAAATGTGCATCCATAGAAGAATGTTTCGAATCTCTGACTCAAATTCGAAGAGAACAAACACAGATCATACCCAACTTCTTCCGGTGATCAAAAAATGAAAAATGGAATAATTTGGCCATATCCTGCGAGTTACTAAGAACTGCCTCTTACAGCTGATCTCATAAGCAAAAATCGATGGCCGACATGCAATTGTTCGCAGGAAGACATCTTGGTTAGATGACAGTAAAGAATGGACTGGATTTATATTAGCCATCAGATGTTTCGTCTGCCTATCTTGTTTGCCGGACAAGGGACACGGAGAAGATAAAGCCAATATTTTTAACTTTATAATCCGTACCATATTTTACACTGCTTTTATTCCTGTAAGTAGAATTTTTGTATGCTATTGTCCGCATTTCTTCTCTTTGCTGTTCGGCAGTCCTCTTCTGGCCGGGACAACTCTCTTTACTAGCTGGAGTTGTCGCGAGAACCAGTAGTTGGGTCCTACAGGAAATGTCATCTACCCATGAAAGATTTTGACGTATATATGTCTTCCAAGTTTGATGCTGGTAGCATCACAGAAGTTTTAAATGACTAGTGCTCAAAGACTACTGAACGAATGACAACGGCGTGAAATGTGTTAAAAAGATAAAACTTTAAGGTTGAGTCTCTCGCACGACGCGTGGAAGGAACGCTATTGGTCGGGTAACGAAACGCGATTCAGTGCACGCTGTGACCCGTGTCTAGTTTAGAACTTCAAGGAGGAGGAGTACTTTGCAGACCTGCTTCGAACGCTCCACAGTCCCCGGAGCCCAAGCAACAATGCAGAGGAAGCGATGGTGCCTCGTTGACGTCAAACCGCGGGGACTTCGTGCATTAGGAAAGCAGCAGACATCACCGAGATCGTCCTCCGTCAAGAGAAGCCACCGAGCGTGGTGGTGTAACGGCTAGCGTTCTGGCCTCGCATTCGGGAGGACGGCGGTTCGAATCCCCGTCCGGGCATCCAGATTTGGGTTTTCCATGGTTTCCCCAAATCACTCCAGGTGAATGCCGGGATGCTTCCTTCAAAAAGGCCATGGCCGAATTCCTTCCCATTCCTTGCCCCCATCCTTTCCCGTCTCTAAAGACCTAGTTGTTATAGGAGACGTTAAGCAGTTACAAAAAAAAAAAAAAAAAAAAAATCAAGAGAAGCCCATCAGAATGAGTTCTCATTGGCACATACATGCTCATTGCCAATCCAGCTGCTGGTCACCTATGAGCCAAGAGGACCTCGAAGAAATCAAGAAATTCCTAGAAACTAGGAACATGGACTTCCAAGAAAACACTCCGTGTTCAACAACGGGTATTCAACAAAAAGAAACAGCTTCAAGAGACTCCTGCAACATGGATGAGGGAACAAACCAAGATGACAATTCCTCCTCACGCCCTGCACCAGGCAGGAGAGAGCCTGAGGCAACAAAAGTCCACCGCCCCGGCCAGCAGCCAAGTCATGAAAAGGAGTATACTGAATTCCAACAACAGGCCACAGAAGCGGAGACCGATGGCAACGTTACATCAATGCTTCCGCTGCCAAGGCTTCGGGCATCAAGCTTCTGACTGTCTCAAGCAAGTGCGCTGTGTTCGCTGCGGAGGGAGCCATAACAACTTGGTTTGCTCACGTCCGCGTCACGCAGCGCAGACGTGTGCAAACTGTGGCTCTGACCACGCCGCCAGCTATGGGGGATGCCCCATAAGAAGAAAGCTTCAAGCAGCCATCAGAAGCCGTCAACACAGTCACTCCCAACGAATGGGAAGACGGGAAGGACCTCAGAGACTTCAATAATCGTTCACCGACCAACTCAATTGACCAACACGGGCACGAATGCTGTAATCAAGAGCCAAGACGACAAAACCAGCTGGGGAAAATCGTCGAGTTGTTAACACAACTGATTGCGCAATGATCCCCAACTGACCACATGAAAACAGTTAGATATCGAACGAATAAGAATATCAAAAGGGTTTCCACACAGGCCGTAATCACTACGGTCAAAGCCGGTTTTCCCCCCCAAGTGTACAGTTCGATAAAATAAAATCCATCACCATCCGTGAAACCACAGATAAAGCTACAAATCGTAGCGGGGCTGTATAATGCCGTTGAGGCAGTGAAAATGGGGGGGGAGGGGAAGTTTGTTTTCCGCGTGAATTTAGGCAAAGTAATTTCATTTAGTATGCAACATAATTCGACGGAAAATAAAATTAGATTTGGAATAATTGTGACACTTTAAAAGAGAAAATGTCGAAGTGGAACGCAGAATCAACGGAATGCAGGTAGGATTGGAAAAAAAATCCCTTTGAAATGCGCAAACGTGTCGGCTCTACCGAAGGAAGAAAGTCGAACGAAAGGAAGCAATGCGGCGGCCACGACCACTGCACCCAGTGGCGCGGGGAATTGAGTTACGATGGTCGTGGACAGTGACGTCACAAACGATCAGCCTAGGTTTCTAAGTTCTGTAGACGTTTCTCTTGTGTAGATAAATAAAATGCTTAACAGCTAAATACGAAGCAGCAGTTCATCTTGTGTACCTGAATAAAATGTTAGATTGTAAACAATACTTGTTGTTTCATTGGCTATTTGGCTAACGAGAGACGTGTTTACGTTAACACTTGCTATAGTAGCTCCGATACGTACTCACAATTATTATTATTAGTGCTGTTATTTATTTTGTTTGTGTACGGCACTAATGGGCGTTCCAGGTTTCACGGTGGGCGATAGGGGCTTTGTCTGATACTGAAGAACTTTCATTATTTTAATTTCATCGACTTTTTAAGTATTTTTAAAGAGATTTAATGATGTAAATTTGCAGCTTCAAGGAGGAAATTCAACTTTTATGGGTTACCAATGCATTGTTTCATTATTTATTAACAATCTTGAACTATATAATTACGTAATCTTGAACTACTTTTTTATAATCAATCGAAGAGATAATTTCTTCAAATTCCTGAATCGTCATCTATAAAATATTGTATAATATAACTCCAGGGGATCTTGACAAATTCAGCAGCCACCTCCAAGAACATTTTGTAATCGAACGTATATGACTAGATGAAGAATCATTTTACCGCAAATATTAAAGAGGCTGACACAACCTGCTAAGAAGAAATGTTAGAAATTAGGTATGATGAAGAATGTAAACATAAATCTGATAGTGGTGGCAATGAAACCCTGTGGCAAAAAAATAAAATAAAAATAAAAAAAATGCCTGTCATATCCAGTGGCGTAGGTAGGTTAACAAGGACCCCAGTGCAAAAAAATAGTGGGACCCTCAGGCCAGATGTGCGATTTTTTTTTTAACCTCTACCAAGTCTTTTAATAGAGAGGTTTACTGGCAGCGATCTCCTGAGCTTGGGGGGGGGGCCCTTCGAGCTTGGGGGACCCCCTGATGTTATGGGACCTCCTGAGATTGGAGACCCCATTAGATTAGGAGCTCCCTGAGGGGCCCCTGGAGTGGGGGACCCCTGAAATTGGACGACCCCTGAGATTGGGGGATCCCTGAGATTGTGGGGGCTCCTGCGATAGTGGCCCCGGTGCACGGCAGTGCCTAGCCCTCCGATAGTTACTTCACTGCATGTATCTAAATATGTGGAAAATGATATTCAGTTAATTGATATCTTTCCGTATCTCATATCTTGTGTAGTCAGGCTTTAGTGCTGTAAATCTTATTATGACTCAAGAATATTTCCTAAGAGGAGACTTTCGTTTGCTCCTTACAAACATTCCAGTATTTAGTTTCGCAGCATCAGCCTCAGAAATATCACTAAAAAATTAAATAATTAAAAGTAATTTCACAAAACTTCATGCTTCAATGTGTGCAAAGTACGAATAAAAATATAGATTTTACTACGGTCGTTTCATAAAGACTTATTTTTTCAAACGTAGCAGAAGTCCGCCTTAAAGTTTTTGGCAAGTAATTTTTTATTATTTCCTTTAATTTGCTATAATTTTATAAATTTTATAAAGTTACGTCCCTATTTTATCAATCATCATTGGTGTGGAACGGTGGGCGTTTAAATTTTTTTACTACTAACAGATACAGAAGTGAGCAAAGGTGACCACACCGCTCATAAAATAATTCTAATTTTGTTCTGTCAAGTGAATTTCAGTGCAACTTTAATTACAGTGCTTGCTAATGTTATTTCCAGTTCAAAGTGTGGTGTTAAGTAGCGCTGTACAATTAACTTTAAGAGGCTTATCCAAATTCTTTTTTTTTCCAGCGGTTTTCATTATCCAATGAGAAATCTTTTATGCAAATAAAAGAGTCATTCGCTGGTACTGTAGAATTTAAGGTGACAGAATTACAGCAAAAGAAAAGAAAAAGTATCTTTTTTTTCCGCGGCATAGTTTGTTTAGTTTTATTAATAAATGAACAATGATGAATTTGATAAGGAGAATATTTTTAGTGGTACCTCAGAAAGAAAAGGATCCTTGACAGTACATGAGAGAGAGGATTTTTTCCCAATAATTGATCATTTGCGGGAGCAGTAGTGTCAACATTTAATTCAAGATATTTGTAATTATAGAAAAGTACGTAATGCAAATACCACTTGTGTTCATTATATAAGCAATAATTTTAAAGACGGTCTGTTGAGATAAAACAGTACAAAATTTCTTCTGGAATTAATAGGGGAAAAAGCTATGTGCCACACAAGGGACAGGGGAGGGTGAGGCAAAAGCCACTTCAGGCTACGTGGGGGAAGTGAGGGGAGGAGGAGGAGGGTTCAAGAGATGCCAAAATGGAGCCACGTAGTTTATGGACGTTATATTACTTCTACTATTCAGTGAGAGTAAATGCAGAAAATTTGAATTGTCTATGTAATTAATGAAGATATTGGTGACGAGACGTGTAGACGTACCCAGCCGGTCGACCTTGTCGGCGAGTGATTCTCTCTCGGCCTGCGCGCGGTGGAAGGCGTCCTCGTCGAGCAGCCCGTCCTTGCGCAGCAGCTGGCAGCCCCTCTCTGTGAGTGAGCGGCGGGCGTCCGGGTAGTCCGCGAGCGCCTCCCACAGGTCGCGCTTCGCCAGGCAGAACAGGTCGGAGTAGCCGAGGGAGCGCACGTTGGCGGTGCGCCTGTTGCCGGTGCGGTTGCCCGCGATGTCGAGCACGCTGACCTCGCCGAAGACGGAGCCTGCGCTGAGCGTGGCCAGCACCGTGCGCCCGTCGTCGGCCACCACGCTCAGCCGACCTCGCTTCACGATGTACATCTCGCGACCCACGTCGCCCACGCGGCAGATGTAGTCCCCTGGGCTGAACACCTGTCAACAATCACACCTGTAAGGTTTTGCACGGAAAGTAGAGCTGTCGCGGTCGCTGATTTTAGTATAGATTTTAGTGGTAATGAAGGCAGAGTGTTTCCAAGTCAGCACAGTAGTATGAAGGTTACACCGCTCATATACGACACCGGCGCCAAGGTCGCTGGTCTTGCAGTCCTTACTGTGGGAACACTGTATAGCACGGCGGGTACACGAGGCTTACACACTATGAGCACGTGAACCACACGCAGGTTCGTCGTGACAAACAGCCAATGAGAGGAAGGCTTTCCCCACCTTCCAGAATCGAGGGCGCCTTTTTGCGCACACGATTCGCCCCAGTCCCTCCAATTAGGCCATTTTAGGCATTTTTCCTATCATTCTCCCTCTGCTGGCTCGGAACGCATTCTGCGTCAGTTTTGGATCCTATGGTACACTATTCCAATATCGGAAAACACCGATTTCATGTACCCATTACTTGTAACTGTACCACGCCGCCGCTTTCAACAATAAATCAAGTAGCCACAACTCTTCATATCATTTCAAGGAGCACCAATGTCCTGATTTTACGCAATTTAAGTCTCTGTGTGCATGTATTTTATTCTAGCCAGGAGCTTACAGATGTCGACTGGAAACCAGAAGTACCTCAGCCGACAGTAAGTAGATGCTAGGACGGACCCACAGTGGGTAAGTTCGCTACTCGCTCGGTCTACACGCGACAGAGCAACTGTAGTATCTTTGATGTTGGGGTTCTACGTACTATTCGCTGTCTTGCTATTAATGAATGTCTAGCACTCTATCTCCCAACCGAGGCGGTACCGCCCACAGGTGGGTATTTAAGAAATCGTGGGGAGCGTTCCTAATTCAAAGCAAATTTTGGGGGCATTGAATACTTACTACCAACCCCGGCTTCCCAATATTTAAGGGCTACATCAAATAATTTTTGAAGTGAAAATTTCTTTAGGCGCTTTGGGCGATTTTTGGATGGGTTAAATCAGTGCTGCTGGCCTCTTCGCTTTGAAAATCCGTAGATGGCCGCTAAAATTTCCGTAGATTGGTTACAAAAATCCGGAGACTCGCTAACTAAAAGACTGAAACAACAATTATTGATGAGAATACTTTTTATTTCCAGGTCTTTAAAATTCGAAATACAAAATAATATTCTAAATTGAAAGTAAGATATATCTCTGAACATGTTTTATACAGCGTCACTTTCATCACTGCTGTTGCTGTGTCTACTCTTTTTTGGGGGGAGGGACTATATATTACCTATTTTCTTTGTTGACATTAAATTTAGCATATCTTTTTTTTTTTTTTTTTTTTTTTTTTTTTTTTTTTAATTTTTTTTAATG
>JARYHS010013631.1:64889131-64926616 GCA_031002005.1 Vandiemenella viatica
ATCCCCCGAGGAAAAAAAGAATTCATATAAGAATCAGTGCGGCGCCTTATTTCTCTAATTTTATCTTTCCTGTCATTCTGACCCAAATAGGTTGGTGTACGAAGTATTTCACTACACTCATAAGTGAAAGTGGGAGTACGCATGTTTACCAATAAGTTTATACGTAACGTGCGTCATCTATCTACCAGAGACTCCCAGCCTAGTCTACTAATCAGTTCTGTAACGCTTTTATAAGGACTGTAGCAAGCGGTCACGAATCAAGCGGCTCTTCTCTGTACTCTCAATCAGCCCCTTACGAAACGGATCCCAGATGGCACAACAATAGTCCAAATTTTACCTCTTATTTCTGAACAATCAGATTCTTTTGGTTAGTTATGCTCATTGTCTTACACTTTTTACTATTTAGTGTGAGTTGCCACTCAGCGCACCATGCCAAAATAACATCCAGATCACGCTAAATTGCTAAACAATCGGCCAATCATCCATGATTACAATAAAAAGTATTTTTGAGAGGGCACTTCCTTGTTTTAGTCCATTCCATTGTTTGTCAGTCTGTTTATCCTTCCCCTATTTTCACATAGCTCACACTTCCTTGGTACAGTTCTGTCACTCTCCTGATGATTTCTTTGTGAACTCCTATGTTTTCCAAGATCTTCCATACCTTACTCCTGTGTACACAATCATATGCTTTCTCAGTATCGAGAAATACTAACAGTAGATCCATTCCATACTTGTAATGTTTTTCCTGCAGCTGTCTCATAGCAAATATTAGGTCTACCGTTGAGTTCCCTGATCTGAAGCCGTACTGCTCTTCCCTTAGCTGTTTTTACACCCTGTCATGTGTCTTTTTTTCAGTATCTCATACACTTTGCCACAGTGGCACATCAGTGTAATCCCTCTATAGTTTTTAAACGCATTCCTACTCCCTTTTTGAATATAAGTATAATTATTTCTTTTTCCCAGTCTTAAGGAGTTGCACCCTGATTCCATACCTTTCTCATCACATGGTATAGCTACTGCTTTCCTGCTACTCATGCTGCCCTTATCATTTCCATGTTCACTTCATCGATGCCTGGTGCCTTTCCATTCTTCATGTTACCCAGAGCTTTTTCCACTTTTTCACCAAGTTAAATCCTGCTCTTTCTCTCCTACATGGTCATTATTCTCCTGCTTCTCCTGAAGAACTGTATCATTCTGTGACCAATCTGGGTCCAGTAAGGCTTCAAAATGCTCCGTCCACTTCCTTTTTAATCTTTCAGAGCTGTTTATTTCCTTTCCATCTTTATCTAGCTTGTTAACATTTTCTATCTGATCCTTCTTCTTTCTTTTTACCATTCCATATAGTACTTTCTCATTTCTTTGCTATCTTCTTCCATCATGTTGATCCATTTCTCCAGCCACTTCCTCCTTTCCTCCATTACTATTTTTTTGGCCTCCTCCTTTTTCTTCACATATTCATCCATTATCTCTTGTGTCCTCTGCTTGAACCATTCCGTAAGGATCTTGTTCTTGAGTTCCAGTCCTTGTTTTACTCTATAATTCCACCATGCCATTTCTTTCCACCTTTTGGTGTTACCAGTCCTTCCACACACTATTTCCGCTGCTTGAACTAATGTCATTTTAAAATATTCCCACTCCTCTTCCACTGCACCCATTTCCACTGTGGTTATCTTACTCCTTACTATTCTCTGTTATTCCTCTTCATTACTCCTCTCTTTCAGTTTCCATACCCTTAATCTCTTATCCTGTCTTCCTGATTTTCTCCTATCTGCCATAATACTTAGCTCCATTACCAATAGCCGGTGATCACTATCTAATGCCTCTGATGGTATTACCTTTACATCTGCCACACTCCTCTTCAGTTCCCCATTAAATATCATATAGTCCACAACTGACTTCCTCTGCCAATCGCTACTATACTAGGTTACCTTGTGGTTCTCTTACTTTTTGTACCATGAATTTCCCATTTTCAATCCATTTCATTAGCAGAAATCCAGTAGCTTTCCCCTTCTTCATTTCTGCCACCCCATCCTTCTGTCCCTATTACTTCCTCATACCCCTGCCTTTATGTGTCTACATGAGTATGCAGGTCTCCCATAATTATAACATTTTGCCCATTTAACTGTCTCTGCAACTCCTGTTCAAACTACTCCTTCTCTTGGATTGGACAGCCCACTTGTAGGGCGTATACTTGCAGTATATCCGGGCTTCTTCCTTTGACCGTTATCTTAATCTTGATGATTCTGTCACTAATCTCTTCCACTTCATCCTTCAGTCCCTCTCTCACAACTACCCCTCCTCCATTTCTTCTCCCTTCCTCATTTCCATTCCAGAACAGTTGGAAACCTTTTCTCAGTTCCCTCCTACCCTTTCATTTCCACTTTGTCTCACCCAACCCCAAAATATCAAACTTCCATTTCTCCATCATGTCCACAATTTCCACACTTTCCCATTAATGTCAATGTATTCAAGGATTCAAATCTTAAACCGTTTCCATAGCTGTGTCTTCTGTCCATTGATCCGTCCTTGCTGAGGCTTGTTTTTACAAGCAAGCTTCATCCACTACCAGCTTGCTAGTCCTTTTGTAGCTTGGCTGCCATTTTTCAGGGTTCCTGTAAGGCCTTCACAGCAACCGTTTCGGCCCCAGGGCACACTAGATCCCCACTGTACCTCACCCCCACAGGCAGTCCCCTATTTTATGCCGTTGCTTTAGAAAGATGCTCAAAATTTAGTGGACAGATAAATTATAAATGAACATTTTTTGAAAAGCTTGTGGAAGAGTCTTACAGAAAGGGTCACATTTTAAGGCATGGGGGAAATCGTAAAGGAAGATAGAGATTATATGTGAAACAGATAATTGAAGACTTGGTTTGTAAGAGGCGTGTTGAGATGATGAGGTTTGTGCAAAATAGGAAGAGATTGTGACGCCAAACCAGTTGAGAGACTGATGACAGCAAAAAAGAAAAGAAAAGGAAGCCTATGCTTAGGAAGTGTATGCTTAGGCAAGGAATGTTTTGGAATGTATTAAATAGTTTTCAGTATTGCTTTATAGCTATTTCAGTGTTCATATACAATTCATAAATGTCAGTGAGGGATTCCAGACACACATTTTCTTGCAAATAGTTTCTCAAGGTAATTCAGTATGAAATAGATATTTGATTTTAAGATTTGAGAGTAAAAATCACATGAACTGGATTAATTACGTAAGAGTATACTTAGGTCTTTGCCGATACGTTGAGGTACCTATATAATGGACTTTTCATGATACTCCATTTGTATATCAATCACAATGTTTGTGGTTCTTCATCAATATTGTCTAAAAGGAATGGATCCAAAGTTCCCTCTGCAGCAAAATGTTTTAGAAACAAAATGATACAACACATAGTATCACAAAGCTTATAATGCTGAAACATAGCTGCCACACTTCTCTTCATTATTATAGGTCATCATTAAATCTCAGCCAAAAGTAAAAATGTGGGCTGTATAGTGTACCATATAGGAAAAATCTATCTCCTTTCATTTAAATGATGTATTTATAGAGGTTTCTTTGACCATTTCTAGACATTTTCAGTGCTACAACTTCCTTCATAGAATGGCTGCAACTTCCTTCATATAATAGCTGCAACAACTGGACATCAGTTTGTGAATGCTACAAACATTCTTGTCGTATATATTTGTATGTATTACATTAGTTGCTAGGCCATACAAAATAAATAAATAAGGAGTTTCTTTCATGTTGCAGATCAAAGGCTTTTCAGGCACAACGTGTGCAGCAACAGGAGCTTGGTGGACAAGGAACACTGGGTGTGGATGCTTTTGTTACATCAGATCGCGTCATCCTTTTAGACACACAGCCATTGCTGTCACCTGCAGCAGCTGATCGTCTGGCAGCTCAAGATCCTGCCAAGCGGCATGAATTCATCTCAGCTGAGAGTGCTGTGGAGACACAGTCTCTTCAGCTCACTGCATTCCTAATGACTATTTGCCATGTTATAATACTAGTACAGGACTGGTTCTTTGACCCCACCGTTCTCAGGTAGGTTTTTGAAACAATGATAATTTGGAACTAGAACTTATAAACAGTAGAACATATTTTTTAAAAATGGTCACATGTTCGAACATTTTTCCTCTTGCACTTAGCCTGATGGAAGAGTGGAAATGGTTAGGATTATAATTCAGGAAAACCCACATTCAATCCTATCTGACTTTCAGAGTTTTGATTTTGTCAGACAACCTAAATTTTATCAATACATCACCAAAATTTGTTTAAACAGTAATTCAACTGCAAAGTAAGTTAGAATCATTTTCCTACAGTTTTCAAGTGTTAAGTAGAGATAAATAGTGAAATTTGATCAAAATGTTTAGACTATTTTTGAATAGAAAATGCTACATTCATTTTCAGAAGTACAGTAAACCACAAGGATTAAAACTTAGTATGACACTTTGACTGAAGAGATATTTGGAATTCGAAGTTTAATTTACCATGTGGCAACGATAAAAAATAAACAGTTAAATAATTCCTGAGCTCTTAGTTTAAGATACGAAGATGATTTATAGCTTAAAACGTGTTGAATTTTGTAACACATTATGTTAAGTAACATTTTTGGAAGATTTTGTATAAAAAATTCAAGAAGAATGATTTGTTTCCAAGTAATAGATTCTGGCAACATACAGAGGGGGGAGCGTATTTAAAAGAAAGTAGAATTTTTTTTTTCTGAGCACAACACACTAATTTTAGTACTTTGGCCAGTATGGAAAAAAGTAAATTGATAAATTCATGAAAATGGTAGCTTCTGGTTGTGAGGCTTGGCGAAATAAGCTCAAAAGGAAAATAACTAAGATTTTGAAATAATAAGAAGGTGTCTAAAGAGTAATTGTAGCAGCTGAATAGCATCAATGTCTTATAGAAAATTTTATGTAGAATCATTTAAAGCATATTTCAGCCTTATAGCTTCTATACTTTATAAGATATAGAGTTTTGAAAGTTTGCATCATGAATTACACTAAGATAGACAATAGTAAACAAGCCAGTTGACATACTAAAAGATAGGGAGGAATCAGATCACTTTAAAACAAGTTTCAACACCATAGCACTAATACTTTGAAGATGAGAGAGATTTTAAGATTCACCACTGAAATAATTTTTTACGACTAAACTATTAAAGTAGAATTTTTTTTTTAAATAGGGATTGAAATCGACATTTAGACAGTGGATTACCCATCATAAAAATTTTGAGTCGATCAGAAGAAAAATTAATTCAGATAGTTTCAGATATTTCACAATTTCCTAGATAGTTGTGCAACACTTGAGGTCCTCTATATAAGGAGCTCCAGAAGCCGGGGTGGGGTACAGTTGTTGGCAAGCACTTGTAGGAGTAGGTAATATAATAATAATAAAATTTTTATTGTCATTAAACTGTCATAGCAATAGACAACGTCAAGAATACAAATATGAAAATACAAACAAGACAAAATTCATAATTAAAAACAATTTAAATTGCACACTCCACACACAATTATTTCATATTTCCACATTCATAGAATTCATTAACTGAATAAAAAGGATTAGTGACTAACCAGCTATACAATGTCTGCTTAAATAGATTGAATGGGGCTTCAACCCATTCTAGAGGTAGTTTGTTAAACATTTTCATACCCAACACTTCATAACTGTTCAATGATTTCGATAATCTACAGTAAGGTATGTCAATGTGCCTATTATTTCTCGTACTGTGACAGTGTAAATCTTGTCTAAGAAGGTATTCAGCTTGGTTATTTTTTGTGTGCAGGAGAACAGTGTAAATGTACAAGTTCATTACCGTTAATATTTTTAATTCAATAAACAGTGGTCTACAATGGGCAAATTTTTCAGCATTTGACATAATCCTAATTACCTTCTTTTGAAGGACCAAGACATTCTGAACATGTGTACTATTGCCCCAAAATAAAAGTCCATAGGATATAACACTCTGAAAAAAAGCAAAATACGCTGATCTTACATAGGCTGTAGGTACACGATTTTTTAAATTTCTTAACAAGTACACCACTCTAGACAACCTTGCACTAACATATTTAATGTGTGGATCCCAAGACAATTTATTATCTATAACAATACCTAAAAACTTAACATAACCTACATAGTCATCTACTGGGTATTCTCTTAGACTAAATACTGTTTGTTGTGTTTTACTCTCATTGAGCAAAAACCCATTAGCTCGAAACCAGATTGACACTTGGGATAGGGTATCTTTAGTCATGGTTTGAAGAGTTTCAAAGTCTGAACTTACAGTAAGAAAAGTGGTGTCATCAGCGTATAGAATGGAGTGGGACATTATATAAAATGGCAAATCGTTTATCATTAAAATGAATAACAATGGTCCCAATACTGAGCCTTGTGGCACACCACACTTGATTTCAGTTATCTGGGATCTTGCCTTTCCAATACATACAATTTGTTTATGATTACTAAGAAATGATTCCAAGATATTACCAGCTTTGTCACTAATGATTCTGTAATGAAGTAATTTATTAAGAAGTAAATCGTGGTCTATACAGTCAAAGGCCTTACTGAGGTCGCAAAAAGTTGCCTGAGCAAAGTTTTTCTCCTCATAAGCACTTAGAACCTTCTTAATCAAAGAGTCAATAGCATGAGCAGTAGATTTGCCTTTCCTAAAGCCAAACTGTACAGTAGAAAGAATGTTGTTGTGCTCCAAATAAACCCCTAACTGTTTATAGATAACAGATTCTAGTACCTTAGAAAAAACTGGTGTCAGAGATACAGGGCGATAACTAGATGGGCAATCTCTCTCTCCCTTCTTATAAATGGGAACAACTCTAGATAATTTTAACATCTCTGGAAACACACCTTCAGTTAAACATTTATTTATACAATAAGTGAGAGGAAATAATATACAACCAATTATCTTTTTAATCATATTACTAGAAAGGTTATATATATCTACACTATCAGATGGCCTAAAGTTATGTACAATACCCAAAACATCATCTGGTGATACCTCCGAAAGTACAAATTTATCTTTCAAAGTATAGTTTACATTATGACATTTTATGAGATCAGATACAGTTTCCTGGGGTCTAACAATGCTGCCACAAATGTCATTCACCGACTGTATACAAAAGTTATTAAATTCATCTGGTGTTACTGCTACAGCCTCTTTTCGTTTGGTTTTGGCCACTGAGTTTATCACACTCCATGCTTTCTTACATTTATTATTGGATGACTCTATACTGAATATGTTATGTTGTTTCTTAGCCTCATTGACTGCGTGTTTATAATCCTTTCGAGCTCTTAAGTATCTTAGCTTAGTCGTATCTGTTTTGTGTAGTCTATACAAATCTAAATACAATAACACATTGTTTTTCATATTGGCTAGTTGCGGTGTGTACCACACATTGTTATGCCTATGTTTATTTATTTTACGTGTATTGGGATTGACTTTACATTTGCACTGTGGAAAGTTTGTCTCAAAAATATTTATGAAAGCACAGAAAAATCTCTCAAATGCTACATTAGCAGAGCAGTGACTAACACTATTACACAAATCTTTCCAATCATAATTCCCAAGTGAGATCATAAAATTAGACATTTTATCCTGCGTTACTGGTCTTGTGATGGCCACCTTAGGATCTTTGTGCTCTTTGTTCTTCAAATTAGGCATATCTATTTCAATCCAAACTGAATCATGGTCTGAGAAGGCAAAAACAGCCACATCAGAACACATTAAATCTCTGCTAACATTTGTAAAAATATTGTCAAGACAAGCATTCTCCCTTGTAGGTTTACAGTTAGAAAAACTGAAATTAAATTTACATTGTGTGTATCTTTTGTCACATCAAATGCAGCATTTATGTCTCCACCAATCACTATACTGAACTTTCTCCACCTAGTACTAAGAAAAAAATTTAATAAATTCTCAAATTTTTCTAAAAAGGTTAGTGGGTCACCACTGGGTGACCTATAAAGTGATACAATAACTATTTTTAAATGCTCGAAATATATACCTGTAGCTTCAAAATGCAATTCGCTACACAAAAAACCTAAATCTAATTCATTACTAGCGTTCATTAACGCTTTCTTAATATAAATCGACACACCCCCATGAATCCGCTGTACCCTGCTAAAACTGTTAACTAACTGGAAATCATCTAATACATGAAAAGAAATTTCATTACCCTTGCACCAGTGCTCACTCACACATAATGAATCGAGCATATTCTCATTAGCAAAATCGTTTAAAAGTACATGTTTTCCTCTTATACCTTCAACATTGAGATAACCTATCTTAAACGAATTCCTAATGCTAACTGTGTTCTGACTTATTTTCCTTGACTAACCTCATGGGCCTAGTAACCTGCTTGTCATTGGACTGGTTCTCCACAGTAAATGTTGATAAACCAGCTAGGCCCACATCTAGTTTGTTAACTCTAAAAAAGAATTTCCCTTGAAACCCAGTGGTATTGGCTCTAACCTCAAAGTCTGTGTGAGGTCTAACTCATCGGCTAGGTTTATAATTTTCTCACTCACATACCTTTTTCCCCAGATCATTCAGATGGAGGCCATGAACGGTGTAAAATCTCTTACCTAAGTTACTTATATCTACAAAAGACACATTTTTAAAGTATTTGCAGAGTTTCTTCATTTACTCGAGCTACTTCTGCATTCACACATGACCAGAATGGAAGATCGTGCCGAAATGATACTGAGAAGAGTGCAATTTTTGTGTTTTGTAGTGCATGCAACTTTCTTCTTAAAGACGATAAGAAGAATTTTCCCTCATTTCTTGCTACATCGTTTGATCCAGCAATAAAAACTGCCATTCCTGTAGCATCTGTAGGTGAAGAGCTTGCCGCCACATCTATAAATTTAGCTCCAGGTTTTATTGAAGCTGAGGTGTGATGGTTGGAACTGTTTTCGATAATATCCCTTATTTTTCGTCCTTGACTGTCTGCATAAATATGTATTTTTACTGGCCTAGCTCTGCGTTTACAATTTGATGTCTTTGGGCTTTGTGTTTCATTACCACCGTTGATAATTGGTCTAAGAATTTCACTACACTCTTTAATCACTTCACTTTCGTTAAGCTTCGTTAGTTTAGGCACTTTGACTCGTAAACCTATTTCATTTACCTTTTCTATAACATCGCCATCTTCAAGTAAACTGAATCTGTTTTTGCAAGGTGGAGAGTTCACTCTTTGAATATTTTGAGATTTTTCTTCGTCTACTGGTACTATAGTCACACTGCATTTTTCGGAAATTTTTTCTTCTAGTTTATTAGATGCAGAACATTTCTTGTTTACAACTGAGCTAAAAGTTTCGAAACACTTACTTTCATTCGTTTTAACACTAACGTTTTTGTTGTTCTCCAAAATTTTGCATTATTTGTAATTCTCTAATATCACTTTCCAATACTTGAATTATAGCGTCCTTGTCTCTGATGATGTCCATGTACTGTTTTGAACACATTTCCGTTACACACGATTCACAAGACCATGAGTAGTCAACTGTTACTAGTTTTATATTTATTTTGCAGCAATTTTCGTGAAACCACCAATTACAATATTTACACTGGATACCTTTCCTCACTTGTTTGAAACACAGCTTACATTTATTAACACTTTTTACTTCCTTCTTATCACTTTTATCGGAACAGTTTAAACCCGCTAGTCCGATCAGCGCCATGTTGGATCTTATTAACTTATTATGCAGAAACTACAGCATAAATATCTCAAAGTAAAAGACAAAAGTTATTGAATTTAAAGATGTAGGAACTATAATCATTGATGATCAACTGTTAAACAGGTTTTACACATGAAGGCAGTACATGGGTAGTGACATAATTCACAAACAAGCTACATAACAAATTCCATAGATTTCAATATATGAGTTGTGCTGCCGATTTGGCTCGAGGAGTGGACAAGAGCAGGAAGTTTATTGTAGGCTCGCGGCTAGCTAATCAGCTTGCTGGTCCAACCAGAAAATAGTATTTATTCATATTGCTTTCATTTAAACAAATTTGTGATTCATTTTTCATCATGTTTTGAATAGTTTTCAGTTAATTTAAATTATTTTTAATGGGTACCAAAGTTTGAGTTGTAATTAAAGTTTATTTGTTTATGCAGGTTCTTATTATTTGCCAGTATTAGGGTGAGATTTTCATAGAAATATTGAAAGGAATGGACATTTTTGAATTTAGCACAAAAAAAGAGATATATTCATTAAATGTACAAGTTGTTTTGAAATGTTCATTTGGAAAATAAACCTTTTTGAAATTCATAAAGATCTTTCTAGCATTTGGAAGTTGGGTAGCATACCAGGTGTACCAGATCATTAAAATAAAGACTGGATGAGACAATTGATGCACTATTTCTCACTCTTATTCAATCAAATAAGTGTAGTTTTGTTCATGTTTTATTAAATCTTCTCTTGGTTGTAAAAGTAGACATCATATGGTTACGCCAAGGGAGCAAACTTTGCGGAAATTATATGTAAATGGGGAAATTTTTTAAGTCAAACTAGACATTTACCCTTGACTATGAAAAATTTTGTCATTCTTATTTTGTTTGTACTTGCCATGGGTCACTGAAAAGGAGAAACTTATTTTTTCTTATGTATGGTTTTAGGCACTTCTTGAGGAAATCATTGCACAAATAAGTTGCAAGCTTTCCAGATTTTGATAATGTGGAGCATATGTTTCTATACTTCGGACCAAGTTTGTTCATAATACCCACAGTCCAAAATATTAAGTTGCTTTTTGCACACAAGTAATACATGGAGCAACATATGACCAGATATTGTGGTTGTGTATTGTGCTGTACGAGGGCGGTTTGAAAAGTTCTCGGAATCACCGGTAGATGTCAGTGCTAGAGCAACGAGGTTTCCGCGCAATAATCACACATCCTTTTTGAGTGAACACGTGGCGCGTCAGTGCTCTAGCTGCAGGAGTGTGGTAGTGACGACTCTTTGTTGTTGTTCCCGCTTAGTGATTTGTGACAGTGGAAAAAACTGAGATTCGAGCAGTGATTAAATACTTTGTAAAGAAAGGTATGAAAGCAAAGGAAATTCATGCCGACTTTCAGAACACATTAGGGGACTCTGCTCCTTCATTTTCAACTGTTGCCAAGTGGACCAGCGAGTTTAAATTTGGTGGGGAGAGCTTGGATGATGTTCCACGTAGTGGACGGCCAAAAAGTGCTACGACCCCAGAATTTATCGCAAAAGTGTATAAAATGGTCATGAAGGATCGTCGACTGAAAGTGCGGGAGATTGTTGAAGCTGTAGGGATGTCTTATGAATGGGTATATTATATTTTAACCGAAGAATTGGGTATGAAAAAATTATCAGTAAGATGGGTGCCGCGGCTCTTGACACTGGACGATAAACGCACCAGATTGGAAATGTTCGAACAAAGTCTGGCCCGTTTTCAGAGCAACAAACAAGATTTTTTGTGCCGGTTTGTGACTACAGATGAAACTTGGGTCCACTACAATACCCCAGAGACAAAACAGCAGTCAAAGCAGTGGAAACATGCTGATTCACCACCACCAAAGAAAGCAAAGACAGTGCGTTCGGCCGGAAAGGTTTCTGGGATGCAAAAGGCATTCTGCTGATAGATTATCTTCCTACTGGCCAAACAATCACGGGGCAATACTATGCAAGCCTCCTAGACCAATTACAGGAAAAGATACGCGAAACAAAGCCTGGTTTGGTAAAAAAAAAACGTCATCTTTCATCAGGACAACGCTCCGCCGCACAAAAGTGTTATTGCCATGGCAAAACTTCGTGAACTGAAGTACGAATTGTTGCCACATCCACCTTATTCACCTGATTTGGCAATATCAGACTTTCATCTATTCCCCAAGCTGAAAAATTTCCTCGGTGGACGGACATTTTCTGCAAGGGAAGAACTGACAGCCAAATTGGAGAGGTATTTTGCAGCCCCGGAGGAATCTCATTTTCGAGATGGGATCAAGGCATTGGAACATCGCTGGACCAAATGCATTAGTCTACAGGGAGACTATGTTGAAAAATAAAAGCAGTTCCACCGAGGTAAGATACTTAATTCTAATACATTCCGAGAACTTTTCAAACCACCCTTGTATATGAATATGTGACTTTCTTAATATGTCACCTTTAATCAAAAATAGTCTTTTTGCCGTGTTCAGTCAGAGTGCAATTGTATATGAAGAGCCATGGATAAAATGTGTCAATTTTTCATTATTTTATAGGAAATTGATTTGAAGTCAGGACTTCCCATTGAAACAAAATCTTTGAAATTAAATATCTGAAATACTAAACATGTTCTTGCTTTAAGATTTGACTAACACAGGGTATTCATTAATTGCCACAAGAATATGTCAAAATCTCATATGTCATAATCATAATATATATAGTCTAAACAATGAAATGAAAGGCACTTGGTAGCGAAAAGGAATTTTTGTGTGTTTGCGCCCCACATCCATCATCTAAAGGTAAGTGCTGGCTCATTTCCCTATCCTAATTTGATTCCTTTCCGCTACTTAGCGTCTTGATTTTATATATATATAACTAAGGAAGGATAGGAAAATTGACCCAACACTTACCACAGATGAAGGAGGCTGGGAATAGCACAGGAATGATCCATGTCGTAGTTTGGGGGGAATTGGGGGACCCTGGTCTCGAGTCATTTAACCTAATCCTTCGTCGTGGGCATGACTTCCTATGTTCCTTCCCCAGGATACACACCATTCTCCATAAAATCCTAAGCACTGCCTATGCACATGTTTTATCAGACCACCAAATCTAAAAAATATCTTGGTTCTCAAGTACTTGCCCAGTAATTCCCCCACACTACCACAGTGATAATTCCTGTGCTATCCCCAGCCGCCTTCATTTGTGGCAAGTGTTGGCTCAATTTCCCTATCCTTCCTTAGTTTTATTGCCTTATAGCATTTTTCCTGCTCATTGTTATTATATATATATATATATATATATAAACACCCTGCTGGCAGTATCAGTTTGCCTTTGCAACTCATGGCAGTGAGCAGGGGTATCAGGACCACCTGGAACCAAGTCTAAATAAATTCAAACCATCATCCACACTTGTCCCTCCACCTCTTCCCCAGAACCATCCTCTCCAATTCTTGGAGGATTTCCTGTCCACTAGTTTGGCTTCTGCCACTTTCCTTAAATCTTTAACAAACACCAGTTATCTTAGCCCAGCTGAAACCCGTACCAGGAAACAGCTCTCTAACAATCCAGATCTCATTATCCTTCCAGCTGACAAGGGCTCAACCACTGTAGTCATGAACCGGAGTGACTGTGGGGCTGAACCTCTTCGTCAGTTACCAGACACTGAGTGTGGTGGGTGAACGGTTAACATTCTGGCTTCGTATTCGGAAGGACGGCGGTTTGAATCCCCGTCCGGGTATCCAGATTTGGGTTTTCCATGGTTTCCCCAAATTACTCCAGGTGAATGCCGGGATGCTTCATTCAAAAAGGCCATGGCCGAACTCCTTCCCGTTCCTTGCCGCCCCTCCCATCCCACCTTTAATGACCTCAACGTCGATGAGGCATAAAGCCATAAGTAAAAAAAAATCCTTCCAAAAATCAAAAAAACCTGGTAATCCAGGATGCCTTAGTGTTTCAGCTTACACATCGCCAACTGAGCGCATATCTGCCTTGGTTGACCAACACCTACAACCTATAGCTAGTCAGCTCCCTTCTCATATAAAGGACACCCAATACTTTCTCTTCCAGCTTTCTACCATACCCACCCCTCTTCCTTCCAACTCCATACCAGTTACCATAGTGCACAAACATCCCCCACTGGCATGGCCTCAGGGCCATTGAACATTTTCAGGACCAGCGCTCTCCCAAAAGTCTCCCTATGACATCCTTTCTCATCAAATTGGCCCACCTGATTCTCAATAACAAGTACTTCTCCTTTGAATGCAACATCTATCACCAAACTTGTAGCACTGACATGGGCACTCACATGGCCCCCTCTTATGATAATCTGTTCATGAGCCATCTGGAACAGACATTGCTGGAGGAATTCCCTCTCAAACCCCACATTTGGCTTCGATTCATTGATGATATCTTTATGATTTGGACACATACAGAAAACAAACTGCTAAATTTCCTGAACCATTTCAATAACTTCAGCATGCTGAAATTCACTTGGACCTACTCCCACATCCAGGCCACATTCTTGGATGTGGATTTGTCCCTTTCCAATGGCTACCTCAACTCTTCAGTCCATATCAAACCCACCAACCTTCAAGAGTATCTCCAATTTGACAGTTGCCAACCGTACCATACCAAACGTTCTCTCCCCTACAGTCTTGGCATTTGAGGTAGTCACATATGCTCCAAACAGCAGTGCCTCATGGATTGTTCAAACAATATTGCACAAGCATTGATATCTCGCAACTACCCTCTAGCTTTGGTGAACAAACAGCTTTCATGGGCAACATTACAACCTACTCAGCCCATCAATCATTCCAAACCCAACCACAGTCCAGTCTTGCTCACACAATACTACCCCGGCCTCGAATCCATTAACAGAATCCTCCAGCAGGACTATGATTTCCTGCAAACCTCCCCTGAAATTAGTTCCATTCTTCCCAAAATCCTCCCTGCCCCTTCTAGAAATTGTTTCAGCAGACCTCCTTACCTAAGCGAACTTCTAGTCCACAAACATAGTCTTCCTCGTCCCAACAGTCAGCGCCAAGCCTCTTTCCCATGCAATAGACCCCACTCCAAGATGTGCAACATACACCATGCCTTCATCACTTTCACAAACCCTGTCACAGGGGAAAGCTTCCCTATCATAGGACACATCACCTGCGAAACCTCCCATGTAATTTACCATTTAGCATATAACCACTGCCTGGCTTCATATATAGGTTTGACCACAAATCCACTTTTCATAGGAGTAAATGGCCACCAACAGACAGTGTTCACATGCAACCCAAAGCACCTAGTTGCTGCCCATGTCATCACCCATGACTTGAATAATTGCAACTCTTGTTTCTTGTGTCCGTGCTATCAGAGACCTCCCTAATAGCAGCAGCTCCTCTGAACTCAGAAGGTGGGAACTTGCCTACCAGTACAAACTGGGCACAAGGCAACCATCTGGTCTCAAGATAATATCCGGTCATTATTATTATTATATTTACGTATGTTTACCTTTTTTTAATTCTGTCTTTGCCTCCATCCCCACTACCTATATTGAACCACCACTAACCTAAGGTGATGTTTACTTCATAGAGTCTTTGGTTTAGAAAAAAATAAAAATTATTTTTTATATATATTTTTAATTTATATATATATATATTGAACATTGGATAGGATAAAAAACCACCGCTTACCAAAGAAGGGGATTCCAGCGGCGTTGGTACACGAAAAAAAGACGAACACACGAAGAATAAAATTTTCGAGCATGGCTCTTCCTCAGTAGAAGTGAGATGGCTGCAGCAGCGCTTGCCTGGCAGCCATCTCACTTCTACTGAGGAAGAGCCATGCTCGAAAATTTTATTCTTCGTGTGTTCGTCTTTTTTTCGTGTACCAACGCCGCTGGAATCCCCTTCTTTGGTAAGCGGTGGTTTTTTATCCTATCCAATGTTCAATATATCCGCTTTTAGCGCCTTTGTTTCCTAACAATCTATATATATATATATATATATATATATATATATATATATATATATATATAAATTTTTCATATTTAGATTTAATTATATTTTGCTTTTCCCATAGACCAGAGATTAGTTTGGATATTTATCTATGCTCGGGTATTAGCTCTGAATCACTGCCCCCCTACTTTCCCACTGTTTGAATTTATCCCCCCCCCCCAGTATTTTCCTGGCCATCAGTCACTTTGTGAGGCAGTCTCCTACATCACCCACCTCCCATAATGTTCTCCTGTTGGTAAAGGGCTTGTCCTGAAAATTTCTTTATCAGTTGTATTTTTGTCTTTTCTGTGTGCTCAAGCCCCACTTCCATCATCTAAAGCTAAGTGGTAGCTCATTTCCCTATCCTAATTTCATTCCTTAGTGCCTTTGATTTAGGTTATAAGGAAAACAAAGGCACTGATATATATATTGTTAGGAAACAAAGGCGCTAAAAGCAGATATATTGAACATTAGGATAGGATAAAAAACCACCGCTTACCAAAGAAGGGGATTCCTGCGGCGTTGGTACACAAAAAAAAAGATCACACAAAGAATAGAATTTTCTAGCATGGCTCTTCCTCAGTAGAAGTGAGATGGCTGCACACAAGCGCTGCCGGCAGCCAACTGCGTGAGCCACAATGTCATTGGCTCATGGTGGGGGAAGTGAGGGTGGGGGTAGAAGAGCACAGGCTGGAAAACGATGATGAATAGCAAGTATAAAACAAAACTGTACACAAGGACCCGTCGCGGAAGGGCAGTATACCTCACTTAATGGTCCCAAAAGCCCACAATGTAATGGACACATGTGCAAACAACAAGAAAAAAAAATCAGAAATTTTAAGTTAAAACTAAAAATAAGCAAAATTCGAAGTCACAAACTATAAAGGTAGGCTCTGGTGAGCAGTAGTTCTATGAGAGAAGGTGGAAGTAAGGGGAATGGGTGGGAGAAAAATTGCTGCTATCTTAAATTTAGACCTGGAGATTGTCTGGTCCTCAGTTGGTACTGATAGGCCAGTTCCCACCTTCTAAGTTCTGAAATACTGCTTTTATCTGAGAGGACTCTGATGGCACGGACCGAGAAGCAGGTGTTAAAATTGTTGGTGCCATGTGTAGTGGCATGATGAGATACAGGGTGGTCAGGGTTCTAGGTGTGTACTGATTGTCGGTGTCACAACAAATCCACTGGCCATCAGAAAGAATGGAGCATACATAAACCACGTAGCTCCATTTTGGCCTCCTGTGAACCCCCCCTCCCCTCCTCCCCCACGTAGCCCTACGTTGCTTTTGCCTCTACACCCTCCATCCCCCCCCCCCCATGTAGCACACTTATTTTTCCCCTTTTAATTTCAGCAGACATTTTGTGTACTGTTTTCTCTTGACAGACTATTTTAAATTACATACAGAGATAATTAACTGAGGGAAATAAATATTCACATGCTGTTGTGAGTTCAGTTCCTCATTTTAACTGTGAAAAATGTGATGAAAGGAAAGATACGTGGCCTGCCTCGGAACCCCCCCTCCCCCCCATGTAGCCCAGCATCACCTTCCAGCTAACCCCCCCCCCCCTCCCTGGACCGAGCACGTAGTTTGTGCACAGTCCCTATAATAATTTTTGGGTGTTAGCTTTTATCAAGAATGGTCTCTTGTTGATAAAGGGCTAAGACCCGAAAATTATTATATCATGTGTGGTTTTGTCTGTTATTTGTGTTCACGCTCCACAAACATCATCTAAGGTATGTGGTGACTCATTTCTTGATCCTAATTTGTAATTCCTTTTTAATACTTTTTGCCGTTGTTTACTTTACATAATTTCACATACATCAAATCCCCAAATTAAAATTTATTATTTTACAAATTAACAATCAATGCTTAATATGATTTCTTGTCTGATTGGTAATATGATCTGTAGCGTGTGAGCAGTAATCCTCGGCCTCACGCTCATAAGGACACTGGTTTGAATTATGTCCAGCCATCCATAATTGATTTTTCCATTGTTTCTCAAAATTGCTCAAGGTTAATGCTGTGATGTTTCCTTCATTAGCCCATAGCTAACTCCTTCCTATTCCTCGCCCCTCCCATTCTTTTTCCTCCTTTAATGATCTTGATGTTAATGAGGTGCAAAGCTATTAGAGAAAAAATATTACTTCCTTCCTCTCAACCTCCTCCTATCCTGCCCACAACAGCCAACTCTGATTTATATAAGTGGTGAGACTCCATGTGCACATCTGATCCCTTTGCCATGTTCCTTGTTTCTTTACTTGAAAAATATTACATACAGGTATCAAAATATTGTAAAGTGTTTTCACCTTTTTGTGTTTTCATCTTTGGTTATTGATGGGTTTACTTTCTTATAATTAATTATTTTCATTGCTCAAAAGCATTTTACTTCTTACTATTATTGTAATGTCAATAATAATAATATCTTATTAGATAACAAACTTTTCTGTGCATATACATTACCTGACAAAAAAAGTGAAGGGGATAAGGAAATGAAAAGAAATTTCACAGGTTGAGGTGGGGGGGGGGGTGTTATTTATGTAATTACAAAATAGTCAACTTTACAGAGAAATTTGCAGTTGAGTCCATTTATCAGTAGGATGTTGCATCATATCTGTCCTGGGAGCATGCAGTGATTCAGTAGGGAAGGGTGTCATAAAGCCAAGCTGGTCCAAAACTGTTGTATTTGGTCCTTAATGTCCTGGATACAGGCACTGGGATGGAGTTAATGTCCTAGATGGTCTCACACATGTTCTATCAGGGACAGATCTGAGGATCTTGCTGGCCAAGGGAGTACCCAACGTCACACAGTTAGTTCAAAGAGACATGTTGTGTGGGTATGAGCACTGATCTATTAAAAAATGGTACCATGAAAGTCAGATGAGAGTTAACTTAAACCTATTTTGGCTTAAACTGGTTAAATGCTGGCAATGTTATTTGTTCAAGTTTTTGAAAACCAAATTTGATTTTACTATCTTGGATGGAGTAAAAATTGTAATAATTCATGATATGGTCAGCAGTGTATTAATGAGAGTTTTGTATATACAGATTTGTGCAGACAGCAGAAATGTTGAAGCCTTCTACAACAGTCTTCAATTCTGATGATGAACTTGTGGAATACTATCCGCATTTGCTACTTGTTCACACAAAGACATGTGCAGATGACTACAATCCAAGCAATGTCAGTCTTATGCAGGTATACTGATTTTAAAACATTCTGTAACTGAGAATTTATTTTGTAACATGATACGTTGAATATTGGTAAGAATTAGTGCAAAAGTATTTTGTATGTATGTCCTTGACAGAAACTGAAACACATCTTAATTGAATACAGGATGGAGTAGAATCACAATTATAGAAATGGAAGGAATAAAATTTTAGATTATAAACTGTTTATCAACTTGAGGCAAATTGGGAATTGATTCTCTTAATCTTAAGTTGAGACTCGATGTCCATTTTGTACTGGTTTGAGTACAGGGGAGCTGCTGTTCTTTGGGAGGACTCTGTACTGATATCTGTCTGTAATATACAGGGTTAATCTAAAAGATTTTTTAGGCTTCAAAACACTGTGTACTGAAAAGTATACAACCTACAAAGACTAGTGATACATGAAAAGATACATAAACCCACCAAGTTTAAAAACCTGCTTGGTGTCTGATGTGCACACAGCAGTGGACAAGATGGCAGAAAAGCAGGAAAATAGTTTTAGTTTGTTACAATATGCGAAGTGTTCTTTGGTTACGAATGTGTGGCATGCATTTTTACAGAAATATGGAAAAGTTGCACCTAGTCACCAGAGCATTTTACATTGGTTTCACCAGTTTTGTGACACTGCTTGTGATAAACAGACCAGCATGGGGTGACCACATGTCTCTGAGGAAACTGTAGAGCACGTGAGACAGAGCTACATGCGCAGTCCACAAAAATCGACCATTCATGTCAGCCATGAACAGGCCATTCCATAGAAAAACGGTGGGGAATGTTTTGAGTCAGGATTTGCATTTCAAACCCTACCATGTGCAGTTTGTACAGCACCTGACCCCAGATGATTATTGCTCCCATTTTCATTTTTGTATCCAAATGCTGGAAGCTATGCAAAATGATGAAGACTTGATGAGGAACTTTGTGTTAAGCGATGAGGTGACTTTTCATCTGTCTGGAAAGGTGAATTGTCACAATGTGAGAGTGTAGGGTACTGAATTGCTGCATGCATTTGTGGGGCTGGAAAGAGGTTTGCATAAAGTGAATGTCTTCTGTGCCACATCAACGAGAAAGCTGTATGGGACCTTTTTCTTCATCGAGCAGATTCTGACAGGATCCGTGTGCCTGAATATGTTGCAGGTGAGGCTGTTTCCATAGCTGACTACTGACTCCTCCACTTTCGTACTACAACAGGACGGGGCTCCACTTCACTGGAATACAAATGTGTGCGACTTTCTCAAAAGAAAAACTGTTAAATCTCTGGATAGGGCACGCTGAGGTGTATCTCCAGTAAGGTGTACAGACCACTATTAATTTCACAGCATCCGCCACATAATCACTGTATCATGTGAACTGAACTTTGAAAATATTGTGTAAAAAAACAAAAAAAAACAAACCCCTGATGTAATCAAGGAGTATTTTTGAGTTAGTATTTGTTGGGAAGTGATACTGGTAGTTGCTATATTGTTGGTGATATGCATTTAATTCGCCGTATATTATTCTAAATTTGTTTTCCTCTCAAGATCTTTTCATATCTCAACTATCAGCTTGTAATAAAGAATATGAAGTTTCAAGGATTTGACAAAAGCAATATTGTACAATGTTCATTTATCCTCTGAGGAGAAACATTAACTGCTCCAAGATTCTTGTCAACCTTGAGAACAGTAAATAATTAAACAGGCAATATCAATTTATTATATTTCTTGAGCAGATCTCCTTATAGAAGTCTGATAGATGAACCATTACCTTGGCATATATCAATGAGCCATAGTTGAGGATAAGGTTCTTATGACAACTTATTATCAAACTAGTTTGTGATTTTCAGGTAGCAATATCTGAAGCAGTAGACAGGAGAGCAGGCTGTCAAAACGTTGTCTTTTTACGACGCTATCTGACTGATTTCATTTCATCAATACACTGGGAAAGTCTCCACTCACAAATGTATTACCATGTGGATCTTTCTTTGTTAGCTAGCAAGAATATATCATCCTGTACTCCTCATTATGAAGATTTCGGTTGGAGTGTGGAATGAATTTTAGGAATGATAGCATAAAAGTGTGTGCCATTTTGTTGCAACCTCCTTAACTTTATGTCCTGGTCTGTACTATCATTGCTGATGATATTTAGAAGCAGCCATTACTAAGATTATCCATGTTAGGCTTCTTACATGTCTAATATACTCTCACACAATAAAGAAGTCTCCTGAATATACTCTTTACTTTTTTTCTTTAAATCTCCTGTCTTCAGATTTGGCAAGTGAATGGTTTACTTTCTCCTTCCTTGTGTCCATTCATATTGTAGCAATTTCTCTAGTTATTTTTTATATTAGTTCAGCTTAAAAAGAACTAACACATTCATAACTTCCCACTAAAAATTTAGTGAATGTATCTTACTCAATTTGGAAACTACTTTGACGGTGGAATCTAACATCATCTTCACTATCCTGTTGGGTCAACAAACAACGAAGTTATGTTTTTCTGTACAAAATGGGATGAGGTTATACCCCTCGCCGGATTCAGGTACTGAATGAATTTCTTGGACACTGGAATGGTATTCTTCCCAATACGTAATAGAATTGGAAATCTTGATCACACAGAAACTATATAGAACCTTGTTACTTTATTCGTACTGCAAACCAAAATATCTTGCAGAGTTCATGAGCCGCTACTACTGTCTCATACAATGGAGTATAGTACGAGGGTGAATCAAATATAAACAAGACTTTATTTTTAAAAATATAATTTTTATTTTAAGTGCAAAAAAGTACATATCTTATTTTTCTACGTAATCTCCTGCTTTAGAAACACATTTTTCCCAGCGGATAGGCAGCTTCCCAATTCCTTCCATGTAGAAAGATGCAGGTCGTGTCTGCAGCCAATTGCGCACGTAGGCTTCCACCTCAGCATCACTGTTGAATTTTTGGCCTCCCAAAGCTTCCTTGAGAGGACCAAACACATGAAAGTCACAGGGTGACAGGTCTGGACTGTAAGGAGGGTGGTCCAGTGTCTCCCACCCCAGTTTCTCCAATTTTTCCCTGGTTAAGGCTGCTGTGTGGGGGCGAGCATTGTCATGGAGAATAACCACTTTCCTCATCGGTAGGTCTAGTCTTTTGCGGCGATATGCAAGTCAGACCTCACTCAAAATGTCGCAGTAGTAGGCCGCATTGATTGTCCTGCGCTCATGCAAAAAATCGAGGTGCAGCAAACCACGCTGGTCAAAAAAAACCGTAGCCAAAACCTTGCCAGCCGATAGTCGTGACTTGGCTTTCACTGGTCCAGGTTCTCCTTTTTTTCTCCACTCCATACTCGCTTGTTTGGACTCAGGGGTGTAGTTGTGCACCCAAGTTTCATCACAGGTGATGATGTGAGTCAGAAATGGGTCCCCTTCTTCCCGAAATCGTGCCAGAAGACGCTCTCACACCTGAAGTCGAATCAATTTCTGTTCTGCTGTGAGAAGGCGAGGAACCCACCTGGCGCACACCTTACGGTACCCAAGCTCCTCTGTGAGTATGGAGTAAGTGCTCCCATAACTTATTCCGACCTTACTTGCAATTTCAGAAGTGGTAAGACGCTTGTCATCTTCAATAAGCCGTCTAACACAGCTGATGTTGTTCTCTGTAATGCTGGTGCGGGGTCTGCGATTATGGCTCTCATTTTCAACATGATGACGACCATCCACAAACTGTTTATGCCATGCAAACACTCTGGCTCGCGACAGTGTCTCTTTCCCGAACTGGGCAGTCAATCTCCTCAAGATTTCTGCCGGTTTTATGCCTTCTGCAGCGAGAAACTTGATTATGACACGTTGCGCAATCGACGAGTGTACCTCTTGCTCCGACATCGTGACGGTTGGCACTGATCGAGTCGAGGGGGGGGGCTAACGGTCTTCCCCCACTCCTGACAAACCTACCTATCGCCAAACAAAGTGGGAACGTTCTCCCACCACTATTGCGCCCGAACGGCCGAAAGTCTTGTTTATATTTGATTCACCCTCGTATTAACAGCAACAGCAGGGCCAGCAGATTGTGTTAGGCTCAGGTGGGTAGTCAGATAAAAGGAGATTCTCCAAAAATGCAATTTGGTTGTCTTATTTTTTTAAAAATACTACTACTAGTAATAACCATGCAAACAAATTCATAAGAGAAATTCCTAGGGGTAAAAAGCACAATTTTTTGTGAAAACATCATCAAATTCTGGGTTGATATTGCTACCCCTCATACTCATTATCTGCTGGCCCTGAACACATTATTTCTAGTGAAGAATTGCTGTAGGTGGAGTTGGTAAACATTAGAACTGTTCATGCAAAAAGAGTACACAGATAGAAGAGACAATTTACGCAGACCAGTAGAGTACACAAATATAAAGGTGGACTTCCTATGCAGTGGCGGCGGCCAGCGGCTGACTCGCCAGCGGCTGACCTTGGGCGTCAGCCGCGCAGGGGGCGCTTCCTATGGCGCGGCAGTCGCCCAGCGGTTCTGCTAGTGGAAAGTCATGAGGGAACGCGAGTTTATGATTCATTTAATGTTAGAAGAGGTTGAGGATGAAGAAATTATATTGCAATTATGTGAGGGGAATGCTGAATCACATCCTATTTTTCAAACAAGGAATGAGGAAGGTTGTTTTGAGACACTGATAAATCGGCGTCTGTTAAAAGATGATAAGAAATTTCGGGAATATTTCCGGCTGAACATCATGCAGTTTAACTATGTTCTCGATCTCGTCAAAGAAGATCTCAAGAAGGATCCCTCTTCCAGATATCCGCACCCCATAAGCCCAGATGAAAAACTCGCTTTTACATTGAGGTAAGTAAAAGTAAAAATATACCATAATGAATTATTGGTTTATTGAAAATGCAGATAGCATAAAATAATTGTACAAAAAGTATAGGTTGTAAACAGAATTAATTACTAAAATTACGGTTCAATATAGTGAATCGTGTTGTCCACATCTAATGACTGAGCTGCTGTATGTGTGTAGGCGCTTAATGGTGGTTGCTGGGGATAGTTAAAATGTACTGAATTACGATTTTCCAGCTCAACTATCATCTGCAGTGATCTCATTTTGGCCTCACTTATCAAACTAGGATTAAGTTTTTTTACAGTTTCTGCAATACTTTTAAAAAATAAATCGACATCATTGTCCCGTTTTTCTTCAGATAGTTTTTTCATCAGGTTATCTCTCTGAATTTGACGAGAAACTAGTAACTCAAAAATTTTACTATTTTGTCGTGCCCGTTTAGTGAGTGGTCTGTATGAAGGAATGTCTTCCACGATTTTGGAAGAAGCTTGTTCTGAAGTGGAAGCTGGTGGAGTTTGGGATCTACCACTCTCTTCTATATTCGTTTCATCACCCTGAATGTTGCAGATACTTCTGTGAAAGAAATTACGAAATAATGAAATATATATAATGCGATAAAGTTGGAAATTAATGTAAACAGATAACATGGGGTGATGACTTACTCTCGCTTGTGCTCTACTGTGTTCAAAAATATCAACATATCGGCCAATGCCCACTTCTTCCCTTTGTTGGAAGCAGAACTTCCAGTGCCTTTTCCCTTTTTTGTTTTGGTATGTGTCCTTCACGTTTTTCCACCTTTTTTACAATCTTCAACTAAAAAGCACAATGTAATTAAATAATTAAACACAGTTATTACATACCGGTATTCTCTTATTGTTATATAGAAAAAAGAATATTAAATATAACTTATTTTTATTTTGTTTTCAGGTTTATGGCAACAGGTGAATCCTTCAGGTCACTGGCGTTCGCATTTAGGATATCATCCTCTTACATCACCAAAATTATGCATGAAGTGTTGTTAGTTCTGCATAAGAAATTGCTGCCGATTTTCTTGCCGCCTATTTCACCGGACCAGAATTTGAAGAAAAGTGGCAATTTCCTAACTGTGCCGGGGCTATCGACGGTAAACGTGCGAATTTTTTCACCAGCATTATCAGGCTCACTATATTACAATTACAAACAGTTTTTCTCTACCGTTCTTCTGGCTGTAGTCGACGCGAACTATAAATTCATTTTCATCGATGTTGGGTCATACGGGAAGGAAGGCGACAGTGGAATTTTTGACAAAAGTAATATTGGAAAATTATTTGCAAGTGGAAATATGTTTGCACCGCCATCTAAACTTCCTAATTCGGATATAGTAGTACCCCATGTTTTTGTAGGCGATGAAGCATTCTGATTACATCTAAATATGATGAAACCATTTTCTCGCCGAGTTGCAAGTACCGACAATAATAAAGCTATTTTTAACTACCGACTTTCTAGAGATCGTAGAGTTTCTGAAAACTCCTTTGCTCTACTGAGTCAAATATTTCGCATATTTTATTCGCCGATCGCTATAAAGCCAGAAACGACCGATCATTTGGTTATTGTTGCTTGTTGTCTACATAATTTACTTAGAGATGCATTCCTCGAAAAAAACAATGTTCCTCATTATTAAATAAACAAAAATGAACCATGGCCGAGCGAAAACTTTGGGTCATTAGCAAGGGGTTGCGGCTACGCACATGCTGATGGATTTTCTGTCAGAGAATCATTTACAGAATACTTCAACAGCCGTGCAGGTGTAGGCTTAACACCCTGGCAAGGCAATCACGTTTCAAGAACGAATTAGGGCTGCATTATAATTGTATTATATTAAAAGTATGTATGTATATATATTATTAAGATTTGTATTTATATGAATTTATAATGTTAATTTTGTCTCTTATCTATTTATTTATTTGTGCTTTGCAATAAATAATTATGAAAAATAATATTGAGTTTAATAACTATACAGGTAAAAATGAGATAAATGAGTAAAGGAAAGAACATTTTCTGCACGTGCCTATTGACCTCGGCAAAGTGCGATATAGCTACTGAATGAAGTTTTAATTACAAGTTACCACGTGATACATTGCAATTCGACTACGCGAAGTAGCTTGTACGTTTTGAAGGCTTCTTTAATAATGAACATAATAACAAGTGACCCGAAGGTGATAAAAAAATGAATAAATTTATATTAGATTATATTGTGCTTTTATTACTTGATCTTTCGACGAATTCCGCTATTTCTTTCCAAACATTGTCCTTCACAGATTGATCCTTGTACAGTGGTGAAGAAACAACGTAAATACAAGGAAATTTAGACACTACTTCCACCAATTTTTCATCCTCCCCCGCCGTAAATAACACCTTTCCGTCTGACATATTTCGACTGTTCCGCTAGCGGCTGCGTCTAGACTGCTCTCGGAGCGGTGCTGTCGTGCGGCTCAAGCAGCTATTTCCGAGAACGCGGGTCGCCGCCGCTTCATAGGAAGCGCTCCCGTTACTTTCCATTGTAGCAGCCATTAGCGGCTGTCTTGGGCGGCCGCCGCAAGCGGCTGGCGCTGCATAGGAAGCCCACCTTTAGAGACAGTTTACACAGGTTTGTGAAATCACAAGCAGAAAAAGGAGATGCACCCAAGCTTTAATCCCACATAGTAAAACTATAAGAGGGTAAAATAGGTAGCATTGTAGCTCACTATGGCATTAAGAGCACATACTTTCTACCAAATATGGATCACTTGGGCCTAAGGATATATCAAGACCACAACATCTCAAGTGAATATGGTTTGACAGTTCATTCAATTGAAGACTGTTTCTTTGAGGACAAATACCACCTCTTGCTGTGATGGTATCAAAAATTATCAATTTGTAACATATCTATAACCAACCTTGTTAAAACAATTCAGAAATAGGCTGAATCCATGGAAAAAGTACTGTAATGCGTTTCTACCAGCTATTCCTAATAGTAAAATACCTTTTAGTCTAATTATGAAGCTGCCTTTGTGAAAGATAGAAATTACAGTTAGAGTTATTTTTTAAGTACAACGGATTTAGCTTGTAAAATTATTTATTGTTCCACTTTTTACACGCAACTAACATATTCTTTCAGCATTCATCCTATATATTAACAGAATATCTCGAAGTATAATTCGTCCACTATATTATCATCTTTTTTCCTACGGACTTATATCATTTCCTTCATTTTTCTCTTCATTTTTCATCCTACGTTCATTTTTGTCTCAGAGTTCATGCTTCGTTTTTTCTTCATTACTTCCTTTTTTCTATGTGTTCCCACATCATCATTCACCAATATTACCTGAAATTTCGTTTCATGCTCTTCTTCTTCTACTTTTCTAACTGTAGAAATCATTCCCATTGTTTCCTCTGGTTCGTTGATTAATCCTCTGTAGTCTTCTGTTATTTTCTGTTCTTCACCACTTCCCTGCTGATCTTCATTGTTCTCCTCTCTTCCATCTTCTGTTTCAACTCCTAGCTTTTCCTTACATGCTCTTCTCCAGTCTTGTAATGATTGCTGCTGACTCTGTTCCAATTTTATTAATTTTTGTTTCACTTCTTGTTGGCTTTGTAAAATTAATTCTTGCACGTCACGCCTGGTTTTTTGTTGTTCTTGTTTCATTTCTTTTTGGCTTTGTAAAATTAATTCTTATATATCTCACCTGGTTTGTTGTAGTTCTTGTTTTGTTTCAGGTTGGATTTGTAAAATCATCACCAGCATCTTTTCCATGGAATTACTCTCTTCTCTGCAAAATTTCTTTTCGGTTCCTCTAACTTTTGGGGACTCATGAAAAACCTCAGTACTAATCTCACACATAGATCGTTCCTTATATTCCTATCCCGAATCAGTACTGCTATTTATTTTCCAAGAAATTCTTGTACTTTCACTAATTTCACTTTCCGTTTCGTCAACTACTCACTCTGCTGTTAATGCCAAGCCTTCCCATCCATTATTGTTTTAGTTTTAAACAAAATTCGTCACACACTGATAATTAACTTTCCTGACAAGTTCAACACAAAAAGAACACGAAATGGAATACAGATTTGTAATGTAAATTCCACAAATCGAGATGTATCATACAACACAGTTAAATCTCAACGCCGTATCAAAAACCAGAGATCACGATCAACATATTTCACAGAGAATAAAAAAAAAAATTTCCTCTTTTACAAGCATGCAATACACAAGTTTATAATTGGTTTTCTTCTTTTTTTAAACTTTCTTTGCTTTATATGAATTGTGGTAACAATTTACGTAACCAAACGGTATTACTGCTTTAAATGCACCTGTTTAATTTAAACTTCGTCAACTTTTTGCTGTCTTATCATCAATTACTATTCCAATTTAATAACTTTTGTTTTAACTTTATAAGATTAAATCTGTTTATATAACTTATTTAACTCTTCTATTTTTTTTTCTGCACTACGTCTCTTGTTTGTATATTTTAAATTGAATTGTTCTTGATCCTACCTTGTTGTTTTGCATCCGAAGATTTGCAGACTTCTAACGTAAATCCTCTGCTTTTTACACCAAAACGCCAAGCATGCCAGTCAATAGCTCGAACCATTCGATATCTTCTTCTGCCACGATAAGTTGTACTTCATTGCCAGGCGTTGCTTCAGCCATCATTCTTCTTTGATCAGTAGTAAAATCTCTTCCTTACATGGACTCTTTGTTCACCAATATATCACGTGCTTCTTCCAGCACAGCATAATTTTATATCGGCCTTCTCAATGGAAAAATTGTACATATTTCACAATTTATTTATTTCTGCTGGGATTTTAGTCTTTTAACTCGTGTACTTTTAAACGTATTCTCTTTATGCTACCTTTCGTTTCGTCTGAAGATTGCTGGCTCTTTAATTATCGAACTAATTACTTAGTTCTGCATCTTGTCATGGTTGCCACATGTAAAATTAATATTCTTCCACATTTTTACATGCAACTAACATATTCTTTCAGCATTCATCCTATATATTAACAGAATATCTCGAAGCACAATTCATCTGCTATATTGTCATCTTTTTTCCTATGGACTTGCTCTTCATATGTCCACCAAAGAAGTTCTTATAACACACTACTCTTTGCTTTTGAATATTAACTATTATATTTTTCTTTTGCAAAAGAAAATAAATTAAACACAAAAATTCTTACCTTTAAATATATATACAGAAACAATAAAACTAAAATAATACCAACAAAAATATAAGGGACCATGTTTCATTACAAGCTGCATCCATTCTCTCTATGAAAACTCATGATGGAGATCATTTTAAGATGTATTTCCCATACTTGGAAAAATTTAGTTTGGAAGATATTTCAGTTTTTTGGCATTGTTAACCCACGAGGTCAGAGGAAGTGAAACATAAGATTTGAAATAACTATTTAACGCAAAAAGTCACATCAAATCTTTTATCACCAGTCATAGTCATCACCTTCTAGAATATTCGAAGCATAAAGCTGATTAATTACACAAAGTATAAGTATGACTTTTAATCAAGGGGAAAAAATAAAAATCTAAGGTAAATAAGAAAAAAAGCAGGAAATTAATTTCAGGAGATAGGTAAAATCAAGAGGATTAAAATTATGTATCACATCAAAAAGTTCAAGACTTTAATAAGAAAAATGTGATTTTGAAAGACATTCTTGAGAGACTGTTATTTACGTGCCAAGGGTGGTGACGTGATGAAATTGGTGGTTAATTTAGTAGAAGTCCTTTTGCAAACTAAGCCAAGCTAAAATTGGTAGGATAAGTAACCCAAAGACTCATGTGTTAATTGAAAGTCAAAATACTAAGCAGTTATTTAGATACTAATTTTTAAATTTGTGAGCTGATGTCACAATGTCAAATGAGTCAATAAATAGAGGTCAGCCATCTTACTTTTTGACCAGTCTTATGCCAGCTTTCTTTGAGTTAGGTATGCGGTTAGGCAAGCAATGACTCCATAGTTTAGTCAGTATTTCTGCTTATTTTGTAGAGTAAAGTCTGCATTAGTATGTAGAGTCAGTCTTTTCAAGTATTTTCTCGAAGCCGGTCCGCGGGCTGTTGGTATTAGCAGTACACTTCAGTACGCCATATTAGCATTTTTATCATAGTGAGAGAGTTAGGGTGGAAGTTTGTCTTCTCTCGTGTGTGTTTAATCTGTGATCTTCAAATGGAACTATTAGTCTGCTTGCCTTATCTGAAAATCTTGAATCTTGGTACCGAACTTTTGTAAACAAAACTTTCTAAAGAATATATTTTTTTATTGAACTCTTAAATTGTGGATAGTGTACATCATTTCTCAATATCTTTCATGATTGGGGTACAAATCAATGGTGTGGCAACGATCGAATTAAATAATCAAGGTACCAAGGGCACCGGTCATAAACAAGCAGTGTGTTGGCAATCCCCAGCTTCATGCTAGTTTCACAAATTGTTCTGTTGCTGTTAGATATAATTGATCAAACTAAAGTTATTAAAATATAAATCTACATATGTGAAAACACCATTACTATGGATATTGAACAGTTCCTCAGCGATGCACTGACAAACCTTTGGAGTGAATATTGTCATTTTCAAAACCCAGAGTGTCACTGAGTGAATGGTTCTGCTGTTAGGATTGGAGGGAACATGATGTGTAGCACCATGCTGCACAGTGCAGTTGTGAATTAAGGCCAGCTAGAAGCAGTGATTGGGCTAATCTCACATGAAGGTCCTCAACACCAGGAGATGATACTGTAGGCTGGTCAGTAAGTGAGATTGTGCCTGATGAATGTGTCAGTTTTTTCATGATTGTGACAAGACAGTATAGGTGAGCAATATGCAGAAAGAGTGGATAGGCAGTCATAAATTTAATGTATTTAGATGATATTTTGGATAAATGAACTATCTTGGAAATATGAGATAGTCAGAGAATAAGTAGCATTAGTTATTTGTAAAGGCTCAGTGGTTCCATGAAGAATTGTTGAGTGAGGAGGCACACAGTGTAGTAAAGTGATTGTTATAAGTAGTCTGAAGCTGGTGGTCACAAGAGACGGATGCAAAGTTATAGGCTTGGCGTATGCAATAGTAACACGAGCCAGCAATATGATTCTGTCCTTTTAGTATTTTAGATGAGAGTTTTTTGAAGAACTGAGAATCGGTAGGGATTAGTGGTCTGAGCAGAGTGTGTAACGTTGTTGGACCGAAGTGTGGTCAGAATCTCCAATTGTAAGAGAAGAATTATGATAAGCCTTATCCAAGGTCAAAGTAAATAATGTAACTAGTGGTGGTGATAGGAAAATTGTATGCTTTGTGTGAATAAAACCAGAGTGAATTTTAAAGCAAACCATGTTATAATTTCTGGACATAGTAGAATCTGCAAGCTTAACAATCAGAATCACAGTAATAGCATAACTGTACCGCCAGCCCATACTTCATTTATTATATTGTGATCTGGTAACTTTATTTTATCACTACATAATCTCTTTCTCTAGTATTCCACAACCAGCTAGGCATATTATGTAATGACAGCATGTCATTGTTTTAAAACTTTTCCACTGCAAATGATGGTTGGGTGTTAACATTTGAACCTTAGATTTGGAAAGACTTGGGTTCTGGTTTCTGATCCAGCTATCCAATTTCTGTTTTCCATGATTCCTCAAAATCATTCACAACAAATGAGAGGACAGTTGTTTCATGCAGACCATGGCCAATTTTCTTCCAATTCCTTTTGAGCCATAATATTTGAACTCTAATAACAATATTCACAATGAATTGCAAAACCCAAGGATCATAAACAAATTTGTTTGAAATTGTATTTTTCAGGATGTGTACAGCCAAACATTTGCGAGGTCCAACTTGCAACTTCAGAGTGGTTTGGGGATTGCTACTGGTAGCGTTGTCAATCTTCTCAGTCCTGATGTTTGTGGAGAACCTATCAACATGTTTCTCTTGCCAGATCTTGAGGAGGAAGGTGGTGTAAATAATCTGATTTTATCAGCTTATGATTAACAGTTATTTTTTCTGTGGATGTAATTTAATATTAATTATTGTTTACAATAGTTTATGTTCCATTTGTGTTAAATGTGCAAAGTTGTTAGAAATTTTGAAATATCAGTAAAGGTGCAATTTTCTTATCCTTTTTTTTCTATACAAAGTGAAATTTTGAGAATACTATTAATATGTTTTTTCCTAATTTTTGGCTAGATACGAGGAAGATGATAGTTTTGAAACTTAATTAATGGTGACTTAAATTTGATATGTGACAGATACAATAAAATGAGTACTTACTTCTTCTTCAGGAATGATGGAGTGTTGAAATTTGCCCCATACACTTGTGTTGTATCTGCAAGCTCTTTTACAGAAACTCCAATGTTTTGTAGTGTTAAAAACCAGTAGGATGATGGGATGTTGCGACATCTTCCATCTGCACAATTTTTGAGGTGCTAATGTTAGGTAGGAGGACCCAGATTTCTCCCAATGCTACGAAAGTCTTTGGGTTTTGATAAATGATTACTAAATACTTGGGATGTTAATGAACAGCACTTGGTTGTAGCCAATCATATTTACAAATAAATGTGTTGTTTTGAGACTGGTGTAGGCATAGAGCAGTGGTAGTACCTTATATTAAGGTTTGATTGTTCATCACCACCATTCTGGACAGTTTCTAAACTCATAGCAAAAACAGTAGCTTTCCTCCTTTTCCACTACAATCAATTTCGAATTTCTTGACTGTGACTGCTCTAAAATTCTTATATGTCTAGTATTGTTCTATTGACAGTTAAATTTTTCTTCCTATTTAATTTTAAAATTCATATAATACTATATCCCAAATACTGAAAGTGTGATTTTGGCTCTGTTATTATCTCATTTGAAACTACTTTTTTTTTTTTTTTTTTAATCTTATATGAAACATTCTTTCAATTGCCTTTTAGTCTTTGATAATGGCTTCATATTGTATTTAACATCAAACTGCCATATATATATATATATATATATATATATATATATGGGCAACAATGAAATAAAGATGCTAAGTAGTGGAAAGGAGTCAAATTAGGATAGGGAAATGAGCCACCACTTACCTTTAGATGATGGATGTGGGAAGCGAACACACAGAAAAGACACAAACACAAATAATAAAGTAATTTTCGGGATAAACCCTTCGTCAATGGGAGAACATTATGAGAGGCGGGCGCAGCTGGAGACTACCTCACAGAAAGACCGGTGAAATGAACCACCACTTACCTTAGATGATGGTTTCGTGGGGTGAACACAAAAAAAAAAAAAAAAAAACACAAGAACAGGAAAAACAATGAATATTTTGGGACTTGGCCCTTTGTCACCAGGAGAACATCACGGAGGGAGGGTGGTGCAGGAAACAGTCTCAGAGAATGACCATTAGTCAGGAACATGGTGGGGGCAAATTCAAACAGAGGACAGAGAGGGGGGGGGGGCAGTGAATTGGATCTAGTACACGAGCAATGCAGAATAATACATTAAAATGTTCATAACATAAATTTGAGAAGGTAAAAGTAAATAAGAAAACAGAATAATCGAAAAAAAAATTAACAAACATAAAAGTAATAATAAAAAAATAGAATCTATGCAGTTAAACATCACCTCTGGTATGTGGTGGTTCAATATAGACAGTGGGCATGGAGGCAAGGAGCGGATAGAAGGAAGGAAAATTACTGACTGGGTATTATATAAATTGAGCCTACCCTGAGATGAGAAACCTCCTTCCTAAAATCCTCCCTCACCCACCCAGAACCTCCTTCAGCAGATCTCAACCACTCTTGTTCCATAAACATGGGGCCCAGCCCGGCCTGCAAGACAGTCCCAAGATTGATGTCCTTGCAACAGATCCCGTTGCAAATTATGCAGTATGCACCCGCCTTCCACCACCTTTACCAACCCCGTAACTGGGGAAAGCTTTCCCATCACAGGACTCGCCACTTGTGTATCCTCCCACCTTATATACCAACTCACTTGTAACCATTGCCCAGCCTCCTACATTGGACTCACAACAAATCCACTGGCCATCAGAATGAATGGGCACAGACAATTGGTACACACCCAGAACCCTGTATCTTATCATGCCACCACACATGGTACCAACATTTTTAACACACGTCTCGGTCCGCGCCATCAGAGTCCTCTCAGATAAAAGCAGGATTTCGGAACTTAGAAGGTGGGAACTGGCTTATCAGTACCAACTGGGTACCAGACAACCACCAGGTCTAAATTAAAGATAGCATCAATTTTCCTCCCACTCATCCCCCTCACCTCCACCTTCTCCCATAGAACCATCGCTCACCAGAGCCTATCTTTATAGATTGTAACTTCGAATTTACTTATTTTTAATTTCAAATTTCCGAATATTGAATATTTTGTTTTTCAATTGTTTGCATATATGTCCATTACTTAATAGGAAGTTAGGACCATTAACTGAGATCTACTGCACTTCTGTGATGGGTCTCTAAGTACAGTTTTACTTTCTACTTTTTATTCATTATCATTTTCCAGCCTCTGCTTTTCTACCCCCACCCTCACTTGCCGCAATGTTGTTTTCCCCCCACCATGAGCTACCGGCATTGTAGCTTACGCAGTTGGCTGCCAGCCACCAGCGTGCAGCCTTCTCATTCCTACTGATGAAGGTCAATGGGCTCGAAAATTATATTCTGTGTGTGTTCATGTGTTTTTTGTGTACCAACGCTGCAGGAATCCTCTTCAATGGTAGGTGGTGGTTTTTATCCTATCCTAATGTTTAATATATCCGCTTTCAGCGCCTTTGTTTCCCAATAACATATATATATATAACAGTGAGCGGGAAAATGCTTTAAGGCAATAAAACTAAGGAAGGATAGGGATATATAACCCAACACTTACCACAGGTGAAGGGGGCTGGGACGACGAACATATAAAAACAATCACGAGAAGCTCAATATTTGAGCCTACAGCAGCCTTATACGTGAGACACCAGGCGGAGTCAGATATGTACACAGAGACCACCGTCTGGTGAATGGGGTCTTTGGCGTGGATGGTAGTGTAAGGAGGGGGGGATAATCGATACTGTATGTATATACAGGGTGCTTCAAAAAAATGTATACACACTTTGAACTTCCATAGAAAATTTATTTACCGTTCTACAAAGTTAAATTTCAGGAAAATAGAAAGCTAAAAGTCCAATGTAAATCAAACATAAACAACAAATGTTAATACTGTTCAAATTGGTGACCTGCAGCATCAATACAATTCTGAGTACGAGTCACCACAGATTCTGTACATCGTATCAAAACGTCCAATGAGATTTCTCTACACACTGCTTGAATCTCATTCCAAAGAATGTCTAGGTTACGTGGTTTACGTTTGTACACCTCATCTTTTACTGTGCCCCACAAGAAGAAATCCAGTGGTGTAAGGTCTGGAGAGCGTGCTGGAAACTCGATTGGCCCCCTGCGTCCTATCCACCGGCCCGACAAATTTTGATCCAGGTAAGCTCGTACGTCCCTGTGATAGTGCGGCGGAGCACCATCTTGTTGAAAATAAAAATCATCATTACCGTATAATGCACGAATGGCAGGAAATATGGAATCAGCAAGCATTGTTAGGTAATTAATACCAGTTACAGTGCCTTCAAATCGAAAAGATCCAATGAGTCCCCTTGAAGACAAACCGCACCACACATTTACACCTGGCAAATTTACAGCTTTTTCAATTGTAATGTGAGGATTTTCTTCACCCCAGTAAACACAATTGTGCCTATTGACAGTTCCATTAAGTTTGAATTGGGCTTAATCCGACCAAATGATGCTACCCATAAATCCCGGTTCACGTATCACCATCTCCTGAATCCATTCACAAAATTGCAACCTTCTATCTGGATCGTCGTCACTTAGCTGTTGCACCAGCCTTGGAATGTAAACACGATACTTGCCTCTCTTCAGAATGCGTAGCACGCTGCTAGCACTTACATCACTTTCACGTGCCCCTTGCCTTGAAGATTTGTTAGGAGAGCGTTGAAACAGTTCCAAGACTGCCATTGATGACTCATCACTTGTAGCTGTTCGAGGCCGACCTGAATGACCTTTATGCACATCACACACTGTTCCATGAACTTCGAACTTGTCTCGTATGCGTGTAATTGTTAATCTTGAAGGTGGTTCTGTATCATACTCCCTTCTCCACTGTCTTTGAACTTCATTTACATTCTCAAACTTCCAGTACCACTTAATAACCTGCTTACGTTCTTCAAAACTCAAACGTACGTCCCCCATGTTGATATTACAAATTCCAACTGATAATATAACATAGAGGGACGATTATGCTGGCACCTGGCGAAGAAATATAACACTAGCCTTGTAGAGCGGGAAAACAACAATAGTTTAAAGTGTGTATACATTTTTTTGAAGCACCCGGTATATATATATTATTTAAATTAGGATATGTAAATGAGCCATCACTTACCTGTGGAAACATTTATGAAAACAAACTTGCGTACAGACCCCTGGGGTATCCCATACAAAATTTCAGCAGGAAAGGTAAAACCCCCAACTATACTGTCTACTGTGCAGAAACAAGACGAAACCAAGATTGCTCCATCTGGAAATGGACCCAAAATATCACTGAAACTCCAGATATTAGCATCTTGGACGTAGTACAAGCAATAAATGCCATGTCCAGGAACAAAGCTCCGTGTCCGGATGGTATTACAGCTGAAGTATTACAAGAACTGGTAGTGCCAGTAGCCTCCATTTTGTGTGAGCTCTATAATGAATGCCTGCATCAGGGAAGAGTACCGAACATCTGGAAGCAAAGTGAGATATTAATCATCATGAAGGGAGATGACAAAGATACAAAATTGCCTAAATCCTATTGACCTATCGGCTTGCTAAATGTGCTGGTCAAAATACAAGAAAAGGTGCTGTGCAAGAGGTTACAAGAACATTGGGAGAAGGAAGGGGTTAATCCAAACTATTATGGATTCAGAGCGGGTAGTTCTACACAGGATGCAATCAATTGAACAATGAATCTGATATAGAACTCATCAGAATTACGTGATAGGGATTCTTGTTCTCAATATATCTGGGGCATTTGATAATCTATGGTGGACTGCACTTTTTTACAGCTTAAGGAACTTAATTGTCCAAAGAACTTGTATAACACCTTTAAAGATTACTGTAAGAACAGATATGTCAAACCTAGGTGTCCTGGAGTATCCATTGATAAAAAGCTAACAAAGGGTTGCCCACAGGGATCCATTTGTGGTCCGAGATTTTGGAACTTTTTTTTTACGATATCCTCAAGTGACAATGAGTGAACAATCTCATGCTTGATCAGCAGAATTGCTGAATCAGTTTATCTTCTAGAAGAGTTGATCATAGATATATTTTGATAAGCATCAGCTTACTAAAGCTACGTTTGCCTTTGTCTACCATAGCTGGAATGGTTTTGAAAATGCAAAGCCGTCAAAATCCATAATGTTTACAGGGTTTCCAAAATAGCAACCATTTGTTTATAATTTTTGAAGCATATAACAAATGACCAGGGACAGTAAAAATGCAAACATCTCCAAATTCTCTGCAAGTTATATTTGCCCCCACCCCCCAAATTTTCCATAGGATCAGTTGACTAAATACTCTTTTTTCCAGAGCATCTTTCACATCAGCATATTAATATCATACCAATTGTAGGCTGGTAGGCTATTGACTTTGCTTTCCCATCTTCTTTCACAAACCTGTTTTTAATATCTATTTCTTCACATGCTTCGACAATACTTTACACATCTATGTTGAGCTTGTGGAAAAG